>BSBK01009984.1:0-145000 GCA_027943335.1 Chamaecyparis obtusa | reverse complement strand
ATGCTATCTTTTCTTCGATGACCGAGTGAACTCGGTAAACACTAATATTCCTGTCTGGCAGACCGACAGAGCTCGGTAGAAACTGATTGCTGCGGACTATGACATAGTGTGACATCAAAGACAATACATAATTGAGTAGTAATTTCCTTTAGACAATTATTTCCAAGAATCTCCCTCTTTGGCATTGATGGCAACACAATATGTCATAGCATAAGAAATTTGAAAAGAGTTAGCTCGGTTTAGATTCAAATCTCCCTCTGTCAGCAAACTTTCTGTATCCTGAAAATTCTTCCTTCTGACTATTTTAAAATTTCTTGAAGTAATAGCAAAGACATAGCAAACACTCCCTCTTTGACAAACACATGCCAAAGACAATTCTCATATTACCGGTGAAGGTTAATGTACCTCAAGTACTGATTCATATGCAATGATTCCTTTAATATGCTGCATCAACAAGTTGATTTTTCAATCATGTTCTGGTTGATGCATCACTAAAACTATATTTAGTGAGCCTCGGATAGGGGAATGACCCCTAACTTACCTCTTAGATACATAAAGCATCCTTAGGTAATGGTTTGGTGAAAATGTCTGCAATCTGTTCTTTTGTATGAATATATTCTAATCTGATTTATTTGTCCTGTACCAATTCTCTGACAAAGTGATATTTAATAGCAATGTGCTTGGTTTTGGAATGCATCACTGGATTCTTAGAGATGTTTATTGCACTGGTATTGTCACAAAATATAACAACTGGTTCTTTGATTTCAACCTTCATACCTTCTAATAGCTGTTTAAACCAAACAATATTTGAACAGTTTACTGCAGCAGCAACATATTCTGCTTCAGCTGTGGATTGAGATGTGCAATTCTGCTTTTTACTAGTCCAGGATACCAGTCTTTTTCCAATAAAAAATGCTCCACCACTTGTACTTTTTCTATCATCAATGTTTCCTGCCCAATCAGCATCAGTAAACACTTTCAAATCTAGATTGCCTCCAAATTTATACCACAAACCATATTCTTCAGTTCCTCTTAAGTATCTTAAGATTCTTTTGATTGCCATCATGTGATTTTCGTTAGGTTTTGCTGAGAATCTAGCTACTATACCGACTGCTAAGGCAATATCAGGTCTTGTATGTACTACATACTGCAATTTTCCAATCATAGATCGGTATACGGGTCTGATCAACTTCTTTTGAATCATCATTTTTGGTAAGTTTCAGTCCAGTACACATGGGTGTACCAACTGGTTTTGAATCTTCCATACCAAACTTCTTAAGTATCTCCTTAATGTATTTGGATTGAGTAATGTATATACCATTCTTGCTTTGCTGAATTTGAAGACCAACAAAGAATTTTATTAAACCAAACATAGACATTTCAAATTCTCTGTTCATTTTCTTTGAAAATTCTTTGCACTGATCCTCATTCCCTGTAAATATAGTATCATCCACAAATATTTCTGCAATACAATTTTGTCATCCGATCCTTCTTTAATATACAGATTACTGTTATCATTAGCTCTTTTGAAATTAATCTGGATCAAATAGTTATGAAGTCTTTCATACCATGCTCTAGGAGCTTGTTTTAAACATACAATGCTTTGTGTAACCTGCAGACCATATCCCTTTTATCTGGATCAACAAAACCTTCAGGTTGTTCGATGTAGACTTCTTCATCAAGAATTTCATTGAGAAATGCAGATTTTATATCCATCTGATATACCTTAAATCCTTTGTGTGCTGCATAAGCAAGTAGAGTTCTTACACCTTCTAATCTTGCAACAGGAGCAAAAGTTTCTCCATAATCTATACCTTCTTCTTGAGAATAAACCTTTACATACCAGTCTAGCTTTGTTTCTAGATACTTGACCATCTTCATTCAGTTTATTTCTGAATACCCATTTTGTTCCAATTTACATTCCTTATCTTTAGGTCTAGGTACAAGAGTCCAAGTTTTGTTCTTTTGTATTTGTTCTAATTCTTCATTCATTGCTTTAATCCAAATTTCATTTTCCAATGCATCTTTGATATTTCTAGGTTCAAAATCAGTAAGCAGACATGTACCTTTTAGCTTGCTTCTTGTCATAGTACCATCTGATTTGTTTCCAATGATTTGATCTGGTGTATGATGTCTTCTGACATATTTGGCTAATATAGGTTCCTTGCCTCTTGAATGATTCATGCTATTGTCTTCTAGGATCTCTTCTTCAGGTTGCTCGGGCTCAGTTGATATTTGCTCGGTAACTTCAGGCCTGAGACTCAGTCTGAATTTCTTCCTGTGACTCAGTTTGAACTTCTTCCTGTGACGTCAGTTTGTGACTCAGTAACTGTGCTCGGCTCGGTAGATATAGCTTCCTTATTGATAGTTGTGTCTGTCAGTGTTTCAGGTTCAATGTAAACAAATCTTCTGTAGTTCTCAGGTTCCCTTTTGCTTTCTTCCTCAGTCTTTTCTGCAAACTCATCAAATTTTATATGTATACTTTCTATGACTTTGTGAGTAGATAAGTTCAGACATTTGTATGCCTTGCTTTTGCTAGAATATCCTAAGAATATTCCTTCATCACTTTTCACATCAAATTTATTTCTTCTGGATTCTTTTAATATATAACACTTGCTACCAAATATTTTCATGTAACTTACATTAGGTTTATAGCCATACCATAATTCATAAGGAGTTTTGAATGTGTCTTTCCTTCCAGTTGTACTCGGTTCAAGGTATGAACTACAGTGCTGATAGCTTCCTTCAGTACTTTATAGCAATGTTCTTTTCTATCATTAGAGTCCTTGCACAATCCATAATAGATCTATTTCTTCTTTCTGCTATTCCATTCTGCTCAGGAGTTCTAGGAGCTGATACCTATCTTTTGATTCCTCTTTCAATGCAAAAGTTGTTAAAATCATGGGAGATGAATTCACCACCTCTGTCTGATCTTAAGCATTTCAATCTTTTCCCTGTTTCTTTTTCTACTCTTGCTAAGTACCATTTGAACTTTTCAAAGGCTTCTGATTTTTCTCTTAAATACATAACAGTCATCATTCTAGAATAATCATCAACGAAAAGAATAAAGAATTTATCTCCAGTATAGCTTTGTATTCCAATAGGTCCACATAAATCAGTATGCACAATTTCCAAAATTTCTTTAGACTGATAGTTCTTACTCTTAAAACTAGTTTTACTCATTTTGCCAATCTGACAATTCTTACATAGACCAGTGTCAGGTTTCTTCAAAGTAGGAATGCCTCTAACCTTCTTGAATTTGCTTATTTTTATCATGTTATCAAAATTCACATGACATAACCTTTTGTGCCATAGCCAACTTTCTTCTATTTGAGCAATAAAGCATGAATATTCATTGAGATCAAGATAAAATAAGTTACCTTTTGTTTGTTTGCCTGATCCAATGAGTTTTCCTTTTCCATCCAGTAGTCTTGCTTGACCATTCATGAATTCAACTTTGAAACCAGTGTTGATTAGCTATGCTACACTTAAAAGATTATGTTTTAGTCCTTCAACCCAGTAAGCATTATCACATATGAGTTCTTTGGTTAATGAGATTCTTCCTTTTCCTTTTATACAATAAGGTTCATTGTTTCCAAATCTTACATTACCATTATCACAGTCTTCTAGATATTCAAATTTTGTCTTGTCACCAGTCATGTGGTGTGAACATCCGCTGTCTATTATCCATATATCATCTTTGCTTATATGAGAAATAAGTGCCATCTTATCTTCATCATCATCAGATTCATCTTTTATAGCAATAAAGACAATTTCTTCTTCACTATCATCAGAATCTTTAGCCATAAAACATGATTTCTTACCTTTATCCTTGTATGATTTGAAATTCTTTTTGCCATAGTACTTGTGACTTCTCTTTTCTTCTTTGACTTGCTTGTTTGGACACCTAGCTGCAATATGTCCAATTTCTTCACATGAAAAACAGATTAAAGGAGTTTTACCTTTATATTTACCTTTCCCTCTAGAGTACTTCTTTGCAAGTAATGCTTCTACAATTTCAAGATCACTATCAGAACTTTCTTCTGATTCTTCTTCACTTTCAGACTGAACTTCTTTAATTTTCTTGTTCTTCTTTAGTGAAACCTTGGCCTCAAATGCTGATTCAATATTTTTGGAACTAGGAACATAGTTATCATAGTTGTCTAATTCAAAAGCTGTCAATCTTCCAACTAAAGCATCCAAAGTTATATTGTGGTTTGTTTCACATCTTCTTTCTTGAATAGCTGATACTCTTATTGCATAGATAGGGAGTAGTGTTCTGAGTACCTTACTTATAACAGTCTCATCTGAGATTGTTCCTCCAGAAGCTCTAATTGCACTTACACTTGCTTTGATTCTTTCAACATATTTTGCAATGTTTTCATCTTCCTTCATATTCATCTTGTCAAACTGTCCTCTTAGGCTTTCTGCTTTGGCTCTTTTCACATTTGCATCACCACCATATATTTTCTTCAGTGCCACCCACATTTCATATGCAGTAGTGCAGTCTTTAATATCATCAAATTCTTCATAGCTGAGAGCAGATGCAATGTCTATCATCATGGTGTTGTGAGTCTTTTTATCTGCAATGTCTTCAACAGTTAATGCGCCATTAGGAATTGTGTATTCTTCATCAATGTATTTGCATCCTGAATCACCAATGGAAGCCAGATGAAGTCGCATGAGACCTTGCCATGCTGAAAAGTTATCTCTGTTAAGCTTTGGAATTTCCCTCTTGTAAGACATCCAAATCTTTAGCTTAGGTCCTTGAAACCCTTCCTGCAAGCACCAAAAGCTCTGATACCAATTGATGGAATATGGATGAAGTGACTGAGAGGGGGGGGGGTGAATCAGTCAACCATAAAAAATCTTCCTAATTAATTCTTTGCAGATCCCTTAGGATATCTTAATAATGTTATCTGTTTTAGCACTCGGTAAATAGATTGCAGTAACTTTGAAGATGCAAAAAGTATTAGCAATATTATCTTTAGATATTCATCAGCACATGTATATGATTGAGAAAGCAATTAAGAACACAAGAGACACAAGATTTAACATGGAAACCCAATATGGGAAAAACCACCAATGTATCTAGATACTGATTTTCACTTTTCTGAAGTGATGCCCGGTTAGAAGCCAACCCGGTAAAAGGTTACAAAACACACTGTTAGGTGTGACCTTGTTAGAGGATTTAAAACACCCTGCAAGGAGTGGCCTGGTAAGAGGTCTTGAAAACAATTCAATGGAATTGTCACCTTGTTAGAGGATTTACAATATGGTTGTTAAGCCAACTCGGTTAAGAGATTTAGAATTCACTGTTACAATGATAAGAAGGTAACAATGAAAAAGTGACCTGTATAATAATGCAACTGTCTTGCTGATTACAGATCTCTATTCTACATAATTCTGATCCTTTCTGATTGAATAAATGTCTGCTGCTCCTCAAGGATATCTGAACATCCTTCACAAATTCACATATACCTTTCCTTATTTTCTTCTGTAGATTTTCTGCTGTATGTTTATTTTTCACATTTGACCTTTTATTTATATGATTTTGGATTTGTCATATCGACATTATAACAGTATAACAGTCAGCTGAATTAAGCAAACTCTATTTACAAAAGTCCTTCAAGGGCCGACAGTGCTCGGTGACCATAACTTTCTATAATCTTTCGGTGACCGAGGGAACTCGGTAAACACCGACAATCCTTTACCTTTTGATAACCGACTGAACTCGGTAAACACTAACTTTTCTTCGATGACCGAGTGAACTCGGTAAACTCTATCTTTTCTTCGATGACCGAGTGAACTCGGGTAAACGCTATCTTTTCTTCGATGACCGAGTGAACTCGGTAAACACTAATATTCCTGTCTGGCAGACTGACAAAGTTCGGTAGAAACTGATTGCTGTAGACTATGACATAGTGTGACATCAAAGACAATACATAATTGAGTAGTAATTTCCTTCAGACAATTATTTCCAACAATATATATATATATATATATATATATATATATATATATATATATATATATATATATATATATATATATATATATATATATATATATATATATATATATATATATATATATATATATATATATATATACAGATAAACACATATATCTATATATATATATATATATAGACACACACACACACTAATACATTTGGGGTGAAATTGCGACAACAATTTGCGACGGCAGGCAAATGTTGTGTGTTTTTGGCTTCTTTTTTCAATTATAACTCGACAATGTCACAATTGTGACGTTAACAGGATATAAGGAAAAAAAAACAAAAACGTTGGTCATTTATATGTTCAATAGTGCCGAGATGGATTTTTGCAGCCGTTGGGTAATTTGTATGTTGGACGAGGAGAAGTGAATTGTCGTTTGGGTCTCATTTTCACAACTGTGGTGGACGATCTTGATGCTCTGTGTGGATACCAAATAACTTGAGACTCGGCATGGACATCATATTTTCAGCTTGACCGTCAGTTACCTCCGAGTTGTGATTTATCAAAGGTATGTTCCTCAAATACCCTTTAAAGTTTTTAACGCCCGTTTATTGACAAGAAGAAGTCACGGTTTCAATACCAGTTTTTAGTGACTAGGCACATTACATATGCCTTGTCGCCTTTATTCAATCCATCTTATCTGCATTAACATTTTTCAAAATAAAAGAAACAAAAGAAACAAAGAAAAATGTTACATTTCCCTCACTGAGATGTGGAACCATCTATCGGTTCATAGGGAATACAAATTTTTGAGTGCCGACAGTCAGCTAGGGCACACAGTGAGACCTCTGTTCCCTTATTCCTATACTTCTTCAATGCTTAATCAAATTGACCCAAACCAGATGCAGATGAAAGATGTTAAGTTCTAATGTGTTTTCATCCATTTAAAACTTTAACTTTGACTCTTTCAAGTCTACATAGATCTAATATATAGAGATAAGATTAAAAAAAAACCCTTTACACCATTCACAGTCTCAATTTTAAATCAACAGAAGTGCACAGAAAAACAACAATAGTCGCTTATTGATCTAATGTAGTTTCAATTTATTGTCTTTTGAATAATTGTTACAAAGAATTCCTCCCTTCCTCTTTTTAACAGTTTTATCAAATAGTTCTGAACCGAACTTGAAAAATTCCATAACCTTTGCCAACATACTCCTTGTCTATGCCAAAATAGGATCTTTGGAATAGGGTATGGATATCCATCAAAGCATAATGAAATGGGGGTTTTCATGAGATATTATAGTTGGAAATTCTGTTATAGACATATATGCAAAATGTAAAAGCATAGACAAGGCACATAAATTGTTTGAGAGAATGCCTCAGAGAAACGTGGTCTCGTGGACTGCAACAATTGCAAGATATGCACAAGATGGATTTGTTGAAAAGGTTGTAGAAACTTTCAATCAAATACACTTGGTAGGTGTAAGTCCTAATTTCACAAACTTTGTTAGCATTCTCTCTCCCTGTGCTAAAATGGGAGCTTTGGAATAGGGTATGGACATCCATTAGAGCATAATGGAAGGGGCTTTTCAGTTAGACATTATGGTTGGAAATGCACTGGTAGACATTTATGCAAAATCTATAAGGATAGATAAGGCACATGAATGGTTTAATAGATTGCCTCAAAAAGGTCTCATGGATTACAATGTTTGCAGGATATGCACAAAATGGATTTGTTGAAAAGTCTTTATAAACTTTCAAACAAATGCAACTAGGAGATGTAAATCTGAATGCAACTTTATAAAGGATTAAGAAATTTTGTCAAATGTTGTAGTTGCAACTGCCTTATTAGACATGTATGCAAAATGTGGAAATATAGATGAGGCACATGAACTCTTTGAACAAATTCATCTAAGAAATGTGGTATCATGGAATGCCATGATTGAATGATATGTACAAAATGGATTTTTTGAAAAGGATTTAGAAACTTTCAAGCAAATACTATTGCTAATGATTTATTGCTGCCCTATTTTGGTATTTGATGATTTTCCATGCTTAAACATTTAATGTTATTATGGTTATATGAATGGATTCTTTGCCTTAGAACACTATCATCTTCAAAATCCTATATGAAATCTATATGACCATTTCATTTCTTCAATATGCCCTATGGATGTCCCTATCTAACTATATATCTTTTAATTGCATATAATAACTAATTTATGTGCTTTTTCATGACTATGTTTGACTCATATAATTGTGATCTCTCTAGCACTATGATGTCATTTAATATGTCTTGCTAAAGCTTGTAAATTTTGTTCCTTTTTCCATGTCATCTAATATTTCTTGCCTTGTAGCTTATATGTTTTGAAATTGCTGTTAGGCCTTGTAGCTTATATGTTTTGATTGTTGGAGAGCTTCTAGAGCTAAGAAAGAAGACCATTGCATGAGTTATAGCCGCGCGCTCAGGTATGCAAATTATATATTTTTTAATCTAATGTATATTTTAACTAGACTTTTAGCTTATATGTTTTGAAATTTCTTTTAGTGGCTTAATGTTGTAAGGTCTCTTGAAATAAGACCTTCAGGTGGTTGGTCAAAGTTTTACAAATAATCTTATCCACAAATTTACCTAGAGCAATTGACTAAATGTTATAAAAGGTGATTGGGTTAAATGTCTTAGGAATAAAGTCAAAGAAAGTATTTTTAAAATATTAAAGTATTTAACTAGGTCTAAGAAGATTTGTGTACTTTCGACAGTTTTGCTTAGTTTGTGAAAGTTGTAGACCGAAGTTTTCATAGCCCAATTTTTGCTTCCTGCGAAGAACGATCATGTCAGATAATATAAGTGAAGAACAAAATAGGGAGACAATCGCTAGATTGTGGTCTAACTCGAAAAGAAAAGGTGATGGAAAATGTTATTGTCCCTACAAAATTTGTAAGGGTTTAAACCGTAGAAGAATGCTAATCAAAACAGTTAAGAGACATTGTAGGGAGAATGGTCACATTGAAGGGGGGCATGACTATCATCCACTGGTAAGTTGTTCATTATATCATTTTAACAATTTATATACATATGAAATCACTTGATGATGAGTTGATGATCATGGTTTATTTATGTTAATCGATTTTATATAGGTTGATCTCCCCAGGGAAGTACATGATATGAACCACAACAATCTGAAGAATATTGTTTTCAAAGTGGAGGAACATGGAGGTGTGAATATCCAAGGTGAAGATAATGATCCCATGGAAGATGACTATCATGTGCCAGAAAACAAAATTGAAGATGATGGTATAAATACATTGATCCATGACACATTTAGTCCAAGCGTATCTGATCATGATGATGATGATGATGATAGCCTTGATGTACCTCTACTTGAGAAGGCATACGAGCCCCTATACAAAGACTCCCAAACAACTCTTCTCTCTGCTGTATTGTTGTTGTTGAACTTGAAGGTTATGAATGGTTTATCCAACATAACAATGTCACGTATGTTAAGGTATGTCATATATGTCTTTATAGTTAACAAAAGGTGAATAATGTACAACTAATATTGTTTATATTAAAAAATTATATTTTTTGTTGTAGATTGATAGGCGAGTTTTTGTTACCACCGTCAAATATTCTACCTCACTCATATCGAGAATTATCTGCTGTTATGAAAGATATTGGAATGGAGTATCAAGCAATACATGCTTGTCCCAATGATCATACTATATATTATAAAGAACATGAATTTGCAACACAATGCCCTATATGTCATATGAGTAGATATCGAATAGATTGAATAACAAAAAAGGTGCCTCGTAAGGTTCTTCATTACATCCCCATTATTCCATAGATGCGATAATTATTCAGGTGTAGTAGCTTGGCATAATTTATGGATTACCATGCATACAATAGAAGTCGAGATGACATTATTTGAATCCCTACGGATGGTTCGACATTTATGCACATAGAGGAAAAGTGGCAACACTTCAAAGAAGAACCTCATAATCTCAGGCTTTCATTGGCAGCGGACGGTGTCAATCCATTTGGAGAGATGAGATCTGTTTACTCAGTGTGGCCTGTTTTTGTTATCAACAATAACATTCCTCTGTGGATGTCAATAAAGAGGGAGCACATTATGTTGGCAATGATTGTTCCAGGTATTTTATCATTTGATAGTTATTAATTTACATGTACTTACAAATCTTGTAGTAAAATGGTCACAATAATTATGTAATGTTACTGTTCATACAAGTAGGTAAATATCAAGTTAAAGATATGAATGTATATATTGAGCCTCTTATCGATGATTTGGTGGAGTTATGGAATGGTGTCACTATGTATGACGTGTCTAGACCAATAGGACAAAGACAATTTCAATTCCATGCAATACTTGCATGGACAATACATGACGCCCTAGGGCTAACACATTTTTGTGGTATGTTATAGTGAATTCAAGTTGCACATGATAATTCTAATTATAAAAATCAACATATTTAATAATCCAATTATATCATTATCTTGTAGGTCTTCAAACAAAGGGAAAATTTGCATGTCCAGTTTGTGGTCCAAAGATGAAATCTCGTCATTCAAAAAGTTTAGGAAAGTAGGTGTTTGATGAGTGTAGACACTTCCTCCACAGGAATCATAAGTATCGAAGTATAGAAAAACATCTTTTCAATGGGAAAGAAGAGACTACATCAAAGCCATGAAGAATGACACCTCCCCTATGGAAGTTGGAATATAATAGAATTAATCATCAAGGCAATTTTGTTCCACCTAATGGTTTATGTTTGTAATTTATATATTTCTATTGTGATTTTTGTTTACTAATTATGTAATCGATGATCGTGAAGGTCGTCAAGGCACTACTGAAAACCTTGCAAAGGGACTAAAAAGCTATCCCAAACAATTTATTAGGTTGCCCTACTACGAGCACCTACAAATTGCTCATTTATTTGATACTATGCATATTAGAAAGAATATAATAGAGACATTGTGGAAAATATTGGATGGAAGGCGTGACAAAGAAAAAATTGTCAAAATTTGTAATGACATTCATGAATCCAATCATGCACTGAAGAATTTCATTCACTCAAATAGAAATAGAGATTAGATTAATATAAGTGTCCTTCCTTGGTTATTAATGGAGCAGCAAAGTGATGCCATAAAAGAAGTCATACAAAAAATTTGATTTCCCACAGGATTTGCTGTGAACATAAGCAATCTCATATCAAAGAAAAGTGAATTTTGGCCAGGGCTCAAAACGCATGATTGGCATACTTTCATCAAGCTAAGTTATGTTCTTTTGTATTTACAATATATTCATAAACTACGTGTACTGTTCATTATGTTATGTTAGAAAATAATGAAATGAGTGGTTTATTTTACTGCAGTACGTGCTACCTCTATCTCTCCAAGAGCACTTCAACAATAACATCAAACAAGTGATATATGATCTTGGAAAGTACATGAGGTAAGCAGTAATATCTATTCAATTTGTTGTATATATTTATTATATTCGCGATTTGTTTTTCTTGCTATGTAATCTATTGTATATTATTTTGTAAAGTCTCGTATTTATATATTTTTTGTGACTTGAATCTCTTAATGTAGGTGGTTGTCATCTAAAGAAATCCATAAAGAAGATATAAACTATTGGAAGAGAAGAATTCTTCATTTACTGTGTGAAATGCAAAAGTGTCTACCTCCAACTTTTTTCAATGCACAAGAACACTACCTCATACACCAAGTTGAGGAGATTGAATTGTGTGGACCTGTACACACTAGGTCAATGTGGATGGTTGAGAGGCACTTGAAATATTTGAAGGTTTTGGTTTGACAAAGAGCACATCCTGAGGGTTCTATGGTAGAGGGATATATGGTATACTAGACTTTGGTGTACATTACTGAATATCTTCCTAAGTTTTCATCAAATATCCATGTAGATCACATTTGGGATCTCGACCCTTTTAAAAAATTTGAAGGGGAGTACTTGATGGGGAAAGGTAGATTGAGGAAAGTGAGAGGTAATAAATTATAAGATGTTATTGTAATAAATTATTTCTTAATCTTCAAAATAAATCGGTTGTAAGTCATCTATTTTTTTTTGTACAGTTGCTCGAGAGTGGGATGCACTACATTTGTATATTGCAAACAATCTTGATTGGATGACAGTATGGATTGAATGATGTCAACATTCTGGTCGCACATTAACATGGGAAGGTGTATTTTCATTGGTTAAAGAAGCTCATCATAATGGAGATTCCAATGTTACGTAAAGGAAAATAGATTTAGCATATGGTTTAAGAGATTTCTAGGTATGTACAAATTTATTAATCACCCGTATGTTTATCAACTAATGATACAATAATTTTGACATGTTTCACATATTATTGCAGGTTAAACACCACAAGGGTATGTTTTGTAATGGTCAAAAATTTTGCGTCAAAGTGTTGGATGACACGAAGAAAACTTGTGATTCTGGAATAACTGCAGTCTTTCAAGTGACTAATATTTCATCTAGAAATGACTTACATCCTCAAGAGTCTGAAAAATTGATACTATGGCATTTTGGATGATATACTTGAGTGCGACTTTAGTTCCTTCAAATTAGTACTCTTCATCGTCAAATGGTACATGCTATGACTTAATCCAAATGATCCTGATAGAACTGTTATTGAACATGATAATGGATTTACAATGGTTAATACAAGATCATTTGAGCCAGTTGGGGATGAGCCCTATGTTCTTCCAAGCCAATGTGAGCAGGTATTTTACTCAGAGGTTCCACATAAACTGGGTTGGTCATTTGTTGTTAGATATGAACTGAGAGGAAGGCCGATAAAGTATAATGCGATGGAAGAAGAAGATACTGAAGAAGTAGAAGATGATGTAGATGATGATCATGATCGATAGTTATTGGATGATGTTCCTGACACAAATTTTCATGAAGAAGAAGAAGATGATGATGATGATGATGCTGCTACTGATGATGATGATGAAGATGATGTTGATGTTGATGATGATGATGTTGATGATGACTATGATAATGAGGATGACGATGACGATGACGATGACGACGATGACGACGATGATGATGACGACAATGACGATGATGATGATGACAACAAGGATGACGATGACGATGATGATGATGATGAGGATGATGATGATGATGAAATTTAGAGGTATGCCATCAATCCTTAATCTATTTAATATTCATTTCTTCATAGAAATATATTTGTCTTATATGGTTACATAGTTTATTCATTATCTATTTAAAAGCTACAAGTTTCAACTACAAGTAGAATACTGCTAATCTAAATTAACTATTAATCTAAATTAATTAAATAAAACTATTTAAAACACATATTGATGCATGAATGTATTGAGCCTTATTTTCTTTTAGGTCAAAAGCATTTGTAAGTGTTTAGTTTAGAAAAGGAAATTCATTAAATATCTATAAAAGGGAGTTGTACCTAGAATAAAATTCATAGGGAAAACATAATATAAGTGCTTACCCAATTTTTTGGTTAATAATTCTACCTCTATAGGTGATGCAGAGACCCTAGGTGGACTTTCAATCATTCATAACAAGAGGGACTTCCATAGTGTTCTCACAACACCAACCAAGCATCTTCATAAGATCACTCTCCTTGATCCAAGCCAAATCCATAACCTATCAGAGTGCACACCAAATCCTTATGCCACCTTAGGTTCTACATCTTTGGAATAATCCCAATGTCCCTCAATCCATCTAATGGATTCATCCAAGCAATCTGATCAATAAACTATCAAATGCTCACAATGCCTCAATAGGCTCCAAACTTGACTTCACCTTAACTAGGTGTTTCCTCCACCTCCACACACATCAAAAAACTTCAAATAGCATGTCCCCAAGGTTACTAAGCCCTCAAATCATCAGCTGATACAAAAACCCAGTTTTAGCCCTTCACTAGGCCTACTTCCATAGTAGCCCTGCCAGTTCAGTTTTTTAAGGATTTCTCAAAATTTTCCCAAAACAATCAGAAATATAAAAACATATCTGGATACCCTTTTTGAAGTTACACAACATACTTTAAGGGTTCATGCTACTCCTTTGGACCAAATACCCAAACAATTATTGTTGCTCTATAATTTGCCCTCCTATTAGCCCTCCATTTACAAAGCATGTAGTAATAGATCATATCCCCAAACCTTGGTCTTCATAGAATGATCTTTGTGCCCTTGCACCAATAGGGGAATAGAGTCAATTAATAAAGTAATTTTTAAGAGGCAAAATCTATGAGACAACGTATTCTTTACTTATATTGGCTAAAGCTCACTCCAGGAACAAGGGAGAGAAAACCCTAGATGCATAAACAATGAAGTCTTTCCCATATTAAAGGTAAAAGGAAGATGAATGAAATAAGGAAAACCTATCCATTTGATGTGCATGAATCTTTCTTTTCTTGGATTTGACATGATCTAAGAAGAGTTATCCCACGTAATATTTGTTGTCATGACTTTTCCATCATGTCCAACCCTTGAGAACAAATTTTTAATGCTTTTTACACCGTCTATGTAATTGCATAAACTCTTTATTCCTCTCATAATTGGAAGTGTGCACTTGATCTATGTATAGGAATTCTCCTTGAGTCTCTATTGGAGATTTGATGACTATGACAACCATTATAGGGGTGTAACAACAAGAGAAAATCCAAAAAATATAGCATCAATTGGACTACTCTAAGGCTTTGTTAGGTATTGACCTTAACATGTGCTCATAAGTTAGGTATTGACCTTAACATGAAAGTTTTATGGTCATATTTATAAGATAATGAGATCCCTAAAGATAATGTGTATGAATAAAAATTTAGAAACTTACTTCTACTAAAAAGTATCATTAATAAACTTTGGCTTCACCATACAATCCTTTTTCATTCAATAACTTATGTCCTTTGTTTGCAGCAATGAGGATACATTATTACCTAAATCGATTGGTTTTAGAAAACCTCTTTTAGAGTGTCTTTATTTCTCATTCAACATATTGTCTCTATGTATGATGATCATTAAGAAGGCTTGTGTTTCACTATCACACATTGGTGCAAATTGGCATTTATTGCATTCTTCCTTATGTGCTATTTCTTATTATCCTCTTTTTGCTATTATAAGAATAGCTTTTCTCTTAATTGGATAGTGAATGCCTTGGGGTTGTATGCATAGGCTTGCCATGTCACTTTACCATAGCCTCTTGATTGGTTCTTCTTCTCCTCAACATCACTATTTGCTCCTAGACACCCATTGTTATGCATTTTTCCTTCCTCCATTGTCAAGTTGTTCACACCATGTGAAGATTCCCCATTTCATTGGCACATGCTCAAGTGAATAAGTTCTATTAAGGAAGGACTCTTTCTCAATTTCAATCCTAATGGAGTGCTTCCCTACTCATCCATTTGGTTTTCAGCATTCACTCTGTCTCCTCCACTGCTCATCTCCTGCTAGGAATAGACAACCAAACTTTTTCACTCACATATCACATTATTGAAATAAAGTTGAAACTTCAGAGCATTTGGCACTCAGAATAAGCAATACCCATCAAATGTTTGTCCTAAAAACTTATGAACTTATCCTATTAACTTAGCTATTGAACCAGGTTCATATACTTGATATGTTTAGAACTTTAAATCTCTTGTGAATCTACATTAGAGTTCTTCATGTGGGCTTAGATTTTCTCGTTACTGACTAGACATGAAAAGAAACTATTTGGCAATATATCTATGGTTGCCTATGATGCAGCAGGGAATGGCAATGGACCCTCTACTCAAGGCAACAATCAACAATCCTTTGGTCAATCTCAACACCTGCCCATAGCGATAGACCTTATGCTTTGGTCTATCAACTTACTCACTTGGCAAATGAGTAAACAAAAAATTATTTTAGTTCATCCACAAGACACCCTAGGCAAGATACATTCAACCTTCAATGGTTACTAACATGAGTTTGTCTCCAACCCAATCCTGCACCTCCAACTCAACACAAGCTTCACAAACCTAACGGCCTCATTAGGTATGGCACCCTTGAGATGAACAAGAGATGGGTACTTAGGCTATGAACACCTTCAAGGCACCAAATACTCTACAATTACTTGATTTCCAAACACATACTCCAAGATGAGTTGATGGATTAACAAGAAACACAAAATTAATTCATTCTTACTATCCTAGAGATGACAGTCAATGGTACCCTTCAATGGTCTGTCCTTCAAATACAATATGGATTCAACATCATATAAAAATCAAGAGGCATGAAATACCCCTAAATGGATTTGTATACACATACCACTCACCACAAATGGATCTGTATTCTTACAGTTTAAATTGAAGTATTTATTAATGTCTATGAATAACTACAAAGTTAATGGGTTGAAGATAAAGTATAGTATAGTAAGTCAAGGGAGAGCATCATTGCACCTCTAACCTAACAAAAACTATATACTATACAAAAGTCTTTAAAACAATCAATATCAATATCGAAAGCCAAAATCAAATCAATTTTGAAAGGAATGTATAATATAAGTAATTTTATTAAGGCACATATCTTACATTAAATATTTCCTCAACTTCAACACCTTATGCTTCATGTCACCACTGGTAGGAAACCTCCTTTTCTCAATAGGTATAATATGTAAAATAACTATCAAATGAATGTTTAGAACTGCTAAGAGAAGGAAGTGATAGTTTTGATGATAGGAGAAGTACACATTATTTTTCCTTACTCAAGTGATGAAGTTTTAAGCTTATCTTAAAGTGAAAGCTTCATTTATGCATTTATGTTTTGCTTATAATGTGAGCCTAATTTAAGTGTTATAATGTGTACCTTTTAATGTTTTTAATTTTTATGTGATGCTTATGATGGATGTGATTATGCTTATGATGTGATTATGCTCACAATAATTGAATTACATTTGCAGGAAACTGAACCCCTTTCAGGAGCATCCCGCACACTCTCATGGATCGACAGGTATAAGTCAATACACCTTATAGATAGTCTATTTAATACACTTATCAATATTAAGATTGATGTCTTCTAAGATCTCTCCCATTTGCAAGTACCATCGAATAGGTATTTGTCAGAAGTGTCTTCCTCGAGTGAGGGAAATATAGGAATAGAAGAGGAAAGTGAGACATGCAGTTTATCTAGAATAGGGAGATTAACTAGAGGTCAAAGAACTAGAAGGAAATTTAATAAATGCATAAAATTTTTCCTTGCTCAAGGGGGGTCATGTTCTTATGATGATGAGACGAAAGGTGACATCGAGGTGCCCTTGAGGTACCAACATCTACAGAAACATTAGGTACCCAAGAAACTTCCTCCAATAAACACTGATTTTTGTGTTAACAAGAGGATATATCGCATAGCACCATCATCATTACATGGTTTGGGCCTATTTTCTATGGATGGCACAAAGGTGTCTTACAAAAAAGTTTCTGAATTGATGGAGTATGTTGGACCATGTTACGATTACAAAAGTTGGATGCATATTGTTCAATATAAAAAAAGTATGCGTAGGTATGCACTCTCGGAAAATTATATATAATAGCAAGACAATAATCAAAGTAAAAGTGTGGCTATATACATTGATGGAAGGCCAAAAGCAATAGGGAATATTGTGGGTTTTATAAATAGTACACGACCTGGGTCAACTATAAAGCAACCCAATTGCATATTTGAGGTGCACGAGGGAAATCATGTATTCATCTGTGTGATAAAATCAATACGTGCAGGGGAAGAGCTTCTTATTGATTACAATTTGAACTGCATAGATACAAATGAGGCTACTATCATGGGGGTGGTACATACTATTAAACCAACTTCTAATCAATGACTCCAACATACCATTTAGTTATTAAATTTTTGGCTAACATTTTTATACTTGATCTTTGACACAGGGGCACAATATGGAGCAACCGCTCGGAGGGGATGGTGATGATATTCCCAGCTTATCTACACATGAGCAGGTAAAACTCATTGTAATTGTGCAAACTAGATAGAAGCAAAATGTTATTTTTTTAATGTTGTTTTCTTCATTGTTTTGGAGTAATTTTGATAATACTAATACTATTGTTGTCACAGAGGGTCAGTGGTCGGAGAGAGGGAAAGCAACCTGCAGTCCCTCAGGAGTCCCCCCTTGAGGAGGACCCTTTTTTTATTGATTTAGCAGAGACCGATGACCCAATCAGTTCCATTAAAAAGATGCTAAAGAAAATTGGAAAAGAACTTTTACATTTGGCATCCATACAGCCTCAGACTCAGGAAATAAAAGAGAGGCGAGCTGACTTGTTGTGCACTTTTAAAAACTTAAAAGCAAGTATTAATGAAATTTTTAATTATAACAAGAGTTCAATAATGGTTTTTATGTTATGCTCTTTTATGGCATTAATTAAAATATGGATGCGTTGTCTTTACAGAGTTATTTGCATAATTTTGAACCCCATTCCCATGATGAGGGTACTGCAGGTGGTTCAGGTAGATCACATGTTCCATTCCCCATGTGTGTTTTCCACTAAATATATATAGGAATGATCATAATGATTGACAATACATGCTTGAACAATCCTTTTTTTTAATGCTCTAACAATCTTGTCCATGCTAGTCCACGTGTTCGATATTTATGCATGCTCTAACAATTTTATTCTTCAGCTCATTTCCATGATGCTATGACAACGCCGCCTGTATCCAGGACAACCACAAATGTCTTTCTGACTGCTATGTCAGCAACACGCAGCCTACATGCATCAACTGTTGCACCATCTAATAGTACACAAATCCCTCTTTTTCTCATTTTTGTTATGTGTTTAAGTGTTATGTGTTTACGATGTAGATCCCTTGATTTTGTTTGTGCCATGGGTGCTGTGTACCAATTTATTTCCCTTGAAGTATTATTTCTTGGAGGCATTTGATAATGGTTTTAATTTTTTGCAATAGGAGATGCAACAAGTCCCGATGCAACATCATTTCTTGGATGTTCCCCTGTTCCTAGTACGGGAATGGTGAAGGATTGCATATTGATCGTCAGCGACAATGAAGGCATTCCCTTAAAAGTAGCCAAAGTTCCAGGTACTTTAAAGTTATTATTATTCTATAGTGATATAATAGTAATTTAGTTTTTGATCACTCTTCATCGACTAATGATCCCATGATTATTTTGTAGGGAATGATGTTTTTTGGTGAAAACTTGGTGACGAGTGTTTGCGGATATTCGGGCCCACCCTACGTACATGGTGGAACATCATATCCTAACTAAAACCCCAAACCACTATTTTGATTTCATATCATTGCTAGAATAGTTTTCCTTTTCATCCATTTCTTGAACTATATTAAAGGTAGCTTCACTTCATTTATGAGCCTAACATGTTTTTTTTTACTTAAAAGGTGGAATAACCAAGAAAAAAAGTTGAAGGATAATCTTGTAGAGAGTATGACCTAGCTTTTTGGACCTCGTGCATTTGAGAGAAATAAGCTCCTTGAAAGAGCCAGTTTATGTTTGAAGTATATTAGGGACCAGTATAGGAAAACTTTACAGGTTAACCCCAGGCATGAGCGTCTGCCCTATGTTACTAAGGCTGAGTGGCAGGCTCTGATTTTGGATGGAAAGTATAAAGCTGACATGAAAAAAGGAATTACACCAATAGAGAGTAGAGCAAGGTATGTGATAATATTGAGAATGTAATTATGTACTAATTAACCTCTATATTTATACGATCTAACATATTTCAAAATTTTCATAGATTGCCTGACACATCAAAGGAAACAAAGGCAAGACTAGAAAAGCACGGGACACACAAGCTCGGCTCTGGTGATTTTTCAAAACTTCAAGCACGAGTTGTAAGTATTAGTAAATGAAAAATTGTATCAAATTTTTTATATATTGCAAGGAATTTTTTTTGATGAAACAATGCAAGTAAAATTCACCATACCAAGCAAAATGTAGGGCTCAAAGTTCAATAGATGCCTCACAGAAGAGGACAAGAGAATTGGCTTCTAACAAGGCTATAGAGCCATGGCTGAATGGCTACAAGCTAAAATCAGTGCGCAAGGTTCTAATAATGATGCATTTGAGCCACAGGTAAATAAGCTAAATGAAATTTATTTCAAATTGAATACTTTACCAATTAGTCTATTTGATGTTAAGTTCCAATATAAAGTGAGTATATCTTTTTTAAGCAAGCAATAATAACAATGCGTAGGATATTGGAATGCAGCTTGACAATCCTTCTACACAATTTGTGCATGATGAAGGTTCGCATGATGTGCATCCTAGTGGTGGAGGTATACATTTTCTATTAAATTTTTTATATGTAATTGCAATTGGTGTTTGGATTAACGTAACATTTTGTATAGTAGCTGTAGAGGATCGAGGGGTCGGTGTTCATGAGCATGTTGAGGTTGAGTCCAGAAAAAATGATGTGGCCAGATCCGCTAAAGAACGCCATAGTTATGTTCTTTAAAATAATTAAATACTTGTAACAATTATAATAAAATATTTTTAATTTAACTCTTTTATTTGTTATTGCAGAGGACCCCCCTTTGCAGTAGCATAGGAATTTGAGATCATCAAGAATAGAGAACAAAACAACTGATGAGGGGGGAATTGATGATAACATTGATGCTCCTCTTAGAGCTTACATAGAAAAAAAAATTAGAAAGAAAAAAAAGAAATGATTGTCATCTACATACCTTAATTGATAATGACTGAATTTTATGTCTCAATGAATTTAATTATGTGCTAATGAATGTTCATGAATTATGTGTTAATGCAAAATATTGATGAATGTTGTGTGTTAACAAATCTAATGTGTTAATGAATGTTATCATGTGATATTGATTGAATGTTACATTTTATTTGATGGAATATGGATGAAGTGACTGAGAGGGGGGGGGTGAATCAGTCAACCATAAAAACACTTCACAATTAATTCTTTGCAGATCCTTTAAGATATCTTAACAATGTTGTCTGTTTTAGTACTCGGTAAATAGATTTCAGTAACTTTGAAGATGCAGAAAGTATTAGCAATATTATCTTTAGATATTCATCAGTGCATTTAAGCAATTAAGAACACAAGAGACACAAGATTTAACGTGGAAACCCAATATGGGAAAAACCACCAATGTATCTAGATACTGATTTTCACTTTTCTGAAGTGATGCCCGGTTAGAAGCCAACCCGGTAAAAGGTTACAAAACACACTGTTAGGTGTGACCTTGTTAGAGGATTTAAAACACCCTGCTAGGAGTGGCCTGGTAAGAGGTCTTGAAAACAATTCAATGGAATTGTCACCTTGTTAGAGGATTTATATTATGGCTGTTAAACCAACTCGGTTAAGAGATTTTGAATTCACTGTTACAATGATAAGAAGGTAACAATGAAAAAGTGACCTGTATAATAATGCAACTGTCTTGCTGATTACAGATCTCTGTTCTGCATAAGTCTGATCCTCTCTGATCGAGTAAATCTCTGCTGCTCCTCAAGGATATCTGAACATCCTTCACAAACTCGCATATATCTTTCCTTCTTTTCTTCTGTAAATCTTCTGCTGTCTTATTTTTACTTTTCACAATTGACCTTTTATTTATATGATTTTGGATTAGTCAAATCGTCATTATTTAGTATAACAGTTGGCTGAATTAAGTAAACTCTATTTGCAAAAATCCTTCAAGGGCCGACAGTGCTCGGTGACTATATCTTTTATAATTTTTCGGAGACCGAGGGAACTCAGTAAACACCAACAATCCTTCACCTTTGATAACCGACTGAACTCGGTAAATACTAACTTTCCTCGATGACCGACTGAACTCGGTAAACACTAAACTTTCTTCGGCAACCGAGTGAACTCGGTAAGTACTAAACTTTCTTCGGCAACCGAGTGAACTCGATAAACACTAAACTTTCTTCGGCAACCGAGTGAACTCGGTAAATACTAAACTTTCTTCGGCAACCGAGTGAACTCGGTAAGTACTAAACTTTCTTCGGCAACCGAGTGAACTCGGTAAGCACTAATATCCCTGTCTGGCAGACCGACTGAGCTCGGTATAAGCAGATTTCAGCGGACTATGACATAGTGTGACATCAAAGACAATACATAATTGAGTAGCAATTTCCTTCAGACAATTGTTTCCAACAATCTCCCTCTTTGGCATTGATGGAAACACAATATGTCATAGCATAAGAAATTTGAAAGAGTTAGCTCGGTTTGGATTCAAATCTCCCTCTGTCAGCAAACTTCCTGTATCCTGAAAATTCTTCCTTCTGACTATTGAAAATTTCTTGAAGTAATAGCAAAGACATAGCAAACACTCCCTCTTTGACAACACATGCCAAAGACAATTCACATATTACCGGTGAAAATTAATGTACCTCAAGTACTGATTCATATGCAATGAGTCCTTTAATATGCTGCATCAATAGGTTGATTTACAATCATGTTTTGGTTGATGCATCACTAAAACTGTATTTAGTGAGCCTCGGATAGGGGAATGACCCCTAACTTACCTCTTAGATACACAAATGCATCCTTAGGTAATGGTTTGGTAAAAATGTCTGCAATCTGTTCTTTTGTATGAATATATTCTAATCTGATTTCCTTGTCCTGCACCAATTCTCTGACAAAGTGATATTTAATAGCAATGTGCTTGGTTTTGGAATGCATCACTGGATTTTTAGAAATGTTTATTGCACTGGTATTGTCACAAAATATAACAACTGGTTCTTTGATTTCAACCTTCATACCTTCTAATAGCTATTTAAACCAAACAATATTTGAACAGTTTACTGCAGCAGCAACATATTCTGCTTCAGCTGTGGATTGAGATGTGCAATTCTGCTTTTTACTAGTCCAGGATACCAGTCTTTTTCCAAGAAAAAATGCTCCACCACTTGTACTTTTTCTGTCATCAATGTTTCCTGCCCAATCAGCATCAGTGAACACTTTCAAGTCTAGATTGCCTCCAAATTTATACCACAAACCATACTCTTCAGTTCCTCTTAAGTATCTTAAGATTCTTTTGATTGCCATCATGTGATTTTCCTTAGGTTTTGCTGAGAATCTAGCTACTATACCGACTGCTAAGGCAATATCAGGTCTTGTATGTACCACATACTGCAATTTTCCAATCATAGATCGGTATAGGGTCTGATCAACTTCTTTTGAATCATCATTTTTGGTAAGTTTCAGTCCAGTGCACATGGGTGTACCAACTGGTTTTGAATCTTCCATTCCAAACTTCTTAAGTATCTCCTTAATATATTTGGATTGAGTAATGTATATACCATTCTTGTTTTGCTGAATTTGAAGACCAACAAAGAATTTTATTAAACCAAACATAGACATTTCAAATTCTCTGTTCATTTGTTCTAAAAATTCTTTGCACTGATCCTCATTCCCTGTAAATATAGTATCATCCACAAATATTTCTGCCAATACAATTTTGTCATCCGGTCCTTCTTTAATATACAGATTGCTGTTATCATTAGCTCTTTTGAAATTAATCTGGATCAAATAGTTATGGAGTCTTTCATACCATGCTCTAGGAGCTTGTTTTAAACCATACAATGCTTTGTGTAACCTGCAGACCATGTCCCTTTTGTCTGGATCAACAAAACCTTCAGGTTGTTCAATGTAGACTTCTTCATCAAGAATTCCATTGAGAAATGCAGATTTTATATCCATCTGATATACCTTAAATCCTTTTTGTGCTGCATAAGCAAGTAGAGTTCTTACACCTTCTAATCTTGCAACAGGAGAAAAAGTTTCTCCATAATCTATACCTTCTTCTTGAGAATAACCTTTACATACCAGTCTAGCTTTGTTTCTAGATACTTGACCATCTTCATTCAGTTTATTTCTGAATACCCATTTTGTTCCAATTACATTCTTATCTTTAGGTCTAGGTACAAGAGTCCAAGTTTTGTTCTTTTGTATTTGTTCTAATTCTTCATTCATTGCTTCAATCCAACTTTCATTCTCTAATGCATCTTTGATATTTCTAGGTTCAAAATCAGTAAGTAGACATGTACCTTTTAGCTTGCTTCTTGTCATAGTACCATCTGATTTGTTTCCAATGATTTGATCTGGTGTATGATGTCTTCTGACATATTTGGCTAGTATAGGTTCCTTGCCTTTTGAATGATTCATGCTGTTGTCTTCTAGGATCTCTTCTTCAGGTTGCTCGGGCTCGGTAGATATTTGCTCGGTAACTTCAGGCTGAGACTCGGTCTGAATTTCTTCCTGTGACTCGGTTTGAACTTCTTCCTGTGACCCAGTAACTGTGCTTGGCTCGGTAGATATAGCTTCCTTATTGATAGTTGTGTCTGTCAATATTTCAGGTTCAATGTAAATGAATCTTTTGTAGTTTTCAGGTTCCCTTTTGCTTTCTTCCTCAGTCTTTTCTGCAAACTCATCAAATTTCACATGTATACTTTCTATGACTTTGTGAGTAGATAAGTTCAGACATTTGTATGCCTTGCTTTTGCTAGAATATCCTAAGAATATTCCTTCATCACTTTTCACATCAAATTTATTTCTTCTGGATTCTTTTAGGATATAACACTTGCTACCAAATATTTTCATGTAACTTACATTAGGTTTATAGCCATACCATAATTCATAGGGAGTTTTGAATGTGTCTTTCTTTAGTTGTACTCGGTTCAAGGTATGAACTGCAGTGCTGATAGCTTCCTTCCAGTACTTTATAGCGATGTTCTTTTCTATCATTAGAGTCCTTGCACAATCCATAATAGATCTGTTTCTTCTTTCTGCTATTCCATTCTGCTCAGGAGTTCTAGGAGCTGATACCTGTCTTTTGATTCCTCTTTCTATGCAGAAGTTGTTAAAATCATGGGAGATGAATTCACCACCTCTGTCTGATCTTAAGCATTTCAATCTTTTCCCTATTTCTTTTTCTACTCTTGCTAAGTACCATTTGAACTTTTCAAATGCCTCTGATTTTTCTCTTAAATACATAACAGTCATCATTCTAGAATAATCATCAACGAAAAGAATAAAGAATTTATCTCCAGTATAGCTTTGTATTCCAATAGGTCCACATAAATCAGTATGCACAATTTCCAAAATTTCTTTAGACTGATAGTTCTTACTTTTGAAACTAGTTTTACTCATTTTGCCAATCTGACAATTCTTACATAGACCAGTGTCAGGTTTCTTCAAAGTAGGAATGCCTCTAACCTTCTTGAATTTGCTTATTTTTATCATGTTATCAAAATTCACATGACATAACCTTTTGTGCAATAGCCAACTTTCTTATATTTGAGCAATAAAGCATGAATATTCATTGAGATCAAGATAAAATAAGTTACCTTTTGTTTGTTTTCCTGATCCAATGAGTTTTCCTTTTCCATCCAGCAGTCTTGCTTGACCATTCATGAATTCAACCTTGAAACCAGTGTTGATTAGCTGTGCTACACTTAGAAGATTATGTTTTAGTCCTTCAACCCAGTAAGCATTATCACATATGAGTTCTTTGGTTAATGAGATTCTTCCTTTTCCTTTTATACAACAAGGTTCATTGTTTCCAAATCTTACATTACCATTGTCACAGTCTTCTAGATATTCAAATTTTGTCTTGTCACCAGTCATGTGGTGTGAACATCCGCTATCTATTATCCATATATCATCTTTTCTTATATGAGAAATAAGTGCTATCTTATCTTCATCATCATCAGATTCATCTTTTATAGCAACAAAGACAATTTCTTCTTCACTATCATCAGAATCTTTAGCCATAAAACATGATTTCTTACCTTTATCCTTGTATGATTTGAAATTCTTTTTGCCATAGTACTTGTGACTTCTCTTTTCTTCTTTGACTTGCTTGTTTGGGCACCTAGCTGCAATATGTCCAATTTCTTCGCATGAAAAACAGATTAAAGGAGTTTTACCTTTATATTTACCTTTCCCTCTAGAGTACTTCTTTGCAAGTAATGCTTCTACAATTTCAAGATCACTATCAGAACTTTCTTCTGATTCTTCTTCACTTTCTGACTGAACTTCTTTAATTTTCTTGTTCTTCTTTAGTGAAACCTTGGCCTCAAATGCTGATTCAATATTTTTGGAACTAGGAACATAGTTGTCATAGTTGTCTAATTCAAAAGCTGTCAATCTTCCAACTAGAGCATCCAAGGTTATACTGTGGTTTGCTTCACATCTTCTTTCTTGAATAGCTGATACTCTTATTGCATAGATAGGGAGTAGTGTTCTGAGTACCTTACTTATAACAGTCTCATCTGAGATTGTTCCTCCAGAAGCTCTGATTGCACTTACACTTGCTTTGATTCTTTCAACATATTTTGCAATGTTTTCATCTTCCTTCATATTCATCTTGTCAAACTGTCCTCTTAGGCTTTCTGCTTTGGCTCTCTTCACATTTGCATCACCACCATATATTTTCTTCAGTGCCACCCACATTTCATATGCAGTAGTGCAGTCTTTAATATCATCAAATTCTTCATAGCTGAGAGCAGATGCAATGTCTATCATCATGGTGTTGTGAGTCTTTTTATCTGCAATGTCTTCAACAGTTAATGCGCCATTAGGAATTGTATACTCTTCATCAATGTATTTGCATCCTGAATCACCAATGGAAGCCAGATGAAGTCGCATGAGACCTTGCCATGCTGAAAAGTTATCTCTGTTAAGCTTTGGAATTTCCCTCTTGTAAGACATCCTGATCTTTAGCTTAGGTCTTTGAAACCCTTCCTGCAAGCACCAAAAGCTCTGATACCAATTGATGGAATATGGATGAAGTGACTGAGAGGGGGGGGGTGAATCAGTCAACCATAGACACTTCACAATTAATTCTTTGCAGATCCTTTAAGATATCTTAACAATGTTGTCTGTTTTAGTACTCGGTAAATAGATTTCAGTAACTTTGAAGATGCAGAAAGTATTAGCAATATTATCTTTAGATATTCATCAGTGCATGTAAGCAATTAAGAACACAAGAGACACAAGATTTAACGTGGAAACCCAATATGGGAAAAACCACCAATGTATCTAGATACTAATTTTCACTTTTCTGAAGTGATGCCCGGTTAGAAGCCAACCCGGTAAAAGGTTACAAAACACACTGTTAGGTGTGACCTTGTTAGAGGATTTAAAACACCCTGCTAGGAGTGGCCTGGTAAGAGGTCTTGAAAACAATTCAATGGAATTGTCACCTTGTTAGAGGATTTATATTATGGCTGTTAAACCAACTCGGTTAAGAGATTTTGAATTCACTGTTACAATGATAAGAAGGTAACAATGAAAAAGTGACCTGTATAATAATGCAACTGTCTTGCTGATTACAGATCTCTGTTTTGCATAAGTCTGATCCTCTCTGATCGAGTAAATCTCTGCTGCTCCTCAAGGATATCTGAACATCCTTCACAAACTCGCATATATCTTTCCTTCTTTTCTTCTGTAAATCTTCTGCTGTCTTATTTTTACTTTTCACAATTGACCTTTTATTTATATGATTTTGGATTAGTCAAATCATCATTATTTAGTATAACAGTCAGCTAAATTAAGTAAACTGTATTTGCAAAAATCCTTCAAGGGCCGACAGTGCTCGGTGACCATATCTTTTATAATTTTTCGGAGACAGAGGGAACTCGGTAAACACCAACAATCCTTCACCTTTGATAACCGACTGAACTCGGTAAATACTAACTTTCCTCGATGACCGACTGAACTCGGTAAACACTAAACTTTCTTCGGCAACCGAGTGAACTCGGTAAGTACTAAACTTTCTTCGGCAACCGAGTGAACTCGGTAAACACTAAACTTTCTTCGGTAACCGAGTGAACTCGGTAAATACTAAACTTTCTTCGGCAACCGAGTGAACTCGGTAAGTACTAAACTTTCTTCGGCAACCGAGTGAACTTGGTAAGCACTAATATCCCTGTCTGGCAGACCGACTGAGCTCGGTATAAGCAGATTTCAGCGGACTATGACATAGTGTGACATCAAAGACAATACATAATTGAGTAGCAATTTCCTTCAGACAATTGTTTCCAACATTTATTAATGGTTGAAAGAATGAATGAATGTTAGATGTTAATGGGGAATGTAGAGTGATGTAAGGGGGAGGGGGGTGGGGCCAAATCAGCTTCCACCTTCACGTGGTTGGCCTTGTTTAGTAGAGAATATTAAACTATTCTCGAAACAAAGTGAAGATCAATAAGATACTAAATATTTCTCTATTTTATCAAATTTATACTTTTCGAAGTCTTTTGAAGATTTGTATCTGATAGTACTCTAATACCCTGTGACTACTCTAAGATTCTTGGTGCATTATCTTTCTTTACCCTATTGACTGTGTGCTATTGATTTTGACATTCTTCATGGTCTATGTGGACTCTTTTTTGTCTATTAGCTGCCTTTACTAAACTTTATCATTGGCATGAATACAAACTATTTAGAAACTTTCCATCATTTGTCATTCCTAATGGCTTTTGATTCTGATCTCTCTAGTCTATTAGTAACTGCCCCTTCTACAGTCATAGAACGGTGTTTTCTATATGCTTCTCTTAATGTAGATATTCAAGGAAACTTCTAATATGCCTGGAACCTAGTCATAGATGGTCATGAACGCCTTTGTCCATGCTACTGTATTTGAATCTATAGCTACAAATGATGTCTTTTAACCTGTATTTGTGTTCTAAGGCTACTCTACCATGTATTTCCTTATGACATCACTATACTTAATCTCAATATAGGGTTTCTTTCTTTCAATTTTTGTCATTTGCTGATCTTTAATGAAGATTTAAGGTCTGGTCTATGGTGCATAGACTATGGTGTATGAAGCCATTGCCTTGATTGTGGCTCTTTGAGACCTTCATGTTCCTTTGACCACTGTCAAAGATGCTATGACTACCACTTTTAATGGCTCTGTGACTGAGACAGTTCTTTAAACCTCTGAAGCTGCTCATTATGTATCAAGACCTTTTTATGAATGACTAGATTTGATCACTGTACATTTCCAAATGACTATCTTGGGCATTGTGTATTGAGGACTCATTGTGCTTTTGACTTCAACTTGATAGTGATCTTCACGGTTTGAAGGAAATTTGCATTGACTGTGTGTATCGACCTTACTGTTAGTCCTGAGATCTTGAATCTCTAATTTATCACCAATTTTACCTAAGTTTGGACTGTTGTCCTATGCATCTAAGGCTTCATGCTTTGAACTATCATGAAGTTCTAAACTTGTAGCTTTTTTATTGCATCCTTGGATCTTAGCACTGTCTTGGGACTGTGTTATCACCAATGATATGATTATCATAATTTATATGTCTTCAATAAGAAAAGCCTATTCTCTTTACTCCTTTGATTAGCTAAGGTTTACAGAGTTGTGTGCTATGAACCTTGTCAACGAGTACTATTACTGCTTTTTATACTACACCTAGTCTTCTCTTGGCTTTACTTGACTATCTTTTCTTTTTATTTCTTGATCATGATTCACCTTTGAACACCACTATTCTTTTGCACTATAACCAATAACTCCCCTTCATTCTTCTTTCATGAATATCTAGCTTCTTGTATGCTTTGTGGCCCTAAAGAGGGTGTTGTCCTTTTAGAGTTCTGGGTTGTCTTTGATGATGTTAGGACTGTGTATGAACTCTATTTATTCTCAAGGATCTTTTGATTTCATTAAGATTGTGCACTCTATTAAGAGATTTTCACAACATTAATCACTATCCATAATCTCATGGACTTAGCCTTGAATGAAGGCTTAGTGTTCACTGTTATATATTTGAGACCTTTCCAAATCTCCGCCCTTAATGCTTGATGTTTACTGTCTTTTTCTTTTGCATTATTGACTATCTTTGATAGGTATGAGACCTATCTTAAGAGTGAACACCGTTGAGGTTTGACCTTTGGGATATAGAGAAATTCATATTGATTCCTTATGACTTCTATAATCCCCTTTCATCATTTTGTTATTTTAGTACCACGAGCATTCAGGATTCTTTTGAAGCTTTTTTGTTGGGATTTTGAAACATGGATCATTGGTTCAGTTGCAATCTTCATTATCAAATGGGGGAATATGATTCTTGAGGTATGTAACTGTTATCCTTTTATTTGGGTTCATCCTAAACTTCAATTATTTGGTTGAAATATGCTTTACATGTTTGACTCTTAGTGTATTGTTACTAAAGGGAACAAATTTACAATGATTGCTGAGAAGTAGAAAATTTTTGTTCATTGCAATCAACATTCTATGTTGTTTGGTGTTCAATCAAAGTAATTGGAATGTATGCTTTGAATCATGAGATCCAATGGTCTCTCATCTTCAAGATAGATTATTGGCCAATTAATTGTGAATGTATTGGCCACATTGATTAATTTTATCAACATCATTGCTGCACAACCCTTTTCTTTTTAATTTTATCTTGAATCCATCGCAATTGCGACGTTTACCTCCAGAATTACAATGGGGTCACTGTATTGGTGATGCCCAAATGCCGTTGTGGTTTCTTTGGGTATTCGTCACAATTGTGATGTATACAGATAGAATTACGATGGATTTGTTGTATTGGTGATGCCCCAAATGTCATCGTAATATCAGGCAAGCGCATCGTAAGTACTTTGGTATTCATCTCAATTGCGACGAGAATATAAGGAATTGCGACAGGGTTGATGTCACAATGAAGGGGCTGCATAGAGATGGATTGAAGTTGTAATTGTGACGGAGAAGGAAAAATGTCGTAATTTGTGACTAAAAAACAATGATGTCTATTACTGTCACAATTGAAACACATGGCTGTCTCAATTGTGACACATAGCCATCGCAAATCAATGCCAAATTTAATAGTGACATATGCCATATAGTAAATAAAAGGATCTTGTCTTGTCAGACATTCAACCAGTACAAATTACTAATTCTAACGTGTGGTCCACTTGGCCATTTAGAATGAAATCACACTAAAATATGATTTAAAATAATCCAAATTCCAAAACATCACATGTTAATTCTTTACATTTTAATGAGCCTCACCACCTTATCCATAAACCATAATAATAAGTAAATATTTCCATGTTGACAATTACAGACCCAAAATAAGTTGCATACTAGAACTACAATCTAAACATTAACAAGACTAGTTCCTACTAAGATGTTACTACCCTAAAATAATTGAAATGACTATGTCTCAACTGGGCTTAACCAGGACACTAGAAGTTTTGAACGCTTCAGTAGAAAGTGTGAGGCCCAGTCATAACCCATCCAACTTTGTTTTGTTGTTAAGAGAGGTCGTTATGTGTGTGCACTCAAATTTAAATTTTAAAATTTTTTCTCCCTTCCACTCGCTTGCAGATTAGTTGAGATTACTGTACATAAAAGGAATTTTTCAAAAATAATTGAATATGCTTTGTTAAACATGTATGGGAAATATGGAATCCTAAACAAGGGACACAAATTATTTCACATGAGTATGCTTCACAAGAATACCTTGATTGTAAGATATCTTCACAGTTTATAAAGTTACTATTTTGTGAAGAAAAAGTCATAGGTTTGTTGGGATTATGGAAATGTGAGTTACTAAGAGCAGAGGGGTGAATCAATGAATCTATTTCTTTTTTTTTAATTTATCCTTAAGAAAAGGTATTTTATTAATTGACTGACATGCTATCTTTTCACCCATTCCTAACATTACTAAAAATAAGAAATGCTTTCTAATCTACCATGTAAATATCTATGAAACTTCATACACAATACACAACTATTTTGGTATCGTAGAAACCCTTGTAACAACGTAAAAATTGTGGTGGGGATGACACCCACAAAGCTTCACTAACTTAGTAATAAATTTTTTTGGTTAAGGCTACAATGTTGATCACTTCTGATGATCTTACCATGTTAGGAGTAACAATAAAGACCTATTAGGATCTACCTGGTTATAGGATTTAAGAAACATTGTTAAGATATTTACAAAAAGGCTTGTTAGGTCTACTCTGTTAGGAGATTTTGTCTTCCACAATTGTTAGAAAGTAACAGTAGATTTGATTTGTATGTAGCAACTTACTTTTCCTGATTTTAAATATGATAAGTAGTTAATTGTTATCACCTTGTTGTGATATATTTCTTCTCGGAATACTTCATGGTAGCCTCTAATGTTCTTCTAAATATAATCCTTGAATATTTTGTCAGAACCTTAACTTCACAACCCTGTCTGATCTTCAAATGTCTCCTATAGGTGGCTACTTCATATATCTAACTTGTAAAAATGGCATCTTGAAAATTATTATATCAAAAGAGTTTTACCTAATTAGGGTTATGGTATCATCTATACAACCTCAAATCTACGATCCAAATGAATAACCTAAAACATCATTACATAGGGATCATCAATAATTTCATGATTACATCTTCATTTATTCTTCACCTCGATCTATGTAAACCATTTTCTAGCTCAGTGTAAACCATTTATCTTGTATTCTATGTCATTACATACATTTATGTCTTTCCTATATTGCTCAATATATATTACATTCATGACTTGGTAAATTAATGATGCTTGGTATATATGATTTCTCCATTATAATTGTACTCCATTCTCGATAATCATCTAGCTTGGTGTGAGTGTTCAGTCAAGACTGTGCTCAGTTTCTATGTTACTATGCCTTGTGCTCTCCTCAGTTACTATGTGTTGACTGACTAGCTTGTTTTCTTCCTTTACCGACTATATGTGTGACACTAATGATAACATACAAACTAACATTCTCCCCCTTAGCATTAGTGACAAAAATGCATATGTATGCCATAATCAAAATTTGTAAAACTTCAAAACTGTATACTTCAAAATTGTAGACTCCCTCTGTCTATATGCCTTGGTAAGTATACATGTACTATACATATTTTCCCTTTGTAAGTATAAATATATTTTCCCCCTTTTCTGGTAATAATGCCAAAACTATATATACTTACATCTTATCAAAAATCTTCTGATGGGTTTTCTTCAAGTTGGCTAAGAGGTTTTCCCATTCCTCTTTCAAACTTTCTAATGTAGTTTTCTCCAAAAAAACTTGGGCATGCATGTCAAAAATGTGATCTACCACTGATATCTCAGGAGTGGCTACAAGATCCTTAGATTTCTTCACATGTCATTGCATCACCTCAATGTGGGGTAAGAACTCTTCCTATAGCTAAGTTGTTTGATCCTTGATCTTATCTTCTTCTCTCCTTAGTTCATTTCTTAACCCATGAATATCCTTGAATTTTGCATAATGTAGTTTAAATACATGGGATCGTGTAATTAAGCTTTCTGCACTCTTTTGTAGATCATCATCTAGTTTCTTAAGATTTTATTTAATTTATGAAGTGATAGAGTCGGTAGTGCAAATCTTCTTCAAAATTGTGAGTATTTGCTGAATATGACTTTCTATTTTAGTTATAGTCTCAGAAAACTTCACCTTATGAATTGTCACGGCTTGGCTGATTTTCTCAGTTATTTTTAATTATATTTTTTACTTTTCTCTCTCTTCTATCTTCTTTCCATCATTGGTATTGGGAGAATTGATGTGATGGGTAAGTGTTGCAAGCCGTCCGATGATGGGAGTGACCTCATCAACAGTGACATGAGGTACAACTTGCATCAGGATTTCTCTCACATCCTCAAATACTTGTTTATGTTTAATTTCCTACATTAGCTTCTCCTGAGAAAATTTTCTATTGCATTATTCTCCATACCTTTTGAGAGCTTCAAGGTCTAAGGTTCTATCGTCACATGAAGGTTTTTCTATTACTTCATCCAGGGTGACCAAACCTTTTCCATGTTTCTTCTTCTTTTTCTTTTTCTGTTTGCTAGAAGTAGGGGATTTCCAATAAGGAACTAGGGCCTTCTACTCTAGATATGACTTTGGTTGCTCGGTGGAGAAACTTTCCTCTTTTTCTTGCCCCTTTTCTATTCCCTCGGTGTGAGGTCCTTGGGCTTCTAGCCTTGTGTTGGTAGTAGAATAATCTACATTAGCTTTAGTTTTCATTCCTTTGTCATCTACCTCTTTGGTTTCAAGCTCAGTATTATATTTGTCTCCTTCTTCACCCTTATCTTCTGTAGTATCCATCGATTTCTCAGGTGTAGTGTCCTCAGGTTTCTCTATAGTAGCAATGTCTATGGCTTGTACCAAGATTGGTAAGTTACCTAGTATTTGTATCATGGCTTCCTTGGTAGTCTGTTCTTCCTTTGTGATCTTGGAAACAACAATGGCATCTTCATCTTCCCTTTACTCATCATCAGAATCACTTTCAGTGATATCTTCAATTAAGAATTAATCATTCTCAGTAATCAATAACTTCTCTGGTGTATCCTCTTTCTCGGTGTAACCACCAGGATAAAAATCTTCTGCATATGTGTCATCATATGGCTACTCGATGTCTGATATGTAAAAGGGCTCTTTAATTGGCCTTTGTGTAGTAATATCAACATGATCTCTCCATACATAAAACTCAGTAGGAGTACCCATCCAAGAAAGTATGGTATGTAGATTTAAAATATAATAGAGGATACATGATACATGCGATCCAAGGAAAAAAAACAAAAGAAAAATGTAAAGACTAAACATTTCCAACCGTTTATTCCAGAGTTGTAATGAAATTATTTAATATATGGGTGAATACACAAGAAAGGTAAATTAGATCCAATGCAAGTTAATATGTATAGGAGGGTCCACCAAAAATTAAATAAACAGAGAAAATGTTGAAAGTAATTTTCACTGTACACACAAAAGACATAGTTATGCAAGGAAGATCGAGGTGACAAATTTGACTCCATGATGAACTTACTAAAAATTTGAAGAAAACAATAGACTAGCAAGGATAAAAGGGAACCTAGCAGATGTTCCCTTCCTTGGATTACTAGTGTCTTTCCTCACTTCCAACTAGCCTCTTTTGTGCTCCCAAACCCCCTTCTCCTTTTGCCTAATTTTTTTCCTGATATCTCCATCTCTCTGTAAATTTCTTTGACTTTCTCTCTACCCCCCCTCCAGTTCCATTTCCCCTCCCTAAATAAAGATCTCACTCCTCCCTCCAATAAATGAGTATGGTCTTTTTATTAAATAAGCATGGGAAAAATTCCACTGTCCAATGTATTTGTATTGGTGATTGATTGATAAAGATCTCAATATGCTATTTGATTCCACTTTCAAATCAAAACTAAGAGGTTAATTAGACAGATGTACTTTAATTGTCACAATTAAATATTAATAAATAATATCAATTGCTATTAATAGTTGTAATAATTAGTAATGGTTTTCTATTATAATTTGATGAGAACTAAATCTTTACAAATATTAAATTCCCCTTTCTTTTCATTCAAACTTTCAACTCCCATAATTAATATCTGGTTACCATCTTCATAATAAGTAGGTATGGGAATGTTTTAAATGAGTATGAGGTCAAATTTTATTGAGGATGGGCAATTGAACTTTCCTTTAATAAATGAGTATTGTAGTTGTTTTTAATTATGTTTGGGCTCTAATAAATGGGTATGGGCTTTTCTATTAAAGAAGTACGGGTTGCTTGACTGTCCATGCTTATTAATAAAGGTATGTAATAAGGTGCAATAATGTTACATATGTATTATTTTAGTTATATAAAGGTCTTTGAAATAAATTAAAATCATTAATAAATATGTTAACTATCATTTTTTTATATTTTGAAATGAAAACTAATTATATTTAATTTTCTTTAAATAAAAGAACAAATAATACATTTAAATTTGTATTTTATCAAATAGGTAAGTAAATAATTTCACTAAATAAGATTGTAATTATGCACTTTCCTACTAAGTGAGTGTGTGAGTGCCCAATTCTTCATTCCTACCACTTCCATAGTGCTAACCTCTTCTACCTGGACCTCATTCTCGCCTTCAAAACTTGTCCAAAACTTCCAACACTCAAGTTTTCATTAGTACGAGTTAGTAAAAAAATCCATAATGCATAATAAATAATTAAACAACATCATTAATCCATTTCATTCTACAATCAACCATTCATAATACATATAATTACTTGATACGTAAGAACATAATTAAATTTACAACTACAACATGTAATATTCATAAAACATGATAATCAAATGTCTAACCAGCAATAAATACAATAATAAAATATCTAATCTGAGTCAAAGTTTTTGACTAGTCAAATAGAGTCAATAAAATTTAATAAGTCTTAAACATATGTAGAAAACTAGGCCACTAAAAATCAAGACATGACATACTGTCTATTGAAATGTCTTCGATCTCTAAATGAGTGGGGAGTATGGTCTAATTTGAGTTAAAAAATCCATTTAATTTTTGTGTTTTTTTTGTACATCCACATTTGACAATATCCTTACTTTTACAGCAAAAAATATTGTTATCTTTTAAAAATGTCCTAGCTCAATGACAAGTAAAGTGTGATCTAATTAGAATTAGGATTTTTTTAATTAAGATTTTTAGGTTTACTTTTATGCATACATGTTAACAATTCCCTATTTTGATTCCAAAAAATATTGTCTATTAAAATATCTTATCTAAATGATGATAAATTATGAGCTAATTTGAGTAAAATAAATTTTCCCTTTATATTTTTGGATTTTATTTTGTGCCAAGCTTTCAACTATGACAGTTGTAGCTACAACATTTGACAAAAAAATATTCTATCTTTTATCATGTGATGGATGTTCATACCAATTTTTACAACTCTAATTTTGGGATACTGTAGCAGGATGTTAGAAAAAGGTTTAAATTATTTTTGTCTTTCACCTGCTTATTTGTTTGAAATTATCTAATTTCTTTTTAAGAAGCATATTTTATGCATATCCTACAATCATACTATTTAATGAGACAACATTTTATAATTTTTCAACAAAAGTAATATTTAATCCATTTTCCTTAAACATTATGGTAAATGTATGACATAGATTAGGAAAAGGTGAAGGAAACAACTGCAAATCAACCAATTAAAATTGATTACATGCCTATTATCCTAGACTTAAAGAGGATGTGGAAAATGTTTAATGTTCCTTGTCTATACTTCCACATTTTGTATACATGTCTACCAAAGCACTTTTGACAATAATATTAGACAATAATCTCATTCCATTATGAATTGTGATGAGTGTCCATACATAATTCCAAAGCTCCCAATGTCGCAACTACAAAAACCATTTACTTATTAGTTATTCTTCAAATAGCTTGATCACATCTACATGAATATTCTACCTTACTTCAACTATCAATGCCTTATTTTATGCAATCAAATGCATTTCTAAGGTTTTTGAGTAGGAATAGTTTGGATTTCATATTAATTACAAGTGCAAATTGAATGACAATGGGAATTGGCATTAGCAAAGAAAATGAGCCCACACATACCATGTAAGTGGTCAAAGTAGCTTAGTGTCTGTGTGTGTGTTGTTTAAGCTATACCTCTGATCTTTATTAGAAACTAATATCTATCATTCCAAAAAATGTTTTAATTATTTTGGAAGTTGAAGTAATCATAAATGAAACATCATTCACTTACTAGATAGAGAGAGTTTGTACATAATGGGTAAAATATAAAGCATGTTTATGTTCAACTGAATTACTTTTAAATATTAATAAAGTTCATCTCTTTGTAAAATGTACATAGATTTGTTGGTCAATGCCATCAATTTTAGTGAAAATACTAAAAATTTAAAAACATCGATTGAATCTGATGACCCCATGCAAGTGGTAGGCATCTCTTTTTCAAAGGATTAGAAAAAATATTAAAAAAATAATAAGATTTAGCTCCATGTTTTATGGGAGTGAATTTCATTTGAAATTTGTTTCATTTTTCATCCTTCTCCTTTGTACAACTATCCATTCCTCTTTAGTGAGCCCCATAATACATAGCCATCTCCATTCTTCATTCTTCATGGGGGATTTGTCCCTCAATGAGACAAAATTTTTGAGTCTATTGTTTTATTAGAAATCTTAGTATTTTCTGATTATTTTTTTCTTTCTAGGTGTCCCCTATGGAATTAGAAGTTGTGAGTCCAAATGGTAGTAGGAGAGCCTTCTTAAATAGACAAGATATTGAGCATATATATGTTGGAAAAATGATCAGTGCTCCCCTCGAGATTCATGACATGGCTTAACCACTTCTTATGTCTTTTATAAGTCTAGTGGTTGTACCAGGCACTAACAAATCGATCTTTTGGTGCAATGGAAACTACTACTTCTAAAAAATGATATTAGATCTTGGTCATAGGTTCGAATCCCTTCATGTAATGTTATGGGTGATATTGTTAGAAAAATGGTCAGTGCTCCTCTCAGGATTCATGACATGGCTTAACCACCTCATGTGTCTTGTATAAGTTTGTTGTTTGTATCAAGCATTAACAAGTTGATCTTTTGGTGCAACAACAACTACTACTTGTAACAATATACCATAGCATTTTTATCATCTCTCAAGGCAATGTTTGAATAGGGAAATTTATATGCGAATATTTCCTATCAATAGAATTCCCTAACTTATATGATTTCATCTATGTATTCAAAGATGAATGAGGTGTAAGGGATCTTGCACCTTCACCAATATTTCAAGAGAAGCATAAATAGTTAAGTGTTATTGAAGAGTGTCATTCCACCAAGACACTAGAAAATCCTAATCAAGTTTGGCTCTAGAATAATCATAGGTAATGTGTCCTATTTTTTTTAATTAATAGAGGCATTTTCTATTAATAAAATATAAAAGTACAAGATTCACAAAAAAGGGGTCAAGGAAAAAAAGTCAACCCATGAAGAGTCATACAACACCTAGGCCAGAAACATACAACTATTCATAAAAAATGTATATAAAGAAAGAAACCCTTAAGCTTCAAAGGCAGTAGCAGAAGAGGGAGGAGGATCAATATCGTCAGGATTGCCCCAAACATTGGGTGCCCCTGGGGTCTGGTTAGGAATCGAACAACCATCATCTTCATCTTCTTCTTTCTCCAACTCTCCTTCCTCCCACCTAGGAGAAATAGGAAGCGCCGGGTATGGAAACTTATCAGAAGTGGCAGGGGGCCATAGAGGAACACTAGATGAAGGTCGAGTAGATGTAGTTGTAGTAGAAATAAGCAAGGGAGGCCAGCCAACATCTATAGCCCTCTAAGGAGGAGGAGGGAGAGCGGTGGTTCCAAGTGCATGACATTCTGGAATGCCTGGAAGAGGAAATCTGGCTATGAAAAAGGCCTTGAGGTGGCATGCTATCAGCTGAGAGAGAACTTGGTGGCACCCTAGCAATAGTACAAGGGGCATTTCTCCATTGTTGCAGTAATTCTTGTAAATGGGGGATATCTAGGGCCACTTTGTCTACTTGAACTTGAACATGCATTATGAAATTATTACATAAACATGCCTTAGCATAGAGAGAACTATTAATATCCAAAAAGATGTGATGAAAAACAACAACATTTCGGTCTTTCCATAAAGTAAACAAGATCTCCATCTTGAAAGCATGCCAAATTTGGATATACTAGGAAGGCATTCTGGGTGAGTCACCAAGGAGCGTCATATGCTAGGAAAAATACTCAGGCCGAAAAGGCATAAAAAGGTCATGAATCTAGATCCAATAATTCTCGGCCCGATGACAGAACCAAAAAATAGGCATAATAGTTTCAGAATGCCCACAAAAAGGGCATTTAGGGTTAGGCACACCCAAATTCTAGAGCTGAGCTCCCAAAGGAAAACACTGGTAAAGCAAACACTAGGAAAAGTGAGCAATCTTGGGCTTAGTAATAGCATCCCAAATAGTACAAAATCACCAGCTCTAGGTTTTCTGTGAGGATGAAAGGTGCAATCTATGATTGAGAGAATCAATCATAGGAAAATGAGGCACAAGCCAAGAATACCCAAACCTTGGTTTGTAACTGGTAAATAGCGTATCAGGGTACCATTTATAGTCTTTCCACCAAGGCTTAATTGACTGAATTCCCAATTTATGTAGGAAATGGGGTGGAATAGCCAAAACAAGCAAGTCAAAAGTCTGATGATATGGGTGGATTAGCCAAAACTAAACACCAAGATCATCCCAAGAGAAAAGACTCATAGTGGCTCTGCAAAACAAATATTTTGGCATTTGAATGCCACATTTGTGAAAATGAAGAGCACGCGTTCCCTAGATTTTGGCTAGAGGAAGCCCTAGCTGAGAAAATAAAGGGGACCACCAAATATTTTGCTGGTTGAGAGAAAAACCATCATGAAAACCATTCCTAGCCTAGTAAAGCCAAGGTTTGACAGCTTCCTAGGATCTCCAGATACTTTTGGCAAAAAAAGAACCCTGGATATGAACAGGGGTCTTCATAACCAGAAGGGTTTGGGAGCCAATCCCCTTCCAAGAAGGCTTTTGTAATGGATACCCCGAAGAGATGCAATGTCGAAGAAAATTTTTCCAGGCCTCATTGCATGTGAGTCACCGCACAATCTATTTTGCACAAAGGGCCAGACCTTGTTTCTGAGTATCTAACAAACCAAGCCCACCAGAGGCCTTAGGGAGACAACTGAAATCCTAGGCAACTCTATGAAAACCATAATGATCGATTCTGGAAGCCCAAAGGAAATCACACAGTAATTTCTCGAGCTTCTTGTAAGAAGTTTTTGAGGGAGCCCAACAAGAGGAGTAGTAAACATGAGTAGAAACCAACACTTTGGAGCAGATTTGAAGCTTCCCAATGAGAGAGAGAGTGGATTGGTGATCCACTAGGTAAGCTTCTTCTCTATTTTGGCTAAAACTACATTCCATAATTCTATAGAAGTAGCTTGAAAGGAAAAGGGGATGCACAAAAAGTAGAAAATTTCCCCATGCTGAATCTTGGACCATCTAAATTGAGAAAATCAGGGCAGATTGGGAAGGGTATACTTCCTGAAGCATAAGGTCTTATGCCACTGAATGTCAGAACTAGAGGCTAGACAAAAAATTTCTAAACACTGCAAGGTCGCCTTGATATTATCTTCATCCTCTTCGAGAGTGAGAAAGGAATCACCAGCAAAATGGCCATTGACCAATTGCTAGGAAGAATCTGGTAAAACAATTCCCCAAAACATGAGCCATAGAAATTGAATGAGCTAGAAAATAGCCAAAGCCTTCAGCTGCTAGAACATACAAGGCAGGAGCTAGAGGACAACCCTGTCGAATAGATCAGAAAAGACCTAAAGTAGAATATTGTGTGCCATTGATGGTGATGCAAGCATAGGCATCACGAAAAAGTATCTGCACAGATTGAAGAAATCTCTAGCCAAAATCAAGAGCGTGAAGCATAGCTAAAATAAAAGTCCATTCAATGCAATCATAAGCTTTAGCAAAATCAATTTTGAGAAAAAAGGGCTTTCTAGTGAGACTTGTGAGCTCATTCCATACCTTCCCAAACTGCAATGATGTTATCAAGAATAAATCTTGATTTGATTTTAAGCTAGTTTTCTTCGACCGAACAATCTGAGGCAGGATGTGATAGAGCTTGAGAGCCAGAGCCTTGGCAATGATCTTGTAAGAGACATTGAGCAAGGTAATAGGCCACCAATTATAGATATCCTCTGGGTCCCTAGATTTGGGAATGAATTTAATATTGCCTTGGTTGATGATGTCCCCAAGAGGTTAGGAATGAAAGGCTTCTAGGTAGACCTGGTGTAAATTACGACCAATAGCATCCTAGAGGGGTTTATAAAACTCACAAGGAAAGTCATCACATCGTGGGGCTTTATCATCACCCATAGCAAAAAAAACATCTTGAAGATCTTGCAAGGTAAGCAGTTGATCATAGAAAGCACACTGAGAGGAGGAGACACATTGAGGGACAACAACAATGCAATCAGCAAGAGCTTGATCATTGGCCGGAGAAGATCCCTGAGTGGCAAAAATTTGTTTGTAATGATGAACAAAGGCCTTGTGTGCTATTTCAAAACATCTTCTGCAAATAAATGACATCCCTTCATAATTCAAACCATGCATGTACTTCAAAGCATGTGTGTAGTAGCAATCAACAACTTTTAGTGTGATATTGATAGGAGATCTTTTAAGATATGCAAGTGAAGGTCGTGTGGGTGAAATTAGATGTGCGACAATTTATTGCCAAGAATGAGGGTCATGCAAAGGTTATATTATTCTCACATATGGATGCAAAAATCTTTGTTAGCAAAAACCAAAAATATATTTGTGGTACTTAAATACATGAAAGGTAAAAACTAAATGACCTAATACACCATGATATAGAAGATTATGATGATGTTGGTATGAATTTGTCAATAATCAACTCATAAATGCGAGCCAAATAAATAAACAAACAAACATACCTAAACAAAAAATAAAAATAATAGAAAATTAATTTTTTGATCATATAAAATTGAAATCCAACAATTTATTTGTAACTCATAACTGAATTTAATTATAATTTGATAATAGGAATCATTCAAAACTACTTTCAAAGATGTCAAATGACATCTATGACTTTTTCCGTCTCTACTCTTGCCTTCCCCATAGTACTGCAAAATATTTTTCTCATATTAATTCTAAGTGCTCACTGATTGCCTATACTATACAGTAATGCCTACGTGTCTTTGCTGAATATGTACTCTCTAAAAGATGTTTGTGCAATTCGTTTTGGTCATTATGTCTTTATTCAAAATGCCACCTCCTGAATTTTTTTTGTCCTTTGTTTTTCTTTCTTTCATTTTTGTCGTTTTATTGTTTGCTTTTCCTTCCTGCGTGTGGCCTTCTCTTGGTTCCCCATGTTCGTTCAAAGCCTCATTTTAAGGTTTGGAAGGATGGGTTGAATGGGTAATCATATCTAAACGAAGGCCGTGTTTAAATGATATTCAAATGTTGTACGCGTACTGCCGGCATGACTTTGAATTTCTCCTTCACAACTCCGGCACTATAAGATGTTAAATCATGGTTTTCAATTCAAGCACATTCAATTCTCAGTCCTCTCTCAGTTGACATCCTGTTACTGGGAACGATGGCAACCTATTTGAACTTGAGCTTATTTTTTTTGTGCGTGTTTATATTCTATCGCAGCAACCGTGTGATGGCAGGAGATCCTGATTCCTTGCAAGATTTCTGTGTTGCAGACAAGCAAGGCCAAGGTAAAACCTGATGCATGGAGTTTGTGTTTCCTTTTAATCTTTTTTATGTACACGTAAAATAAGCCAATATGATTATGAATATGGACAGTTTTGGTGAGCGACTTCTCTTGCAAGGACTCCAAAATGGTTTCAGAAGAAGATTTCTTCTTCGGTGGTCTGGAACGAGCAGGGAACACAAGCAATGCTGTGGGCTCTAACGTAACTGCAGCCAATGTTAACCAGATTCCGGGGCTGAACACTCTTGGGATATCGTTGGTCCGCATAGACTACGCTGTGGATGGTATTAATCCTCCTCACACCCATCTGAGGGCCACAGAAATCTTGGCTTTACTTGAAGGACAGCTTCTAGTGGGGTTCATCGACACAACAAACAAGTTTTACAGCAAGGTGTTGAAGAAAGGAGATGTGTTTGTGTTTCCCAAGGGATTGCTTCATTTCCGGCAGAATGTGGGACAGAGAAATGCAGTGGCCATTGCTGTGTTGAGCAGCCAGAATCTAGGAGTTCAAGCTACTGCCAATTCTCTGTTTGCAGCGAATCCTCCCCTCCCAGATGGTGTATTGACCAAGGCCTTCCGCAGCGATAAAGCACTTGTCGATTTCATTCAGGGCAAGTTCATGTAACTGTTATACACTGAGTTTGCACCTCTGGTTTCAAGCTCTCTTGGTCTTGATAACTCAGTATAACATGGAATCATCTCAAGGTTGTGGGACCTTTGCTAACCGAGATAAAACCTCCAGGTTCTAGGCTGGTTCCTCTTGGATTATCACCTTAGTTCGCTCTTAAATAGGAAATTAAATCTTTTGAGGGAAAGGGATAGAAGGAATGCATGAAAGAGAAATAACAGGAAAGCAAACTACCTACTAGGTGATGCACTGAAATGAGATGAATACTATACACTGACCAAACTAGCATGAAGGCTCTCCGATCTAATAGAACATAATCTCTCTAAACAGGCTTGCATAAGTATTTCATAGGAGGGCCTAGACATAAGACACAACCTATGACCTACAAGCAAACGTTCTCTTTAGCAAAAGGGCACAGGAATGAGACAGAATGATAGGGGGCTGAACTATACCCACAAACTCAATCCAATTAGATCATACACAATAGTACACATGTGAGCTGAAAGAAAGAAGGGCTCTGGAACTCTGAGGTTTCTCTAACAAAGCCAGCATATCATATTCAAATAAGAGAAATGCAAACAAGTGAAAGACTAGGGGGTAGAACAAATGCCACAGATAGCCTCTATTGAACCTGCAACTTCAATGAAAGGTTACAGACTGTAAAAGTCAGAGGGCAAAAAGGATGCCACAGATAACTCCTAGAAAGAGAAAAACTCTTTTTAGAAAATGCAAACTCTAAGCACTAAATACTCTCAAAAAATAATATATACATCCTTCACTGCACGCAGGCAGGAGTCCAAAAACTAACCGGGGTTATAGATTTACAATTTAATAACAAACCCTAGGGTACTGATCGACTAAAGTCAAATCTGATCAAGAATATCTTCCTGCAACATCATGGCCGATCAGATAAATGACCTTGAGTACCCATCCTTGTACTACAAGCAGCCTGCAGACACAACAACTTGGATTCAACAACCTTTCCTGCAACAAGCCTCACCATGAATGCACTGATTGGTACCTTGCTAGGACAAGGATCAAACCCTGATGGCTGGCTGAACCTCTTCATCATCTTCCCTTAACTGCGCATGTCCTCAGAAGTCATAAATTTCTAGCTACCTGCACTTGCAAACATCTCCCTCAAAAGAAAGCCCATGAAAAATAAGTCACACCGCCTCGAAATAATACTGGTCGCATGATCGCATGAGCCCAGAAGTCTTCATGCAATCATGCGACTAGCCTTTGAAAATCCGTCACTTCTTGCCACAAAACACCTCGGGTCCGCCAAAAAAACAAACTGCTAGCAAAAAACCGTGCCAGGGATCCGACTGCAAATCTAACCCCAGGCTTCACCTCGGGTTCACTTTCCTTTAGTCGCCAAGTCGCTTCACCTTTTCTTAACCTCGGTTACATCTTGTGACCATGCGAAATCTCTTAACCGCACAACCATGCATTGCTTTACCAACCCCGGGCCCATCCACAAACTGAGATTCCAATCGGACGGCGGGCGCAAGATCTCATGGTATCGGAAGATCCCATGAGATCTTATGACTACCATAGATCTCTTTCCACCGCCACCAAACTACAACCCGGACCCACAGACCGCTGCATCGGATGGTTCTTGCATGATCGCATGGGGTCGGAAGATCCCATGCGAACATGCGACCACCATAGATCTCTGCTGCACATGGCAATGGTTATGAGGAACTAGGACCCACCTGGTCGTAGTTGTGCGCTTAAAGGTCAAAAATACAAAGGGTTTTCAAACCGGAGGTTGAAAACACACTGAGATTTTGACACTGAACACTTTTGGAACCCTATGACACCAGTATTTCCTGCAACTATTCAAACTTGAAAATCTCTAAGGGTTTTGTGAAGTAAGTGATGCGATCTGAACTGGGGCTTGGTGACACATCAAAGAACATGGGGCCAAGAGCGCAAATCATGAAACCTTGTGGATCTACTTCGCAAATGAAAACAAGTTGCAGCAGTGTAGAACAAACGCAAGAAAACCTCGAAGCCAAGACCAATTCACAAAATTTTTTACATTGATGAAACTTGGTCTAACAAAGAGGCCAGGATAAAGTAACATGAAAAAAAAAAAAGGCCAAGAATTGGCTCGGGTCATAGGAAATTATGTCTAGTATTAACCGAGCTAGGTCGGTCTAGAATTAATCGACCACCGCAGTGTTAACCGAGCATTACAGTATTTTACCGAGCTAGGTCAGTGTAGTGTTTACCAACCAATCTAGAGCTAACTGACAAATGCAGCATGAAATTTTTAGGGACACATTGGCAGGGGAAAATGGAGACCTAGAAATTTGGCCAAATTTGCAAAAATGGAAATTTTAGGCAATAGTAACAGCTTCCCATTCGTGTTCCTTATTTATCATTCTGCATTTTTAATAACTGGAAGGAGCGGCCATGTAGGCTAACGAAATAAGAATCATCATTCTTATTTTTGTTATGTGTGGCTCAGACTTCTTCAGAAACTAGTATCTGTTATGTAACTATTTGGGAAGTCAATGCAATTTTACATCATTTAATACATGGCAAGTACAAAATGGATAAATCAATTAGAAGTCAAATACCATTCAATGACTACATGATAAGTACATAATGGGTAAAACTTAGCATGAACTTCGGAATGATTTGATCTTGATTTTAACTTTGGTGGTCCAATTTTACGAGGTATCAGATATTTAGACAATTGAATGACATTTTTTTATTTTCACACTAAAATAAACCTGGTTACATTATGCACTGCTCATATTTGGAAGTAATTTGTTTTCTTCAGTGTTTTGGTGGTTATAAGCAATTATATAAAAACCTGTATGTTAGATGGGTTGAGATTTTCATGCCTTGGTCTTAGTTTTGCTAAGTTTTATTTGTGATTATACACATTTTTAGGAATGTTTCTTTATTCTAAACATGTCTGAAATTGCGTTGGCGTGTCCTCTGTCATTTCCAGTTGAGACTCTCATGGCGTTCCATACATTGATCTTCAAACCATCATTCGGAATTCCTTGTCTAAGCCAGAAAAATAAAAGTATTTATATTAAAAAAATATAAATAAAATTACTCTACATGTTCATCATACATCCTAATGTCTAATGTGAGTGAATATCGAACTCTCAATTTTGGATAAATCTCATTCTTGAAGGGCACTCCTTTCCTGGATAATAAAGGAAATAATTTATACAAGTATAGAAAAATTAAACATTATAGATTTCAATATGTGCTTTATTGACTTTCTATTGATTGTTAAATGTCAATTATGCAATGATATTTTAAAAATTAAATAGGATACACACAATACTGCATATAAAGTGTTGACTAAAAGTAATAATGAAAATACTAGTGTAAGAGGAATTTTTTAAAGGGGTAAGTAGTTTTGATTTGGAGTTATGAACCGGTGATAATATTTTAACAAGGTTCAAACTTTAGAAGAGAAAACAACATATTTTAAAACATCACATTATGCCAATATCAACACTACAAGAACCATTAACAATAATAAAGAACAAAAATATTAGATTCATAACTAGATTTTTTATAAAAATAAAAAATAAAAATTAAAACATCAACTAAATCACATTTTCATTTTTTATTCAATGAGCCTATGTTATATCTCCAAACTTTACAGAAAATTATCATTATTAAAAAATTAAAACTAAATTAAAACTATCCATACTCTAGATAATCCCATGCTCTACTAAATGACTACAAACCAAAGCTTTTAGCAAGTATGGATACTCCAATATCATTAATAAAGTAATTAAAAAAATGAATTCATCTTTAAAAGTTTTTCCAAATTAATCTATTTACCTTACTTCAAAATAACTTTTAGGTGGATTTAAAAAACTTTTGTGCTTTTATAAGAATATAATCAATATTTAAGTAGTTCTAAAATTCAAACCCTAGATACATAATACTCTAAATATGCCTTAAGTTGCATCCTTTTAGCTTAAACACACACATTTAAAGAAGTGGGTATTCTCATGAATACAATACCTTTGTTTTCCATACTTTGTGCACAAAGAGAAAAATAAAACAATTCATTTTACCTCTATTTTTTTTTTTAATGAAAATTTTGAAATTAAATGTTCTACAAGGGCAAAAAACATTCCTATGTTGGTGGGAAAATATTTAGCCCTATTGCGCCCCTTTTTCCACCCACTTGCTAAGAAGTAGGAGCTCCTATTTTCAAGGATAAGATTCTAAATAATCCTTTAGCCAAATAATTTTTTATTTATGGGACACCTCTCTTCCTAAAAAATAGAGCTTAAGCCTCCCTCATGGAACCCCTTCCTTAATCATAAAAAGATCTTCATCAAATGAAAAAGATAAATCCTAAATATTGAAAATCACTAATGTTATATTTAAAGTTAGTTTTGATGGTAGAAATTATATTTAGGCTGGAAGAAACTTGGTGCTTACAAAAGAGTGCCAAAAGTTTATGTTAGGATAGATATATTATTATTTTTTGTTTGCATGCATTAATGTAGCTGAATCTGATTTAGGGTTTTTTTCACATCATATAATGGAACATTTGACTGAAATGTATTTTAAAGTATTGAGAAAATATATGGTAGATGAAATTGTTGATCGTTTTATGAATATTAACTTGTGAAAATTTTCTTTGTTGCCAAATAAAATAAATTTTTATTTCCATTTGGAATCACAATGAGGGAAAGAGATTTTGGAGGTCATAGATAATACTATATCATTAATTAATGATTATTCGAGGTACTCTTAGGTTTTTTTTTTAGGACAAATCTTTTTTTTTAAAGTTTAAGGAGTTTTGGGTACTTTTTCATTATTAGATAGCTAATAAAATCAAATTTTTTGGGATGAGAAACAGTGAAAATAATGTTTTAAAAGAGTTTGATACATTTTGTATTTACACATTAAAATTATGGAATCGAGGATAATCAATTTTGCACCACATTAGAATAAAATGTTTGATAGGTTGAATATAAACTTGTTGGATGAAATCAAAATAATTTTGAGAAATTCTAGTTTGGGACAATAATTTTGGTTTGAGCCAACATCATGCTATTTGGAAAGTAGCTCTCTATTTTTGCACAAGAAATTTAGATACGATATCAGAATATAGAATTGAAGAAAGCTTGCAATAAATTTCGGAGCTATTGGCTATGAGGAATTTTTTTAGGTGCCAGAAGAGAAACAATATAAGTCAAAGTTCAAGGAGAAAAGGTGTATTTTTAATTGCTACAATTAATATTTTAACAGTAATAAATTTTAGATTTTAAAAGTTTGTAATGTTATCTATTCAAGACATAACTTAGATCCTGACCAAAAGAGAAATAGTGATACAGGAGCATTGGTTCCCCTTAAAAATAAGGTTTACTTGTGTTTCTCCTTTTTTCACATTTTGTTGGTTAAATTTATGTTTTGTTTTATCTCCTACTGTTATGTGGAAAAGTTAATGAAGTGGTTGTATCTGATTAGTTATTATTTATTGGATAGTTCCTTTTGGTGGATTAATGCACAAGAGGAGGGAAAACCATTGGGGGGAAGTGGAAGACAAAAAATCCAATGAAGAGGGTCAGGAGAGTAGGAGAAAAATGTAATGTTTGATTTGCAAAGCAGGAAACTTAATGTGAAGAATGTTGTTTGATCCATTTAAGATTGAGATATTTTGAATAAAGAATAGAGATTTTGGTCAATGATTGGTTTCTGGAGAATTGAATCCTCTCTTAATCTATAATTTGTAATAATTTCTAGTTACAAAAATTAAGTGAACAAGTGGAAGCTTGTTTATAGATTCTGATGAATGATAGATAGTTTGGAAACCCTAAAATATATATGATGCTCTAGAATTTTGATTTCTTCATGTAACCAATCTACAAAATTTCTTTTTAGAGTTATTTCTATATTTGTAGCTAGAGGTAGTTGAACTAGTTGTTGATTGAGAAATGATTCTCTCATCAAAATGGTATTAGAGCTAGAAGTTTAGAGCACATAGATAGATCGCCAAATTGGATGCAACCAATGCTAGGACTTATAGGTAGAGGAGAGAATTAAATTGTAGAGTAAGATAAATGGAATGCAATTGTGAGAAAGGAAAGGAAAGGTCTTTTCATAGTCCACAATACTATGCATTTATTTCTATGTCAATAGATGGTGGCAATAATATGGAACTATCTTATGCTACTTGTGGGAGGCACCTAGATTTACGAAAATTTAGGTGTACATACCACACTGTCTTGTTACATTTTGATTTGTGATCACTCTTTCAAGACCAGAAGTTCTCGACCACTATGCCAACTCAGAGAGGGATTAGTGTAAAAAGACCTTTACAAATCCCATCTTGGGATGAGTAATGGAACAAAGTGGAGAAAAGAAAACTTTGTGAGAAGTTGAATATGATTGCAAGAAGAATGGATTCTTCAGAAAGGAATTATATTGCTCTATTTTTTGTGATTCTAGGGGGTACGAGAGAAGTAAAAGATAAAAAGTTTGTAGTAGATTCATGTCTGATGAAAGGTATTGGGATTTAATCGAGGGTTTTGATGCATTCAACATAAAAACATCCCAAGAAGGATTAACACAATCTTTGATGCTTTGACATTGTGGGAAAGTTCCCTAAATCCCATGGAAGGATGAAAATTAAAAAAATTCTCAATAGAACTCATGATAACTCTAGCAATTTTGGATAACATTGCTAATTTTCAAGTATTCCATGATGATCAACAAATACACAAGCTCATTATGAATGCTAGAATCTTTGAGAAGAAAGTCATTGATGAAGAAATTAAAGAAATAGAGGAACCCAATGACCTCGGAATACTGATCTTAAAAACCAACTCTATTCCTAAAGGAATGGTGGCGTTAGAAAGAATTTTTGACAAAGATGATGCTACTAAAAAAAAGAGAACTCCAATAGTAGGGGGTGATGATTGTGAGATCTATAATTTAGCTACCAATGACAAATGGAGGGAGGTTCATGTTGGGAAGATTGGTGCTGATAAAGAGAAGCAACATATGGTCTACTTTCTTAAAGAATATAAGCATGTTCTAGCATGGAAGTATGAAGATCTAAAAACTTATTACCTATTTTTATTTTGCATAACATAGTAGATTGAACCTAGGTGCAAAACATTTATGCCAAATATAGAGACCATGAACAATTACATAAGTGAGATAGTAATATAGAAAGAGATACAAAAAAATACCTGATGCAAGGATCATTTTCCCCATCCGACATTTGTCTTGGGTTGCAAACCTAGTTCCCATGAGAAAGAATGGAGAAGTCAGGTTATGTGTAGATTTTCGCAATCTAAACAAATTATCTCAAAAGGAAAACTATCCACTACCATCCCTTAATGAAGTGCTGCAAATAGTAAATGGTTCAAAAATGATTTCCTTTCTCTATGGTTATCCAAGATAGAACCAAGTTATGGTGAAGGAAGATCTTACAGACTGAAGATGACATTCACTACCAAATGGGGGACTTTTTCTTACCATCACATGTCATTCGAGTTAATCAATGATGAATCATTTAAAGGTATTGTAAAAAAATGCATTGTTATATACATGGACAACCTCACCATGTTTTCAAGAAATCGAGCTGATCATATTGATGATTTACACAAAGTTTTGAAAAGATGTCAAAGTTAATGTGTCTTTGGAGTAACCCAAGGTAAGATGTTGGGGAACATCATATCAGAGACTAGGATCTCTATATATCTTGAAATAATTGAAGCCATCCTTAAACTGGTCCCGGCAACAATAGGAAGGAATTGAAATATTTTTTCAAAGAGATCAATTTTGTGAGGAAATTCATTAGTGGGTTTGCAAAGATAGTCCTCCCATTGAATGATATGTCGAAAAGGGAGGCCAAGATTAAATGGAGCACTCTAGTTAATAAATCCTTTGAGGAAAATAAAACATCCATTGCTATCGCCCCAATTTTAGTCAGTCCAGATTACACTCTACCATTTAAGGTCTACTCATTCACCACAAAACACTCATGTGCTAGTATTATTACACAAAAGAAGAATGGAGAGTATGAGAAACCAATAGCTTTCATGATTTTCTCCCTAAAAAATGCTGAACTCAAATATCCAAATATAGGCTAACAATAATTTTCTCTGGTAAAAGACATCAAGAAATTATAACATTACATCTTCAGAAGCCATTTTTTCCATGACATCATGATAAAGCCATCCTCTAACATGAGAATCAACCAAGACATCAAAACATCAAAGAAATCAAAGCTAACAATCATGAGCTCCCCAAAAGAAACCAAAATAACCATGGTCCTCAAAAAAGAAGATATGTCGCCATAACAAAATTAGTAATCCAATTAAATAATCATCAACTAAAGTACCTGTCAGCATAACATATCACAAAATCACATGACAAAACCATGCAACCAATCTGAATATGTATCAATAATGAAAGATCTACGGGCATAAACAACTCGTATCCAAGCCATAAATGCAACCTATAAGTATAGACTGCTTACACAAATGCACACCTTGTAGACCTAAGAAGGCATCATACATATCCAAATCAAACCCATACCATGTCAACATGAGACCAATCTGAAATATAAATTTAGTATACAATGACATCAAATCCAAATCTCCAAAATAAACCATGTCATAAACCCACAATGTCACCATAGTCAAAATAATCCATAAACCCATTCAGATCAATATATCAACAAATAAATCATGTCAAATCTACACCAAATCTGAACCAATTTGTACAGCTCTCCAAGAGATTTTTGTTGACTATTTGAAGTCCAAAATCTAAATTTGTATGCCCAGGTTATGCTCGTTGGAAGAAATCAGCATCCTAGGCCATAAATGCAACAATAGGATTCCCCAAAAAAATTACCAATATGCCAAAAAAATCATTTTTAAAATTTATGCAATATGCCCCAAAATATTTTCAATTTTTTTCTTCTTCCCATGTCTGACCCGATCCCAAAAGAATTACCACGTATATAAAAAAATTGCAACAACAAATATTATTTTATAATTTTAAATTTGTTTTACTAAAAAAACCTTACCAAAAATTGGCGGCATTTATTTTTTATTTATTTTAAAGTTTTTAAATTAAAAAACTTAATAAAAAAGAATAACCCCCCTATGGGGGGCCCGCACCCCACATTCACATGGGGGGCTCACCCAATGGTAGGGGATCCCAGCAGCGGTGGTGTCACTATAGCACCCACTATCGAGGAGTCAACAATGGATACCGCTGATATCTCCCTAGGGAGTACAGGAGGGGGTGGGTCTTTGGACCCCTCCTCCCAATACAATTGTTTTTTTTTTAATTTAAGCCCCCCTCTTCGCACACTTTCAAGTGCTTCTTAATTTTTTTAATTTTCCAATTTTTGCAGGTCTAACAGGATGATTTTGTTTTATAACTATTTTCTACGAACAAAAATTGACGGTCCTTGTGGCCTGTAACCCAAATTTTTTTGCATTTTCCTTCAATTTGGCCAAACGAGGGAAAATTTTATATCAAAATTCATGGAAAGGCCAACTCAGATCTAACGGTGAGGTCCATTTTTACCTAGAAGGTCATTTCTGCAAACTCCCCTCCAAAAACCTCATTTAAATGAAACATCCAAGAAACCCTTTTGACCAATAATTTTCCATGCGCAAAATTTGCTAACAACCCATCATAACAAAAAACCCAAAACTGATGCAAGAGCATCTTGGGTGTAAGAGAAATCTTGCATCATCCAAAAATATTTCTAGTTTCTTTTCAATAAGGGCTATCTTGTGCAAAGCTGCTATTTTTGGAAATTTACTATTTTTAGTAAGGTTTCCATTCGATCTTGGAATGTTCTGATTTCACAGGTGGAGGTTCATTTTGGTCGTATCAGTCTGCCAGTAAAGTTTCATTGCCAGATCAAGTCTATTTTGAAGATATTAAAAATTTTCGGCATTGGCAGTAGGGTAAATAAACTTTGAACTTAGTTTTGAAGGCTTTAGAGGCCCCAAATGAGGTCAAAACTTTGGCTGAATGAAGCTTGCTTGATTCAAATGTTGTAGAGAACTTTGCACCATTTCTGAAATGGGGTCATAATAGTCAATGGGGTCAACAGGTGATGACTTATGGTCTCTGGAAGTTGGGCCACCTAAAATGGCAGAAAATAAATTTCTTTCAAAAATTTTGTTTGGGTTTCAAAAGTTATTTTGAGCCGACTTTGATGTAATAAATTGAAAAATAAAATAATTCTGAGGATGGTCAGCCTTAAGGGCTAAATTTTTGGAACCTTTTGGGGTGGTGGAAATTGCATATATAAAGAAGGCCCTTAGTGTTGTGTAGGGCAGTTCGGGGTAGTATATCTGGGTAATGATTCGAGGCTTTGTCCTATCGAATATTGGAAGGGAAATTCCCATGTGGCTTTGCATATTATAATTCTAAAATTTGTAATTCCACACTTGTGGAGATAATAAGAAGCACATGTTCTATTCTTGCAAATTGTTGTTGTTTCTCTGTTTCTGTTGTCTATTTGTGATATTAAGGGGATCACCCTTCATCAAAAACCCTCAAATCTATAATAAACAACCTACAAAATCTATATATCTTTCCATTTCTTTCATTATTTCATGCATTCCCATGGATTCAACCTAGAGTTAAAACACCATAACCATAGCTTTGATACCACTTGTGAGGAAACTTGCATAACACCATACGATAATTTCCACATAGCCCATAATAGATTTGATGCAAATAAACACTTAGAATCCACATGCAAGAGAATAGACAACATACCCACAAAATTTGACACAAGATATATCCTGGGAAGCCCTCATGAGGGGAAAACCCAACCTCCAAAAGAATCCATCACCATGTATTATTTAGCAAAAGACTATTGCAATACAACCATGAAAGCCTTCAAAGCCCTAGCCACAACCAAGCAATCCATGTGAACAAGCATGAATCCACACATCCCATGCCATGCTTCCAACCTTCACAAATACTACCTTTGGCTAACCTGTCGAACCTCAACAACTACCCTTGTGGTTTCTTTTATATAGAAACAAGCTCCCACAAAACTACCACATGGTATTACATAAATCATGTGCTACCTAACTCTATTGACCCACATTTAATATTGGGTACTTTATTTTCCCAATATTAAATAATTATATCAAATAATATCACAATGTTTTTTATTAAGGTAACAACAGGTTTTGAAGGGGCCCTAAAACCCTTTAACATAAATAGACTATAGATAGAATGATATAAGCTCCCAAAACAAATCAGTCCAACCAAGAAGAAAGGCAGGACACTCAAACAAAAAACCCATAACACTGCTAGAAAAAGAACATTAGAAACAACAGTACTGAGAAGAAAGCCACAAAACTATCCAAATTTCCCCTTATTATGAGAATGAAGAGTCATGTCAAACGAAGATGAAGACTTCTTAGATTTTTTCCCTTTAACAGTTATCCAACCATCTTTGACTCTTGCTACCTCATCTTGCCCATGCAAGGAATTCAAAACAGAGCAACCAACCCCCAACAACAGTTCTGAAACAAAACTAGAATAACCCCCAGCAACAGGAACAACATGTTCCACAACATATATCACACTAGTAGGGCTGGTAGCAAAAGGAGCCACAGAACCACCAACAGAAAGCGTAGGATCTACCAACAAAGAGAGAGGATTAGCTTGCACATCAGAGCAATTAAGATCAGCCTTAGGGCTGGTAGGAGCAGCAACAATTGAAGAAAGCCCACCAGCAGGGCTGGTAGGAGTAGTAGCCACAGAAGAAAGCCCACCAGCAAAATAATATCACAATGTTTCAATACAACTTACAAAGAATATTCCATGGAAATCTCTACATATTGCATGTCCATCTAAGTGCAAAAATTACATAATAAAAAGAAATAATACAATACTAAACATTATTATGCAAGGTATACAACACCATTTTCTCAACAACCGATGTGTGTACAACAGTCTTATAATTATTTAGTTGCCTCAAGATCTCTAATTCATGATAATCCATAGAGAAGTTTGATATACAAGTATATTATATATTTTTAATCAATTTTTGAATAATATATTAGGCAGCTTTTGGATTGTGGTGTTTTTCTCCAAAAATGGTTTTCCCCACATAAATCATTGTGTTATGGCACATGCATGTTAATAATGTTATTTCTATTAATTTAATGCAACTTCTTAAAAGATTTGAGAAAGTTTTTACATTACTCTCCCCTTAAGGTTAGTATAGGAAAATGTTCAACTAATTTAGATAGGGAAAAAATAATGTAGGAATATGAATAACTCAACCACAAAAAGAATGAAAATTTCATTCAACTATCCCTATTCTTCAATGATGCATTTTAAGTAAAATTTGCATAGAAAGTAAATAACATGAAAACATAGAAAATCAAGTTATGAAAACTCAATAGCACTCCATTTTTTTTCTTTCTCCTCCAATTAATGTTTCTCTTTATGAGAAGTCAACTAATATAACCAAAAGAAGAAAATATGAAAAACATAGTAACAATGGGGATACTTGAATCATGGTTAGCCAAATGAAGAAAAATAAAGCCAATTAAATTGAAATATGGCTTGAAAAATGTATAGTCACAAAGATGAAATAAATAGTCATAGGGAACATAAAAACCAATAAGCAATAATAGAAACCACATAACAAATCAAATTATCAATTTCCCTCCAAAAGCCTAAAAGCTCCACTTAAAATAAAATAAAATTTAAATGCGAAATAAAAAGAGAAAATGAAAATTCAATTTTAATATTAAAATACTCAAATGTGAAATAAAAAACCAAAAAAGGGATAAAAAGGTGACATTCATTTATTCCTAAGGGGGCATAGCGGCATTAATTAATTGGTTAATTTCCTAGAGACAACATCAGGACATTGTTAAATAATTATTAAATGATTTATTTAAACATGCCAAAGTGACAAAAAATATGACAAATGACAAAGCTAAAGAGATAAATGATAGATAAATCACGGGTTTCCATCAACCAAGACCTGCCTAGGGGTTTCCATCAGCTCCTGCAAGTCAGAGATTGCCTCATCCTGATAGATATGCTCATCTTCCCAAGTCTTCTCTATGAAATGAATTCGTACTAACTCCTCGGCATGGATGTAGGCCTCATCCTGGATCCCCTTAATCCAAGTCTTTGCACCCTACGCAATCCTCCCAATCTTGCCAATGGCCTCAACTGACTCGATTGGAACAACTATTGGTGGAACGAAAGACAGATCCTCTTCTCGAACTAGGCGAGGTAACCTATCAATGTCTACACATAAAGCTTTGTTCTCTTCCTTCTTCCTCTAATATTTTTCTTCCAACTTCCTCATCTTAACCTTGACAACTTGTGTCAAATCATAAAATTCCTCCATGACCTATGCTCAAGAGGCCTGACCAAGATCTAACTCTGTTATGTGATACTCCTCAGGAGTAATCTGATCTTTGGTCTTGTCGACCACTGGAGTTGCTATCTACAAAATTCTAGATCTAAATTCTCCTCTAACGATCTTGGTGAATTTCTTGGCTTTTCCCTTTTCTCCTGATTGGTCAATTTGATCTAGAATCTCTTGTAACTCAACTGCAGGGTCTACCTCCTTTTCCTAGCTTCTCTGAATTCTCTGCTTGAGCCACTCTAGAACATTTGTATTCAGATCCCTCTGTACTTCTAGATTTTCTTATCCTTGCACTGCTCTGGTATCAATCTCCTTAGCTCTAGGACTTTCTTCCATTGCTTCAGGAGCACATGCCTTTGTCATGGGAATCTCCTCTTATGCCACTAGGGCCTCTGCTTCTACCTTGAGAATTTCTTCCTTAATTATCTTCCTAAAGAAGACACCAAGGCTCTCCTTCGTTGTCACATCTTGTTCCCTACTTGTTACTGACATGAACCTCTCATTGGCAATAATACTCAATCTATCATGTATCGGCCTAGTCATGCACTGTTCTCCATGTTTTGTTCTTATTTCACTTGCTTCTCCTTCATGTCTGGTGAACTCTCCTATTTCCTACACACTAGGAGTCCAGCTAGGAGAACATGGTGGATCCTTAGACCTTAATCTCTTCTGTTGTGGTTCTTCAACATGAAGATCCAATCTCCTCTTTATATGCATATCCTGAGCTGCACCCTTCTCCTTTCTATGTTCTACACTGCTTGATGGGATGTCTCTTTCTTCCTCTCTTCCTCTAGATGGCTTCCTTTGTCTCTCATCTCGCAGTTGTGGATGACCTATCAACTTGTAGGTCCAATCTTCTTTTGACACAATCATCTTGTCAAGCTGTTGTTCTACCCACCACCTTGTGAAGTCCACAACTGGCTTTGTGAATACATCAAGATCCATAATCTCTTTTCTCTACCAATCGTAAGGATGAGTGAACTTTTCCTTATCTAGGTTAAAACCTCTCTGGAGCACATTCGGGTCCTCCTCCATCTGATCAGGAACATGGAAAATCCTACATGCCCTAATCAGGTCCAAGGGTAATTGGGAGCACATCCTCTTCATGACCTCATTTTCATCAACTGCTTTTTCCTTGAATTCCTGAAGGTGAGCCTTGTCTTGATGCCTCATCCCTGCCACTACTCTAATCTTATTATATGGGTCAAAATTTGGCCTTCCTAGATAGAGTGGTAGATGGAAGAATTTCAGCTCATTAGATGACTTCTCAGCTGCTGGTAGACAAGGGAAAACTTCAACTCCATCACTTCCAATGGACAATGGGTACTCCAGTCCCAGCTTCTTCTTCTTCTTTAGGAATTTATCATAGGCTGTCAACTGTCAGGTGACTTCCAACAAGACCATTTTATCTATAGGGTACCGTCAAAGCTTGAATGACTACTCAGAGAATCCTTGCAATCTAATATAGGAGAAGGTGGGAAACTAAATGAACCATGCTCCAAATTCCTGAACGAGCTTCATTGCCTCATGAGACAATCTCATATGCAATCCCTTTTGCAAGGTTCTCATGATGTGCATTGCAAATGCATCATTAATGTGGGTGTAGTCATCTATGGCATGTAGATGCAGTTGTGGATAACAGTTGTGGACCCTTAACCTCGGATTCCCACTTTCAAGGACTCCCTTGTATCTTAGTCCTTCATACCTTGTATCTCATGCCAACATGTATATCACATATGAGCTCATGAAGAATTTTTTTGTATGCTCCAAATTCCTCAGCTACTCATTAAGGTTGTCAGTAATCAACCCAGCCCAATTGATGTGATTGAACTCCTCTACTACCCATTGAACAAGGTACCACATCCATGTCTCGAATAGGTAAGAGTGGGGTAAGCCAAATATGTTGCTAAGCATCATTATTAGATCACTATATTCATGATGAAAATCCATCTAGACAAGCTCCTTGGGCAACTTGGAGTAGTGGGTTTTATTCCTCCTCATCCATTTGTTGTCGATGATCTCATTATAGTGTTGAACTCCTTCAGTGTAGATTTTGTGCACCTGTTCCTTTATCTTCGAGACCAACCTTTGAGATGAAGGGATAGCAATGCTTTAGTAATGGCTGGTGGGGATAGATATACAATGATATTCCTATCCAAGTCCTTGATCGTTCTATCACTGGACTGATAATTTTTTTCACATTCCACAATCAAGTCAACATGTTGGAAGGCAAGAGGGAATCTAGCTGCAACTACAATTTTGTTGTTCACAATCCGGATAGCCAGGTGTGTCAGGTGATGATCTTTGTAGCCAAACATCCTCCTCTGGAACTCTCTCAAATCAAGGTATCCAAGATTCGTGTCCTTCACATCAATCCACTTTGAGACAATTTTGGACTTTGGGTAGAATTCTCTGTATTGGTACTTGATTAGTTACCTTTTGCTATTCCTCTAGGTTCAACCATCTGCAAAATAGAAAGAAAAAACTTATAAGAGCACAAAAAAGCAGAGAAAAGCATTTTATCCCAAAATTCAAAGATCTGGTAGAATTTCTCCATCTTTCCCAAAATTCAATTTTCTCTCTCCTATAGAGATTTGTACCTCTGATTGACTTACTGAAGAAAATATGAAAATTTCAAAAATTTCTTCACACTTCCCTAGAAATAATCCAAAAGAATCACATTGATATCTATTTTAGAAAAAAAGTTATGCTCTATGAAAATGACATTTTTATGAAAACTAAATTCAAAAGAATCACATTGATATCTATTTTAGAAAAAAAAGTTATGCTCTATGAAAATAATGTAACTCTTTGAAAATGACGTTTTCAGGAACATACCCATTTTTGTGGGAAAAAGAAAAAATCATTCAAATCAATTCAAAAATAAAAATAAAAAATATATTTTGAATCTAGACAAAAAATCCTAAAAGACTGTAATTTACTTCATCTTGCAATTTCAAATGGTTTAACGACAATATGCATCTGAATCTGAAAGTTTTTTTCAAAAATGTAGAGTTCAATGTCCGTTCAGGCAAAAAAGTGTAACCCACAATAATTCAAAATATTTGAAAATGACCTAAAATTACAAAAAATAATTAAAATTGGATAAAATTGACCAATGACACAAATGACGACTTAAAAGAGGACCTAGGGATAATTACCATTTTTAGGTGTCTACATTTTGCCCATCTTTGAGACAATGTAATTTTGAGCATTATTTCAAAGAAAAAAGAAAAACTGCATTAAAAGGATGACAAGTAAAATGAAAGCCATGAGGGTGCCCCTTGAAAAATTGGGAGAAAAACTTTAAAAGAAGAGGCCAAATTTTTGAAAAATAAAGCCAAGAACACCAGACCCAAACAAGACTGACTGAAGATAGAAACAAGACAAGCCAAAAGGAAAATGTAAGTCCAACTTGAAAGGATATGAGCCAAACTAAAAAGGAAAAACAAAGGCAAAAAGAAATCCTTGGTTTTCTTTGTTAGTGCATTGTTTGTCCTTTGTAGAGATTTTTGATATAGAAAAATGAATGCACCACATCGTGACACATATGAAGTGAGAGTGATTATATGATCCTTTTTCCATGAGATTAGATATAATGTAGACAAGGAATGCCCCAATCCACCCTAAAAATTATGCACATCATGGGTTGTGGTACATGCAATGGAATTTCATGAGAACATCCCACAAATAGAAGGAAAATCCAAAAAACAAGTACCATGAAACATCCTAGCCATTCACAACTTAGTGGTATGCTTTAGTAGTAGGGTAAATGTTGGAAGTTGGGTGCATATTCCTCATGAGTTCGCAACCAAATTTTTTTGGCGCAAGAAATAGGCACCCATTTAGCTTTGGCCGCCTGACCCATAAATATAAAATAGACACTCATTTAATAATCGAGTTCACATCTAGTTTTGGGCTCTCAAAGTTGAATGTGCACCCAATTTTTTAGAATCAGACACTCATTTTTTGTAAAATGGGTGCCATTTTTTTAAGAAACAGGTGACCCTTTTGTAAATGTATTTATTTATTTTTTAATCATTTTGCAAGTCATTTTTACAACATGAAAAATGGGATCACAATCTTTGACGTACGGGTACAATTGTATTTTATATTTAATTTACTTTGTAAATTATTGTACCAAACTAAAAACCTAAAAAAAATTGTTAAAACTTAATTTTACCCTAGGAAGAAAACAAAAGTTACATAAACCTAGATATGACTAAAACAAGAAACCCTAGGTAGAAAACAAAAACATAAAATTAGACACAACTAAAATAAGAAATCATAGGCATAAAACATAAACCTAGACACAACTAAAACAATCTCTCTCTCTCTCTCTCTCTCTCTCTCTCTCTCTCTCTCTCTCTCTCTCTCTCACACACACACACACACACACACACACACACACACACACACACCTCTAAGATGCAATTTGATTTAGATACATTTAAGTACATTTAAACTTTAAATAATTAAAACTTGAATAGATAATGTATTTGATCTAGTTTTTGCAATTTTTTAGGGTGCTTCATGTAACATAGAGATTGGAAAGTTTTCATTCTCTACCCCTCCGATCACTGAGACTCAGCCACATATACCTGTAGTATTTTTTTCATTCATTAATTTTAAGTGTTTATATGCTTACTAATTTATGTACAACTTTGATTTGTACTTTTTTTTTTGCAATTATAGTCTTTTGGATTGTCTCATACTACATCACATTTATGTCCTGACTCATCAGTGACATTAGCTACATGTCACACACCTAATTCTATGAGTAGAGTTAGATTATGTATGTCACATACATTATTTTCACTCTTTATATGATGGACATTTTATGATGGCACATGTTATATATGTTATCGAAAGTTGTTATCATATTATTTGGATTTGTGTTATCAGGAATTCTTGTCATATTATTTTGACTTATTGTTAGTGTAGGACTTGCATTATCAGCACTTGTTATCATATTACTTGGACTTTTTGTTAGAGCAAGACTTTGTTGTGTGATTATATATATAATGAGATGATATGATGGACATTATGATACATATTATTCCAGGACTTGTTATGTTATTTTATCTTATTCATGGACTTGCTATCCTATTTTATGATTTTTTTAAATAAATTGGTTTGAATCTAGATATACGATTTTATGTAATATGATCATTTAATATAAATTGTAATTAAATATCAATTACATAATTTGATCTTTAATAGTAGCTATTTCTTCATGTAATTGACAAGAGAAATTGATTTTAAAACTATCATTACTCAAATAACTTAGTATATAATTTACATGAAACAATATAGACATAAGTAATAGTGAATTTGATTAACTATAAAAAAATCATCTATCTACCAATAAAATCTATTAATTTGAACTATGAATATGGATGTACAAATAACTCTATCATTATCTATTACTGAACATAGGACCAATGTACATAGTCTAATATTTAGAACAAAATTAGATGAATACAACTATGAGTTGAACTTATATTTAAAAGAAAATTGGATGAATAAAAGTGAACTCATGTTGTTTATAAAACCAAAGTTGAACAGATATAAGCATGCATTGAACTGCATAAATAGTTCATGTCTATGTTCCTCTAGATGTCCTCCATAAAAATTATTGTTGAAATGTTAGAAAGTATGTATTTAAATGTAAAGTTCATTTAAAGTCAATTTTCATCTATTTTAAATTTAAATATACAATACAAAAGTTAAATAAATGAATTGCAGTCACCCAATATTACAACTTTGATTAACCAAAAGTTGTAAAATGCACAAGTTGGCTGTTATCTTTTTTGTCAAGTTGTACTTGACATGTGAAAACCAAATTAATTATCTCAACATATGAGACTTGAAAGAATACATCTACATATATAACAACATATAAAAATAAGACAAATAAAAAAACTTACATGTATAATTTTGATTCCACCTAATGTACCATCGACATCCACTCTTTAATGCAATGTGTGTATGATTTCCTAATGCTCTTCTATTGAAAGTGTCCATAATATTTTATTATGATTTCTCCCTTTGTATCTTTCAAATTTGATATTTGTTGCCACTACCAAATGAGAATAGTGTATAATCTTCTTTTCTGATTGGTAGTCTTCGAAAGATGGTAAATTGTTCCTTCTTATTAGGTAATTGTGTAGCCATGTACCAACTACCACAACAAACCCAATTGGATACTGAAAGCTATCATCATCTATTTGATGGCATATCAATTTTTTCTTAGGTTCTACACATCACACTAGCCAATGCTGAGTTTGTTCTTCATTATCCTTGGGTGCAACAACAACTTACATATGTCCTACAAAATAAAATTAAGTAGATGCACAAATAAAACTTGTGAGATTTTTAATTCAAATACAATAATAAATTATATAGAATACATAAATAATATAATTTAAAGTTTTACGAGAAATTGAATTAAATTACCAGGTTATATGATGTCTGAAATACAATCATAATCTTTTGATGTAAATGCATGATCGAAGTCTTCATTTCTTATATCATCGTGACCTTGTGTCTCACTAGGTGTTAAGGATTTATATGTTTCTATTCTTCAACCCATTCCATATTCTCGCATTCTTTCCATTCACCTGCAACACAAAATTTACAAAAACATGTAAGATCCTAGTCCATATAGTCCAAGTGTTAGAATTAGAACTCCTAAATGAATTCCATTTAGCTAATCCATTGATTGTATCACAATAATATCTTGAAAGGGTATTCTTCTCTTCAACTAGCCAGAAGAAATAACTGATTATAGAGTTATGACTTGATCCTATAGACAAACTTATTTTACACCATTCAACAATTCCACGTGAATCTTTAAATTTTGAATTTTCTTCAAATCATAGTTTCTCTTTGCAAAGGGATCTCTTAAAAAATGCACCCACACCATCATGTTCTTCCTTCCCTTTCCAAGCCTCAAAAAAAATCTAGATATGTTGTATATTAATTTTCTTAAATGTCATAGTCAACCAACAAAATATCCTAGCATTCTTGAATTGTCCCATGCAATTTTTTGACCATATTAGATGTTGTGAACTATATGAATTTATCTCTCCCTTAGATTCTCATAAAAGGTTTGTTGATGTGTATTTTATGACTCACCAAATAATAGAACAAAATACAGAAATGTCTTAGTCTCTCTTGAACAAAGTACCATGTATGCTAAGATTGCAAGAAGATCATACGGTAACTTCCAAGGTTCCTCAACTTGTGGATAAGCTCGGTGTTGATGTGATTTTTTGATGATCACAAGGGACCTTACATTTTCAATCCTTTATGTCATGATGAATATGGGTACTATCAAAAGATTTTCATTTAAGTACTATATTTTGGGGTTTTCACCAGATATGTGAAAATGAAAAGGGTTTAGGGTTCAGAGATGCTAATCTACTCCTAAGGGTAATGATAGCTAAGGAAAGTACAAGATGGATGAGTTCCTAAATTACCAAGTCCCGCTTCACCAAGTCAAGCTACAACTACATGTGGACTGGTGCAATCTTCAAAGGTTTGTGCGAATGATCAAATTTAGGCACATGGATAAGGGTTCGGGCTAACTTTGCACAATGCTTTAGAATCACTAAAACATCAAAAGTATGAACCAAAGAAACTCATCAAAACATCATCATATTCTCCAAAACATTCATTACACTTTATCTACTAAAATTAATCAAATTGAGAGAATTATGAAACCAAGAAAGCATTAAGACACATTAAATGATCACCACACTTCAATGAAAATTTTATTGTCTCAATAGATCATAAGAAACAATCTCAAAATTCGCTCCCTTACAAATGAGAAGAAGAGGCCTTTATATAGGTCCTTGGAAAAAATGAGTGGCCTAGATTGAAACAATGACCGATGGCCCAGATTTTACAACCTCATTCCTAATTAGGGTTAGGGCACAGAAAGGGAATCTGAATTAATGCAAGGAAGAAACAACTACTATAGTGGGTAATAAATGCCCACTATGTGTGCATGCTTAAGGAGAGAGTGAGGTGTCATAAATGACCATTACATGTATATCCACTATGCATTAAATGCATCTACCTTTGACATCTATGTTTGAATTCCAGGAATCTACCCAATATGGCCTCAAACTCATCAATGCTGACACTCGGTGCTGATTCTTGTCTAAATTCCAGTGCCAAGACTGCTCACTCCAATCTCTTTAGGCTGTCCTCCCATTCTGGCAATAGATCTTGAGTTGTGTGCATGTTGCTTGAGAAGGCAAAGAGGTTCTCAAAATCATCCTTTATGAAAGAGTTAAGCCTAAAGAATTCCTCCAATTTCCCCTTCATGTTGTCTATCATTACTTCCTCCTTGACCAACCTTTGCAACCACAGTGATGCAATGGTATTGGAGAGCTCCTGCCGGATATTCTCAACTATCCCATTCAATCGAGCTGACTCCTTACTGAAATGTTCAAACATGTCCTTTTCTAGGAGAACTTCACAATACCACTGAGAGAAATCATAGGCTCCTTCTCCGATAACCTTTCCATCAACCAAAACCTGCCTAGGGGTTTCCATCAGCTCCTGCAAGTCAGAGATTGCCTCATCCTGATAGATATGCTCATCTTCCCAAGTCTCCACTATGAAATGAATATATACTAACTCCTCCGTGTGGATGTAGGCCTCATCCTAGATCCCCTTAATCCAAGTCTTTGCACCCTACGCAATCCTCCCAATCTTGTCAATGGCCTCAACTAACTCGGTTGGAACAACTATTGGTGGAATGAAAGACAAATCCTCTTCTCGAACTAGGCGAGGTAACCTATCAATGTATGCACATAAAGCTTTGTTCTCTTCCTTCTTCCTCTAATATTTTTCTTCTAGCTTCCTCATCTTAACCTTGACAACTTGTGTCAAATCATAAAATTCCTCCATGACCTATGCTCGAGAGGCCTGACCAAGATCTACCTCAGTTATTTGATACTCCTCAAGAGTAATCTGATCTTTGGTCTTGTTGACCACTGGAGTTGCTATCTAAAAAATTCTAGATCCAAATTCTCCTCTAACGATCTTGGTGAATTTATTGGCTTTTCCCTTTTCTCCTGATTGGTCAATTTGATCTAGAATCTCTTGTAACTCAATTGCAGGGTCTACCTCCTTTTCCTAGCTTCTCTGAATTCTCTGCTTGAGCCACTCTAGAACATTTGTATTCGGATCCCTCTGTACTTCTATATTTTCTTATCCTTGCACTGCTCGTGTATCAATCTCCTTAGCTCTAGGACTTTCTTCCATTGCTTCAGGAGCACATGCCTTTGTCATGGGAATCTCCTCTTATGCCACTGGGGCCTGCGCTTCTACCTCCGGAATTTCTTCCTCAATTATCTTCCTAAAGAAAACACCAAGGCTCTCCTCTATTGTCAGATCTTGTTCCCTACTTGTTACTGGCATGAACCTCTCATTGGCAATAATACTCAATCTATCATGTATTGGCCTAGTCATGCATTGTTCTCCTTGTTTTGTTCTTATTTCACTTGCTTCTCCTTCATGTCTGGTGAACTCTCCTATTTCCTACACAGTAGGAGTCCAACTAGGAGAACATGGTGGATCCTTAGACCTTAATCTCTTCTGTTGTGGTTCTTCAACATGAAGATCCAATCTCCTCTTTATATGCATATCCTGAGCTGCACCCTTCTCCTTTCTATGTTCTACACTGCTTGATGGGATGTCTCTTTCTTCCTCTCTTCCTCTAGATGGCTTCCTTTGTCTCTCATCTCGCAGTTGTGGATGACCTATCAACTTGTAGGTCCAATCTTCTTTTGACACAATCATCTTGTCAAGCTGTTGTTCTACCCACCACCTTGTGAAGTCCACAACTGGCTTTGTGAATACATCAACATCCATAATCTCTTTTCTCTACCAATCGTAAGGATGAATGAACTTTTCCTTATCTAGGTTAAAACCTCTCTGGAGCACATTCGGGTCCTCCTCCATCTGATCAGGAACATGGAAAATCCTACATGCCCTAATCAGGTCCAAGGGTAATTGGGAGCACATCCTCTTCATGACCTCATTTTCATCAACCGCATTTTCCCTAAAGTCCTCAAGGTGAACCTTGTCTTGATGCCTCATCCCTGCCACTACTCTAATCTTATTATATGGGTCAAAATTCAGCCTTCCTGGATAGAGTGGTAGATGGAAAAATTTTAGCCCATCAGATGACCTCTCAGCTGCTGGTAGACAAGGGCACACTTCAACTCCATCACTTCCAATGGAGAATGGGTACTCTAGTCCCAGCTTCTTCTTCTTCTTTAGGACTTTATCATAGGTTGTCAACTGTCAGGTGACTTCCAACAAGACCATTTTATCTATAGGGTACCATCAAAGCTTGAATGACTACTCAGAGAATCCTTGCAATATGATATAGGAGAAGGTCAGAAACTGAATGAACCATGCTCCAAATGCCTGAACTAGGTTCATTGCCTCATGAGACAACCTCATATGCAATCCCTTTTGCAAGGTTCTCATGATGTGCATTGCAAATGCATCATTAACTTGGGTGTAGTCATCTAAGGGATGTAGATGCAGTTGTGGATAACAGTTGTGGACCCTTAACCTCGGATTCCCACTTTCAAGGACTCCCTTGTATCTTAGTCCTTCGTACCTTGTATCTCATGCCAACATGTATAGCACATATGAGCTCATGAAGAATTTCTTTGTATGCTCCAAATTCCTCAGCTATTCATTAAGGTTGTCAGTAATCAACCCAGCCCAATCGATGTGATTGAACTCCTCTACTACCCATTAAACAAAGTACCACATCCATGTCTCGAATAGGTAAGAGTGGGGTAAGCCAAATATGTTGCTAAGCATCATTATTAGATCACTATATTCACAATGGAAATCCATCTAGACAAGCTCCTTGGGAAACTTGGAGTAGTGGGTTTTATTCCTTCTCATCCATTTATTGTCGATGATCTCATCATAGTGTTGAACTCCTTCAGTGTAGATTTTGTGCCCCTGTTCCTTTGTCTTCAAGACCAACCTTCGAGATGAAGGGATACCAATGCTTTAGTAATGACTGGTGGGGACAGGTATGAAATGATATTCCTATCCGAGTCCTTGATCATTCTATCACTGGACTGATAATGTTTTGCACATTCCATGATCAAGTCAACATGTTGGAAGGCAAGAGGGAATCCAGCTGCAGCTACAATTTTGTTGTTCACAATCCAGATAGCCAGGTGTGTCAGGTGATGATATTTGTAGCCAAACATCCTCCTCTGGAACTCTCTCAAATCAAGGTATCCAAGATTCATGTCCTTCACATCAATCCACTTTGAGACAATTTTGGACTCTGGGTAGAATTCTCTCTATTTGTACTTGATTAGTTACCTTTTTCTATTCCTCTAGGTTCAACCATCTGCAAAATAGAAAGAAAAAACTTATAAGAGCACAAAAAAGCAGAGAAAAGCATTTTATCCCAAAATTCAAAGATCTGGTAGAATTTCTCCATCGTTCCCAAAATTCAATTTTCTCTCTCCTATAGAGATTTGTACCTCTGATTGACTTACTAAAGAAAATATGAAAATTTCAAAAATTTCTTCACACATCCCTAGAAATAATCCTTTTCTCTCTTCTCAAGAATGCTCTCTCGATTTGTGTGAGAATGAAATGAGAAAAGGCCTCTCTTATAGGCTCTCAAAAACTCGAAAAGATGCTTTAAAGACTAGAGGCTAAAATTAGGTAGTTGCCCCATTTTTACACAAGTTTCCTTTTTTGAAAAGATTCTTCACCACTTGTCTATGGTTTTCTCCCCAATTTTTAGAATCTGCTAATTTAAGATTTTTTGTCTTGATGGGGAAGTTTTCCCATTTCTCAATTTTCCAATTTTTGGTCTTTTGATGTTTTTGATTTTTTGGGAAGTTAATTAATTAAATATTAATAAAATCAATATTTAACCAATTTCAATTTTATAAAAAAAAAATCCTTCTTTTAAAGCAATTTCCAATTTTGTGAACTTTTATTCTTTAATTGCTTTTTTATTTATCGATTTTTTGAGTGTTAATCAAATATCAATAAAAATTAATATTCAATTAAAAAAAATTATTTAAAACCAAATCGATTTAATCCCAAGCTTTATTTCCCAATTTTTTGGTTTTTGATTTTTTTGGAGATTAATTAATTAAATATTAATAAAAAAATAATATTTAATCAATTTACAATTGAAACTTAAAATCAAAAACTTTATTATTTCTTCTCCAAACTCGTACTTCAAATCAATTCATTCAAATTTTTAAAATGATCAATCTTCATGCTTCAAATTCACGCCAAGATTTCGCTCATGGGTTCGGGTGGGTGTTGGATTTTGCCTCAAGAATTCATTCCATGAGCGACCTTATTTTGTGCCCGAGATTGTATTTGAGTGGGATTTTGGGGGAGTAAAGGATCTTTTATTCCAGACAAAATCCATGAGGAACTAAGACCTGTGCTCCCTGTTTGTTTTGGGCCCATTTTGGAGTGTACCACAAATTTATGCTTGCAAAAGAGTCCGTTGACTACGTTGAATCATGCTCCAAGGAGGCTGGGAGTGGGATTTACAACGAGTGAAGGATTTTTTCCTAAGCATTCATTCCACCATTCTATGCAACTTGCGCTCCAATAAGTACGAGAGTGGGATTTGGGCTAGGTTGCAAACTGTTCATTTGATGCATTCCCTCCTCCTTCCTTATTGTGTGACTCCATTTTTCTTAGGAAGCAGTGCTTGGAGTAGGATGCTGCTAACAAAGATTTGAAAACAAAAAGGGGGGCTAAGCAGGACATGAGAAAGAGGGGGGGACCCCATTGCTGATGGGGCGATGTGTGGAAAAGAGGCCACAACAAGGTCTTAAAGCAATACTTGAAAAAATCATATGAGTGTAATTTGTTATCACTCATATAGAAATGGTTCTGTGTAAAAAAAAAAATGATCCTATTTTGTACTATTAGGTGAATGCCTATAGAAAATATGAACAAAATTTGTTACTTGCACTTAATTATAATATTGCGGTTGGATCTCATCTTGTGGTGTGAGCATGTAGTTCTCTACAAAGTTAATGACTGAAAGTATACTACCAATTGGAGATATATTATTTCATATGCAAAATTTTCCATAAATCCATCTAGCATTTTTAATGTATTTCACATATTTAGGTATGACCTTACTCTTGAATTCATTCATAAATGCATGAACACTAACTTTTTCAGTAATTGGATTGCACCTTTTCCCTATATTTCCATCCTTTAATAGATACTCAATAGTTTTAAATCTTTGTACATCAACTAATTATTGTCCAAAATTAATTGAAATGTTTTCATGAAAACATTCATCTAATAATGTAAGATTGCCACTTGCATCACATACACCAGAAACACATGCATTCAAAAGATAAAATTTCTCATTAGGTGGGTTACAAAACAAACCTGATATAAACTCCTTTATAGTTTAAGGTGGTATATTTATACCACATTCCTACAACATTTCATTAGTATGCATGGTAGAACATATAGATAAAAAAATATCATAATGATAATGAAATTGAACATGAGTTTTGCAACAAAATGCGAGTCTTTCCTTGTTAATCCTTACATACCATGGTTTACATTTTTTTAAAGATCTTTGACTAATACTAATAGTTAACACCTTATCATCCATAAATTTTTTATACAATTCAGTTTAAGTCATATCCAAATAGTGTTTTAGATGTGGATTACAAATTTTTTAGCCGACTTTTAATTTAAGAACATATATGGCATTAGGTGATCCTCTTGTATTATCATGCCAAAAATTTTCAATCAAAGTTTTAACTTCACGAGTAATTTTCATGTCAGACCTCAAGAGTCTACTACTAAAGGTCTATAAATCGTTTGTCATATCACTTTCAAACTTAAGTCTTCTCTATACAGCTCTTGCTAAAGTTTTATGATGAGTATTAAGATATCCACTTTTTTTTTTAATCATTCTTTTATTAGTAGTAGTTTTTTTTATTATTATTTTTTTTAATTTATCATTGTGCCACATTACTATCTTTAGAATGACTTTTGTTTCTGATTGTGTCAAAGGCACTAGCAATAGTTGATATAACTTGTTTTTGAGACTCATCCTTCTTCTTGGATTTCACATAAGTGCCTAAAATCTTCATCACTTTTTGTGTTTTAGTCATTTTAATTAGTTATAACATTAGTTGACATTGGAACCCAAATTTATTATTATAAAAAAATTGTAACCCGCTTCTACCAAATGATCAAGTTCTTTATCAGAATAAGTTACATGTTTGGCTATGATGACATACATGTATCCAATACTAAATTAGAAGATGCACCTGAATTTTATTCTATTGTATGTTCTTCTTCAACCTTTGCATCCATCATGGTGTCTTCAAAGTTATCCTCTTTAGAAATAATTGTTGAACTGGGATTTCCAACATTATTTAGTTTTCAAATTCTTTCTCTTCTCTCTCATTGTCATTTTGCCTCTTCTCTATTTGCTGCAACCTCCTCAGCTTTCAGAACCATCCCTTTCTTATTTCTATGTTTCTTTGATCCCATGTCTACACCAAAATTTGAATTCAAAGGGTTCTCTTCATGTCAAATGCAAAACAAGACAAAAAAAGAGAATGTTGCTCTTTGAATATGGACCCGAGAATAAGGCAATGATAAGGACTAAGGGATAGATGCAATGTAGAGAAAATTAAATATATTATGCTTATGAAGATCCCCAACCTTGTCACAATCAAAGAGGTAAAACATAAAACATATGCAAAGAAAGATTATGGACATGAGGGACAAAGGATAATAAAGGATGTGTTGGATAGGATATGATAGGATAACATGACTAAACCTATCCCCAAGTATGGTATGATATGATGAGATAAAATATGTGAAACTTCCCCCAATTATGGAACACAAGATGTTCATGTATTACACATGATGTCTATTTACTAGGTTTTCATCATGGTACTTTGCCAAAGAACTTGTTTGCTAGGTTTTCACTAGTTGATGAATGATTTTTCTTTTCTTTGACACTTCTTTTCACAAATTTGATGGTTTTAGAAAATAGTGGATTCATATAAGAAATGGGCCAATGAATCAAGTATCTTATTTTTTGGACAATACTCTTGAACGATTTTCAATAATGGGCCATGGATATGAAGGTATACTCAAAGACATTGGTAGAAAAATGAAATGGATAATTGGATATGATGGATAAAAGGTTTTAAATTAGGTGTTGGATAATGGACGAGGTATAAGAAAAATTAACTTTGAGTGGATGGGAATGCGGAAAAGAACAACATTGGCACACACCTTGAGGGGTAGTGGAGTGATGGAGGGTAGAAAAATTTCAAATTTTAGAATTTTGATGGATGAGTAGAAACAGATTATGGCACATAAGGACCCAAAATGGATTTTAATGGTGGGAGATATTTATATGGAGGGATAGGAATTTGGGATGGTCACTTAGATTTCTCTTTCAGAAGTTGCGCTTCAAGGAGATGTTTGGGAATCCACATTGTTTTATAATTTTCTTTTTTGTGTGGTTCCTTGGAACGCATTGCTTGTACATGATACTTAAGAACCCATATAGATTTTAATTTTTCTTTATTTTCTTAGTGATACTTTGTGACCAATTGGATATTTATTTTTCTTTATTTTTATATGTTGATTAGACTAGACATGTTGATCCTTGACTACATGTGGATTGCTGGACTTAGAGAATTTATAATTGGCATCCAAATTGATAGGAGAGTGAATGGTATGCATGGATTGATAAGAATTATATGGTGGAATCTTGGATAGATGGAAACAATGTGGAGGTATTTTGGATGGATAGAAGGCTCTCAAACATTTGTGCCTTTTCTAGTCTTGACTCGTGAAAGGGTAAATGGATTGTGAGCTAACGGATGGAGGGATATATGGCTCTAATATAGATGGAAGGGGTGAAAGGGGATGGTTACATTTGAATGTAGATTTTATAGGGATACCAATGTCTTCATAATATGGTATGCAGTTGATGCCATGACCATTAGGATTTGTTTGACATGGATGAATTATAATATGCCTTTCTCATGGAGACCTAAATCTTTTCCTTTATAATGTATGCTTTGGAAACTAACAATTGGAAACTCATTTCTTTTGAAATACGACATGATTCAATTTGGAGGTGGACACGACATGTGGGGAATGATAGGATTGCCAAGTAAGCCTAACCAAATGTAAGTGGAGGAACCCTTTTGATATGTGTTAGCACCTTGAAAAAATTTCATGGCTCTAGCCCTTTTCTTCTGGTCTCTACAGTTGTTTTTAGGTCTCTAGCCTTGTTCTATTTTGGTTTTACTTTTTTGGGCCACTTAAAATCCTTTTAGCACATGTGCTTTATATTTTTGGTCAGCCCCCTTTTCAATTCTACCTAAGTTTTTACCCCTGACAGCCCTTAATATTTCCTAGGTCTATGTGCCCGGTGAAATTAAATTTTCCTAAGTCATGCCTTTTAATATTTCCTATGTTTCAACCTTAATATTTCTTGGGCCTAGACTTCTGACACCATCCTGATCCAATGGTTTTCGTGAAAGTGCAAGGGATGTGTCAGAGGTATGTGCTTTTGCGACGACCGTTGCTTCCTTTTCATGATGTAACCTTTCAATGCATGCAGGACCACTGCCAGGTAAGCATAGGTTGTGTCTCCTCATTGGTCGAGATAAAAAATGAAGTGGTAGAGTTGTCAGAGTGACCTATGAGTGAAGGAAAAGTTACTTGTCCACTTGCCAAATTCTGTGATGTGGCGGTCCCTGATTCGTTGGAGTATCCTATGCGGCACGGTGGGGTCCCACTCTATGATATCAGCTAAGATTCCAGATCGATGGTTGGTGTATAAGTGCATAGAATCTTTTGAGCCTTTCAGATCATGGACCATTCATCCAATCCTCCAGGTGTTCATGTTAGAGATAAGGGTGGGTCCAAAATAACATGTAAGCACAGTTGATAGTTTTTGGTTGGTCCACGGTTTAATATGTTGGCAGTTGTTAGTGCGACTTGGTTTTTTGCTTGTCAGAGGGTCCTGACATCTACAGAGAATTGATGACAGGTGTAAGTTCTTAAGGAATGTGTCAGACACATGAGATCTTTAGAGAACCGTCGATTTTACCTTTTTTAGAGGTGACAAAATATGGTGGGTCCATTGCTACGTGTACACAAATGGCATCTCCTCATTGGTCAACGTGGATGATAATGCAGGGTGGGGTCATTGTCAAAATAGTTGGTGATGAGGATGGAATCAACGGTTGGCATATGATCTCATGGGTTTTTTCAGAGCTATGAGATCTTACGCTCGTCGTCTGATTTGAAGGCTTACTGATTGTGGGTCCTGTCTCAAAGATGAACGAGCATGAGCAGTGAATGGTTTGCTAACAAGTGGCATAAAGCAGCCCCAGGAGGGGGTCTAAAGGATTGGTAGTCCTGATAAATTTGTTTAGCGGCCTGATATATTTCAATGGTCTTCGCTCATTCGCGTAATAAAGAGGTGAGGTTATAAAGGGTTTAGCAAATCAATGAACAAGTGTTCACGTTATCGCTAAATAAAATGGTGGAGGGATAAGGTATCCCATGAAGCGATGAAATGATTTATTCACCAGTTTGATAAATAAAGACAAGGGTTAGTTGTTTCCCTTTGATCGCTAAGTCGTTGAGTTAGACGGTGGGTTAAGATTTTATTCTGCGAATAGAAAAAGCCATTGTCATGTGTTCGCTAAGTGTTAACCCAGGGATATCTGTTGAGTTAAGACAAAAGGCCCGTGAAATAAAAGGATCTGATGGTTAGGACTTAAAATTGACCTAATTTCAAATGTCAACTGCTGATGTACTGTTGGTGCTATGAAACTAGTCGTTTAGATTCAATTTGAAATTTTTGAGGGTTTCCTACGACTAGAAGGACTAAAATTCAATGTTTAAGTAGCTGGGGTTGGTGGAAACAATTTTCAAACTAATTGTAGTGTGGTCCAGGGTGTTAAGTGATCATTTGCAAGGGTCTGTACTATGTTCTTTGTGCTCGAAGCGTGTTGCAGGTGGCCAAACAGGTTGACAAATTAAGCATTTTCATAGTTCTCAGTACTTTCTCAGTGGTATTGTCATGATTAAGGATCACTCTGGGATCTGTTTTCTCCTAGTTGCCTGGGTTTCTTCCCCTGCATTTAAATTTTTTACTATTTCAGTTGGTTTAGTGGGTGAAACCCTAACCCTAGTCATCTGTAGCTTGTTGCATCCTATTTTAGGATTCCAAGATGACTAGGGGGGTATATATTGTAGCATTTTTGACTTAGTAGGGGTTCCAAAACTTTCTTTTTGGTCCCTAGTTGTTGTTGATGGTATTATAATAAATAAGGAGAGTTCAGATTTAGGGTTTTGTTTCTCTTTGCATTTTGTTTCTTGGTAATGTATTGATTGTGAAAATTAATAAGAATACACTTGAGTTCCTGTCTCAAACTTTTGATTGTCTTCTTATTCTGATTGTGGATTCATATATGTTAAGGTCACAAAGTGGATTAGCATATGGTAAACAAAGAGTATTGTGAGATCAGCTTGGAGTTCCTAACAAATTTAGGATTAAAGCCTTCAGGGTGATTTTAGTGGGTTCATTGTTGGATTGGAATTTGATGATCATGTTTGGGAGTGAGAGGGGTAATATGCGAAGCACTTATTCTGAGTTCAAGTGTGTTTGAGTTAAGGTTTTAGGTTGATATATGTTATCAAGTGACTCTTTACCCTGGGTTAAGGCACTGATCTATTCTTTGGAAGTAGTCCATCATCATCAATCACACACACGCACACACATATAAATGATAAAATCTTTAATCAATTAGTAAGGGGTATGATTGGTATAATATTTAGTGATTCCTTTGAAGAAGTGAATCAAGGGTACACCCGCCTAAGCATCTTGGCTCAAAGTGTAGGAGGATCTCTTTGATCCTTGTTAATTGACCCTCTTCCTTGTAGACTTTGGAGTGGTGATAGAGTCAAAGTTATATTAAAGTTATCCATCAAAGTATAAATCTACAAGTTGAAGATCAAAGGGAAAAACCAACAAAATGGTGACTTTTCTGGGTAGAACAACAATGAAGAATTATATTTTTTAGAATCTCTAGTTGTAGTTATCTTGTAAAGTCAAAATATTATTGACCAGATTGATTTTCCCATCCGAGCCACCAACAAAATGGAAACTTTGCTAGGGAGAGTCTAGAGATCAAAGTTTGCAAAGTCCACTCTTGTTTTTCTATTGTATTCAGTTAAAGATTTCCCATCTAGGTGGGTGGTGACTCAAAAGGGTTAGAACCAGTGTGATAGACTACAAATCATGGACAAAAGAAGGAATACTAGGTCCTTTGTCAGAAAAAATATAGAGATTACTCTGGAACAATTACCTAGACAAGAGAAGAAGAGTTGGATTAGAAGAAATGGTGAGTCTACTAGTGCTCCCATAAGAGAACAAAGAAATACCAGAGGTAGAGCACCATATGTTTCCTCAAGTGAGGAAGATTCACAAGATAGAGTTCCTAGATCAGATGGTGGTCGCTCCGAAGATAGATTTTATGATACCCCAGAGGCTATATTTCAAGGCAAGGGTTCATTGCCCATGGGTCAGGATGAACAAGCCAGAGGGATGGGTTTTGAGATTGATTTAGATCTTGATGAGGATAATTTCAGAAGGGAGCCCATGAGACCACAACAAGTGCATTTCCCATATTAGCATCCTACTGATGTGGAGGTGTCATCAAGCTCTGAAGACAACATGATAGATCCACATGACGTAAATGTAGTTAGGTTGTAGTTGGCAGAGTAGGATGCCATATACAAAAGGTTACAAGAGGAGAGAGAGGCTGAAAAAGTAAATGCTCTACTGGAGAGGCAGTCTCTTTTAAGAAAGATTAATGAAATGAAGGAGAGAAACAAGATTCTTGCTTCTTCTCCTAGGGTGTTGCAGCATGATGTTTTTGGTGATCTTGAAGCTCTAAGAAGTGAGTAGGAATTCTTGTTGCAAGACCATGAGTTTGATGAAGAAGGCCCTATGATCAGACAAGTGCAAAGTTATGCTCCTTTTCCTAAGGGTAAGAATGGACATGAGATCACTAGGCCTACTGTAGTTATTAATGAAAAAGGAAAGCAGAAGATGATGGGTGTCCAAATAAGAAAACTAGTGACAATACTAGGGATCCTGCCACCTAAATCAAATAGGGAGACAGAGATAGAAAGAAAAAGAAAAGAGGATGAAGCTCTTGCTCAAGAGTTGGAAAGAGTTGAAGTTGATGCTACTATTGCAGAGAAAAGAAGAAAGATCCAGTTCTTGAAGGCTTCATCAGCTAATGTTCATGGCCCTTCTGCTACTGAACTAGGTATGCCATCTATGAACACTACTATTCCACTTAGCAATGCTACTACTAGTAATCTAATTCCTAATGTATCTACCAAATCATTTGTTGATCCTAATAGATAGTTAAATGTACAAGTGGGTGGGAATGTAGATAAAAATAATAATACTAGTGGGAACACTAGTTTAGGATTTCAAAGAAGACCTATGCAACTAGAGGGCTATAGGAAAATTAGTTTTGATGGGATACCAGGCTACCCAAATGCTTTTCCAAATGATATAAGAGATAAGGTACCTAAGTTTGCTGGTAATAATGCTATTAGTTGTGAGGATCATCTTAGATTATTTGTTGATATGCTTAATGATTATGAGGTTGAGCATGAGGATGTAGTCATGAAATCATTTGTTCAATCTCTAATGGAGGATGCTAGAGATTGGTTTAAGAGACTCCTGATAAATGCATGGATACTTGGGATTCTTTTGAGAGATGCTTTAAAGAGTAGTATGGTGATAGGCCTAATGCTAGTTTCATGTTGAATGAATTCAATACCATAAGGAAAAATCAAAATGAGTCTGCAACTGAGTTCAATATGAGATTTTAGAAGGGCATGCATAAGTTGTTCCAAGTTATGCGGTTAGATGACAATGTTTGTTTAACCACATACTTTAATGCATTTGATGGAAAGATGGGTTATTTGTTGAGTGACAAGGAACCAAGAACTCTTAGAGATGCTTTTAGGATTGTTGTCAATATTGATAACAATATGAAGATATCAGGGAAATTGGGTGGGAAGAGAGATGACCATAAGTTGTTTGGGGACAAGAAATACAAAAAAGAAAATGATAGGAATGTTGGAACTAGGAGGCAAGAAGAAGATAAATTGGATAAGGTTCTCAATGCATTGAAGGATTTGAAGGAACCTGCAAATAGGAACATCAGTGCTCCTACCAATGAAAGGCCTCAGTTCAACAATAATTTCAATAAGTAGAATAGATTGCAGAACTACCCCTACAACACCCAATGGAAGGATGTCAAGCTTGTTGTCCCTACTGCAAGAGGAAACAATGACAGAGGTGTCTCTAACCCTCTACAAAAATATTCAATAAATGTCATGGAGGACATACCTTGGTGTGTTGCATGCCATTCCCCTCATTCTACAGAGCATTGTGTGGTTGCACATTCTATGGCTGCAAATCAAGATTGTGGCAATGAGGAGATAGATCAAGAAGAAGATCAAGATGATGTTGGATGCAACATGGCTACTTCATATCTAGAATATGAAGATGATTTTAATTTTGATAAAGAAGCAGATGTAAATGTGAAGAGACACACTCGGGCCCTTTTTCATCAAGAGGTTTTTTCTGACAGTGAAGACATTGATAAGAAGACATGTAACATGAACTCTTCTTCTGAGCCAATAAACTTAAGGAGACCCTCTAGAGAAGATATGGATAGGATTATTGCAGAAATGATTGCCCAAGTGCAAACCAGGGGCATGGCGGCAAGGGATGTAAATGGAAAAGCTGTAGGAATGTTTATAAAGAGTACCAACTCTAGAGAGCCTAATGAGAACAAATCAAAAGGTGATCACATGGTGAAATTCAAGAATGTAAAAGGTAAGAATTGTGAGCCTAAGGGAGTTGGAGTTGAAAGATTTTCTAGTGAGATTGAGAAGTCAGTTAACACAATGGCTAAGATTGAAAAAATGAGGATGGTTAATACACCTAATGTATTAGATAAGGAAAAGGATACTAAGGCAGTGCATATTGAGATTCCTCCCTCTGCTCCTGTTGATATGTTATCTGTATTGTCCCAAATTATAGTTAAGGTTCCATTGTCAGAATTGTTGAGGATCCCTAAACACAAAGATAGAGCTATTGTATGGGTAGATAATGTTCATAATAATGATGTTGCATGCAATAGATCTCAGGATAAAGCTTTGAAAGGTGTTGTTGCTCAGGGAATTGTATCTCAAATTCCTCCTATATATTTGGATAGTTCTATCAATGCTAGCCTTGAAAACATTGATCCATTCTTTTTAAGTGTCCTTGTGAATGGAATGAAATTAAGAAATTGTATGATTGATAGTGGTTCCTCTAATACTGTTATGCCTTTCAAAATCATGGAGAAGTTGGGTCTTAAAGTTGATACAGTTCAAGGAAGATGTTGTGCAATGGATCAGAGGGAGGTACCAGTCATTGGGACTATCAATGCAATGCCATATAGGCTAGCAGCATATCTAGAGAAAGAGTTAACAATGAGTGTTTTGGTGGTGGACATCCATCCTCATTATGGGATGCTATTATCTAGAAGGTGGAGTGTTGCCATGGGTGGAAGTTTACAGTGCGATCTGTCCTATGCCACTTTCAAGATTGATGATCAGTTTGTCAAGATTGAGTGAGAACCAAGAGTATGCCACATGATTGAGAGAAGTATTGATAATGAAACTACATGTTTTGTGGATACTGATATTAATGCGTTTAGGGAAGAGATACCTATACTTGAGAAGGAACCTATTTTGTCACCTATCTCTGTTGAGGTAAGTGTTAATTCTGTGAAGGGTGATTTGTGGGTAATGTACTTTGATGGTGCAAGTTGCAAGGATGGAGAAGGAGTAGGTATTTTACTTATTTCTCCTAATGGAAACACCTACAAATTTTCTTTAACATTGAATTTCTTTTGTACCAACAATATAGGAAAATATGAGGCATTGTTGTTAGGACTGAGGTTGGCACAAAAACATGGTATTAAGTGCATTAAGTTTTGTTGGTGATTCTAAGTTGGTGGTGTCCCAAGTCAGGTCCGTGTATGCTTCCAAGAACAAAATGTTAAAACAATATAGGAATGCAGTTTGGAATTTGATTGAACATTTCGATGCCTTCAATATTGAGTGGAAGGATAGGAGTAACAATAAGATGGCTGACTTGTTAGCCAATATAGCAATCAATCCTAGTGATATTACATTTACTGGTATCTCTAAAGTTGAAATTCAGGCTAGGCCTAGTGTACCATATAATATTGAAAATTGGCAAGTTTTTGATGATGATAATGATATCTTGAAGTTTATGAGTTGTGAAGATCAATATCATGGTTAGGAATTTGATTGTTCAGCCTTGGTTGAGTCAATAGAAGGAAAGGAGGTTGTCTTTGGCAATGAAGTTATTTAGCTTAGAACTAACAAGGTGCCCAAGGGGCTTGTTGTTTTGGAAACTGTCTTTGATAACCAGGATAGAGTTCAAAAGAATATCAAAAGAGAAGATCATGCTGATCTAGAGCAGATAAATCTTGGAACACATGAGGCACCTAAGAAGGTATACATTGGTAAGGACATGTCTCACAATGTGAAAAAATCTTTGATTGAATTATTGAGAAAATTCAGGCATGTTTTTGCATGGTCATATGATGACTTGAAGGTTTATAGAGAAGACTTATTTCAGCATATTATTCCTTTGAGAGAAGATGCTAAACCTTTTAGGCAAAAACAAAGGCCTATAAATCCCACTTTGGCACCCAAGATGCAAGAAGAGTTAATGAAGCTGAGAGATGCTGGAATTATCAAGCCTATAAGGCACTCTTCTTGGGTTTCAAACCTTGTTCCTATGAGAAAGAAGAATGGTGAAATCAGAATTTGTGTGGACTTCAGGAATTTGAACATCAGCTCATTAAAGGATAACTATTGCCTGCCCAATATGGAAGTTATGTTGTAGAGAGTGACCGGATTTGAATTGATGTCTACGATGGATGGTTTCTCTGGTTACAATCAGGTAATTGTCAAAGAATCAGAACAATTCAAGATAACTTTCACAAAACCTTGGGGGACATATGTTTATGTGAGAATTCCTTTTGGTCTCACAAATGTTGGTGCTACTTTTCAGAGGGCTATGGATGTTGCCTTTTTAGATTTTATTGATGATTTCCTGGTTGTTTATCAAGATGATTTAACTGCCTATTCCAAGAAGGAAGAAGACCACTATACTCATTTAGAGAAAATATTTGTAAGGGCTTTGGAATATGGTATTTCATTAAATCCAAGGAAATGTGCTTTTGGTGTCACTGAGGGTAAGTTTTTTGGCCACTTAGTTGGGAAGCAAGGAGTTAGAATTGATCCTGAGAGGGTAACAGCTATTAATAAAATTTAGAGAACAAAGAATGTTAAAGGAATTTAGTCCTTCTTTGGTCAGGTAAATTTCTTAAGGAGGTTTGTGACAAATTTTGCAGAGGTTACTAGACCTATTTCTAAGATGTTGAAGAAAGGATCTACTATTACATGGGAGGGTGAGCCTGATGAGGCTTTCAAAAATATCAAGTAGGCTATTAAAGATGTACCTATGCTTAAGGCACCTGATTATAATGTCCCAATGCATATCTTTTCCTTTGCATCTTTTCATACTATTGCTGCAGTTTTGTTGCAGAGAAATAAGGATGGTTTTGAGTAGCCTATTGCATTCTTCATTAAATCTTTGCAGGCTACTGAATTGAAGTATGACATAAATGAGAAACAAGCATATGAACTTGTGAAGGAAGTCAAGGCTTTTAGGTGTTACTTGATGGGGGCAGTTGTGATTGCTTTTGTGCCAAGTGCAGTTGTGAAGGATATTTTCTCACAGCATGAGGTGTCTAGAAGAAGATGCAGATGGATCAATAGGATCCAAGAATTCAATGTTGATATCTAGATTACCAAGTTGGTTAGAGGATAGGGATTGGCAAAACTAATGGCTCAATCCAATCTTGATGCTAATTGGGTAAATCATTCTGAAATTGATTATACATGTGATATGGATGATTGTGTATGGTATCAAGATATTATCTATTACTTGAGAAATATGAGATGTCCAACAAACATGGATGATAATAAAAAGAGGACATTGAAATTATAGGCCATCAAGTATGTAATTGTGAAATGTAAATTGTATAGAAAGAATTTAGATTGCATACTGTTAAAATGTGTAGATGAAAATCAGGCTGAAGTATTGTTGAAAGAAATGCATGAGGGGGTTTGTGGTGGACATTATATGGGTAAAACAACTACTCATAAAATATTGAGAGCAGGTTTTTGGTGGCCCACAATCTTCAAGGATGCAGAATAGTTGGTAAGGAGGTGTGATGCTTGTCAAAGGTTCTCTAGTAGGCTTAAATAACATGCCTTTGAGGCCAGTAGAGGTACAAGCTCCTTTCCAACAATGGGGAATTGATTTCATAGGGGAGATACCAAACAAGTCTATTGGAGGACACTCATGGATCTTAGTTGCCACTGATTACTTTACAAAGTGGGTAGAGGCTATACCTACAAGGAATGCAACCAGTAAGGTGGTAATTGATTTTCTGTTGAATAATATTGTTACAAGGTTTGGGTGCCCTGAGAGAATAGTAAGTGATAATGCAATGTGCTTTAGGTCTGCTGAATACAAGGACTTTTGCAAATTTTTAGGAATTCAGATTTCTTATTCCTCACCTTATATTTTTGGTCGGCCCCTATTTAAATTCTTCCTAAGTTTTTACCCCCAGCGACCCTTAATATCTCCTAAGTCTACATGCCCGATGAAATTAACTTTTCCTAAGTCATGCCTTTTAATATTTCATATGTTTCAACCTTAATATTTCCTAGGCTCGGCCTTCTGACACCATCTTGATCCATTGGTTGTCATGAAAGTGCAAGGGATGTGTCAAAGGTATGCACTTTTGCGATGGTCATTGATTCATTTTCATGATGTAACCTTTCAATGCAGATAGGTCCACTACCAGGTAAGCATAGGTGGTGTCTCCTCATTGGCCGAGATAAACAATGAAGTGGTAGAGTTGTCAGAGTGACCTATGAGTGAAGGAAAAGTTACTTGTCCGCTTGCTAGATTCTATGATGTGGTGGTCCCTGATTCATTGGAGTATCCTATGCGGCACGGTGGGGTCCCACTCTGTGATATCGGCTAAGATTCCAGATCGACAGTTGGCATATAAGCGCAAAGAATATTTTGAGCCTTTCAGATCATGCACCATCTGTCTGATCCTCCAGGTGTTTGTGTCAGAGATAAGGGTGGGTCCAAAATAACATGTAAGCATAGTTGGCAGTTTTTGGTTGGTCCACGGTTTAATGTGTTGGCAGTTGTCAGTGGGACCTAGTTTTTGGCTTGTCAGAGGGTCCTGACATCTGCAGAGAATCGACGATGGGCATAAGTTCTTAAGGAATGTGTCAGACACATGAGATCTTCAGACAACCATTGATTTTACCTTTTTCAAAGGTGACAAAATATGGTGGGTCCACTACTATGTGTACACAAATGGCATCTCCTCATTGGTCGACGTGGATGATAATGCAGGGTGGGGTCATTGTCAGAAAACTTGGTGATGAGGATGGAATCAATGGTTGGCATATGATATCATGGGTTTTGTCAGAGCCATGATATATTACGCCTGTCATCTAATTTGAAGGCTTACTGATTGTGGGTCCTGTGTCAGAGATGATCGAGCATGAGCAGGGAATGGTTTGCTGACAAGTGGCATAAAGTGGGCCCATGCAGGGGTCTAAAGGTATGGTGGTCCTGATAAAATTTTTTAGCGGCCCGATATATTTCAATGGTCTTTGCTCATTTGCGCAATAAAGAGGTGAGGTTCTAAAGGGTTTAGCGAATTAGCGAACAAACATTTGCATTGTCGCTAAAAAAAATGGTGGAGGGATAAGGTATCCTGTGAACTGGTGAAACCATTCAGTCGCCAGTTCACTAAATAAAGACTGGGGTTAGTTGTTTCCCTTTGATCACTAAGTCACTGAGTTAGACAGTGAGTTAAGATTTTATTCTACGAATAGGAAAAGCCATTGTCATGTGTTCACTAAGTGTTAACCCAGGGATATCTGTTGAGTTATGATAAATGGGCCATGAAATAAAAGGATCTGATGATCAGGACTTAAAGTTGACCTAATTTCAAATGTCGACTGTCGATGCGTGGCTGGCACTATGAAACTAGCCGTTTAGATTCAATTTTAAATTTTTGAGGGTTTCCTGCGACCAGAAGGACTAAAATTCAATGTTTAAGTAGCTAGGGTTGGTGGAAACAATTTTCAAATTGATTACAGTGTGGTCCAAGGTGTTAAGTGATCATTTGCAAGGGTCTATACTATGTTCTTTATGCTCGAAGTATGTTGCAGGTGGCCGAACAGGTTGACAAATTGAGCATTTTTGTGGTTCTCAGTACTTTCTCAGTGGTAGTGTCATGATTGAGGATCACTCCAGGATCTATTTTCTCCTGGTTGCCTGGGTTTCTTCCCCTGCATTTAAATTTTTGGCTGTTTCAGTTGGTTTAGTGGGTGAAACCCTAACCCTAGTCATTTATAGCTTGTTGCATCTTGTTTTGGGATTTCAAGATGACTAGGGGGGTATATATTGTAGCATTTTTTACTTAGTAGGGGTTCCAAAAATTTCTTTTTGGTCCCTGGTTTTTGTTGATGGTATTATACTAAACAAGGAGAGCTCAGATTTAGGGTTTTGTTTCTCTTTTGCATTTTGTTGTCTTGGTAATGTATTGATTCTGAAAATTAATAAGAATACACTTGAATTCTTGTCTCAAACTTTTGATTATCTTCTTGTTCTGATTGTGGATTCATATATGTTAAGGTCACAAAGTGGATTAGCATATGGTAAACAAAGAGTATTGTGAGATCAGCTTGGAGTTCCTAACAAAGTTAGGATTAAAGCCTTTAGGGTGATTTCAGTGGGTTCATTGTTGGATTGGAATTTGATGATCATGTTTGGGAGTGAGAGGGGTAATAGGCAAAGCACTTATTCTGAGTTCAGGTGTGTTTGAGTTAAGGTTTTGGGTTGATATATGTTATCAAGTGACTCTTTTCCCTAGGTTAAGGCACTGATCTATTCTTTGGAAGCAGTCCATCATCATTAATCACAGAAACACATATAAATGATAAAATCTTTAATCAATTAGTAAGGGGTATAATTGATATAATATTTAGTGATTTCTTTGAAGAAGTGAATCAAGGGTACACCTACTTGAGCATCTTGGCTCAAAGTGTAGGAGGATCTCTTTGATCCTTGTTAATTGACCCTCTTCCTTGTAGACTTTGGAGTGGTGATAGAGTCAAAGTTATATTAAAGTTATCCATCAAAGTATAAATCTACAAGTTGAAGATCAAAGGGAAAAACCAACAATATGTACCAAGTTCATGAACATATTGCACAAAAGTGTTGGAATCATGAGGGGAACCAATATATATGGAAAATTCTTTATGAGGTGGAATACTAGGAATGTTGGGATCATTTAGAAAAATAGGATCTTTTGGTGGAGATGAAGGAATGGGACAATGAAAATAAAGGGATATAAGGATCTTAAGGAGGCTCAAAAGGGATTATGGGATCTTGTGGTGGACATGATGATGAAGGAATGTTTTGAAATATACTTGGAAAGGGATCAAAAGTTTCCATTTCAAGGTTATTCTTCTCTTTTATTTGGATAAAACCATTAGGAAGATTGAAAATAATGTCATGATCTTTCTTAGAAAGTGTATGGTCAAAAGGAATTAGAAGGATGCTTTGTTGTTTGGAAGGATTCTTATTCTTATTCATAGTATGGATATGGATGGTAGGATCATCCTTAGATTTTAGGGAGATGAGATCTTGGTCAAAAATTGTGCAAGACTGGTCATTCTTTGGATCTTGATCTTGATTTATTTTAGGACTCATTTCTTCATGCTTAAGATAAACCTCTCGATATGGGGTATGAACTAGAGTATGTATGGGGGAATCCAGGAAGTCTTTAACATTATGTTATCTCTAGGGAGACATATTTTGAATGTGAATCACTGTTGTAGGTTGTTTTAGAAATGGAGAACATGGTGGTGGTGGTGGCATTAGATCTAGGATTTTTAAATCATGAAAAGGATGTGTATTATGAGATGGATTAACTCAAAAATATATTGTAAATAGCCCTTGGGAGGTTCCATCATTTAATATACCATTTGATTAAGATGGTGTATATTTCTCTTGTGAAACTTCAAGGGTTGAAGGAATGGTGGGAGATATGGAGGCTAATTGAGGGAAAATTTCATGATGGAATATGGGTGTGTCATTGATGCAATTATTTTTGAATGAGCCAATGTTAGACATGAGTAAATAGTTATGATCATTCTTAGAGATAGTTACCTATGTATGACCCAATTATTTTACATAAATCCTTGTGACTGTTGTGTTTTATTTTATGTCATTTTGGTATCTTTTTTTATGCCTCATTAAAGATTACATGTTTCAATACATTTAATTATTAGACTTGTGGCACAATAGGTTTCACATAGACTCTATTGGGTTAGTGTCCAAAGGATGGTGTGTTCTTGATTGGGTAAAAGTACAAAGTTGTGTCGCGCTAGAGGACATTATTAATGGTTTCAGCAGAAACTATTTTGGCCATAACCATTTTGGCTAGACCAGTTTCAGCTAGAACTATGTGGCATACACGAGGCACCATGTGGTATCGATGTGGTGGGAGATTTCTGACCGAAACAGTATCAGACAAAATAAAGAAAAACTATATAAACCCCAAAAATGGTTTGGGTGGGCTCATTTGAACGAAGCGGCTTGTGGAATTTGCGGAGCGCCTTAGGAGATTTTCAGCCAAAACAGATTGGCCCTTTTTTTATTTTCATGTCTTTTATGTTTTTTTTATGTTTTTTATTTTTTTTTGTCAATTTAATATTAAATAATTTTAATTTTAATAAAAATTTTAATTTAATAGTTGTAGAAATAATTGTTTTAATAATAAGTTAATTTAATAATTTTATTATTTTTAATTGTACAAATTCAATAATATGATTTTATGTAGATTTAGTTATTTAATTAATATAATATTTTTTTTCCAGTTAAGAAAATATATTAGTTAGTTAATTAATTTAGTTTTATTAGATATGTTTTAAAACATTAGGAAAATGTTTCAAAATATTAGAAAAATGTTACAAATTATTAGAAACATGAAAATAGAACATGAACCAACATAAACCTTAACACTAAATAAACATGAACCCTAACCATAAACCTAATTTAAAAAAAGATCCCTAACCCTAATTGAGAAATGAACCTTAATATGAAACGTACATGAACCTTAACATTAAACCAACATGAAACTAGAACATGAACCAACATAAACCCTAACACTAGAAACCAACATAAACCAAAATACTAGAAACCAACATGAACTCTCTCTCTCTCTCTCTCTCTCTCTCTCTCTGACCAATTAAGACCTAACATGATTAATAAGACATAATAGGACCCCTTAAGAGCTAACATGAGTAATAAGACCTAATATTTCCTACTAAGACCTAATATGATTAATAAGACCTAATAAGACCCTTAACATCTAATAGGACCACTGAATACCTAATAGGACCCTTAAGAACTTATAAGAGGTCTAATAGAGCATATTAGCACTTAAATAGATTAGTACGACTTAATAAGACCTAATAGGACCCTTAAGAACTAATGGGACTTGTTAAGACCAATTAGTACCAATAGTCCCCTATTAAGACCTAATAAGACCAATTAAGACCTAACATGTGACTAATACTTGACCAATTAGGACCTATTAATTGACCAATTAAGATTGATTAAGACTCAACATGTGACTAATATCACCAATTAAGACCTAACATGATTAATAAGACATAATAGGATCCCTTAAGAGCTAACATGAATAATAAGACCTAATATTTCCTATTAAGACCTAACATGATTAATAAGACCCAATAAGACCCTTAACATAGAATAGGACCACTTAATACCTAATAGGACCCTTAAGAACTAATAAGAGGTCTAATACAACATATTAGCACCTAAATTGATTAATTCAACCTAATAAGACCTAATACCTACTAGAATAAGATCTAATATAACCCTTAAGAACTAATAGGACCTATTAATACCTAATAGGATGAATTAAGACCTAACATGTGACTAATACTTGACCAATTAGGACCTATTAACTGATCAATTAAGGCTAATTAAGACTTAACATGTGACTAATATGACCAATTAAGACCTAACATGATTAATAAGACATAATAGGACCCGTTAAGAGATAACATTAGTAATAAGACCTAATATTTCCTATTAAGACCTAACATGATTAATAATACCTAATAAGACCCTTAACATCTAATAGGACCACTTAATACAAGTAATAGGACCCTTAAGAACTAATAAGAGGTCTAATAGGGCATATTAGCACCTAAATTAATTAATACAACCTAATAAGACCTAATTGGACCCTTAAGAAATAATAGGACCTATTAATACCAATTTATACCAATAGGACCTATTAATTGACCAATTTAGACTAATTAAGACTTAACATGTGACTAATATGACCAATTAAGACCTAACATGATTAATAAGACATAATAGGACCCCTTAAGAGCTAACATGAGTAATAAGACCTAATATTTCCTATTAAGACCTAACATGATTAATAAGACCTAAGAAGACCCTTAACATCTAATAGGACCACTTAATACCTAATAGGACCCTTAAGAACTAATTAAGACTTAACATGTGAATAATCTAACCAATTAAGACCTAACATGATTAATAAGACATAATAGGACCCCTTAAGACCTAACATGAGTAATACCTATTAGGACCCTTAAGACTAATTAAGACTAATTAAGACTAAACATGTAACTAATATGACCAATTAAGACCTAACATGATTAATAAGACATAATACCTACTAATAAGACCTAATAGGACCCTTAAGAACTAACATGACCTATATTAAGACCAATTACAACTAATAGGACCTATTAAGACCTAATAGGACTAATATGACTAATATGACTAAATTTGTATGTACATGTATATATATTTCATTTAAATTAGATGATTATAATGTACATGTGCAAAGATCTATATATATTCTTGTTTATACTTCCGCATATATCCATTTTATCTATTACATGACATTGGCTAGAGGGTCAAAAGATTCAAAAGAGCCTAGTGTATAGGGGGGTGGTAGTCAATGCTCCTCACATAGATTAGGTGATTCTAGAGAGGCCAAGGATAATCTATTTTCTTCTACCATTGACAGATTGACACGAGCCATAGAGGTTCTGGATCAGACCATTGCTTCATCCACCACCCTTCCCAATAGGGATAGGGTGAACACTATTAGAGATGATTTTCTATGTATGATTGACATAGTTCAATCATGCAACCCCTATGATAGTATCAACATTGATACATTCTATACTTCTTTGTCTCATAGTGTTACTGGCACTGTGAAGTATAGGTAGATTGATACAGATGTTTCCGCTGCTATGGTGAAGACCATGTTTCCTCATTACTGAGACATGGCTAAGTTGAGACGGTACATGACTATGAGATGTGAGGATGACCTTGTTGTACCATTTATATATCCTCGATGGTTGGCTTCTCATCATAGGTGGCCCGAGAAGGATGACCTTCCACTATATTTCTGCAAACAATTGTTTGTAGAATTTCATTTATAGTATGATGTTAATTATATAGATTGTCCTATCCATGTTGGGCAGGGGAGGGGGAGATTATCTGACAGATTCAGAGCACTTGATGCCCCTTTTCCCACTAATAAGTGGGAAAGGGTGGATCCAAACCTTTTGGTCATACCAAAAGTTTTGGAAATGGCAGCTGCAGGAGATAGTGTGCTAGATTCAACGATGAGGAGGGAGGTATATTGTAGTATTGTGAGTATCACCACATATGTTCAAGAGATGTCATTTGATCATTTGGGGAGATACATGTTGCATTCTCATTCCAGCGTTCCTCCACCTACATAGGATGCATCCTCTAGTGGTGATCCATATGATATAGCCAAAATACCATCTCCCCTAGAGGTTACAACTTTATCAAATGTGGACCATTTGCATCGTATAGGTGCATTATTATCCATTGATCTACTTTGTGCATATCAAGCTTTACAAATACTTGTGGGGTTCCGCTTAGGGAGGTTCCATCATTTGTCATTGCCATTCTTACTCGATCTACTAGATAAGGTTCTTAGGGTGCACAAAGATGTGAGGATATTTTTGCACCACCTACTACTCCTCAACAGACTCCACCACCTACAACTCCTTAGTAGACTACACTACCACATATAGCTCCTCAACAGACTGCACCACCTATAGCTCCTCATCAAACTGTAATTGACGAGGATGCACCTCACCAAGTCACTCAGGCCACTTCATCATGTGCATCTCATCAACTTTTTACCACATTACTTATAGATGACCAGATTGATCCTGCATAGGTGTCATTACATGACTCAGATTTAAGCAGTGTCAGGAGAGCATTAGAGGTTGTTATCATATATATTTAAATTTTTATTTTTATTTTATTTTAAAAAAATTACACATATATTTCTATCCGAGTATATAAATAATTTAAATTTGAATTTTGATTAATATATATTATATATATGTGTAATCTAGGTTGTTCTCAACGAGATTGCACCATATGGAGTTTTACAGACTCTGCACGATCCTCTACATCATGACACATAGATACATTGAGATGTTTGTTCAAAAATAATTTTTCCATGATCATAAGTATTTAAAATTTATTATACATGCATGTATGCATGACACATATTTGTTTTATTGTACACAGAGATCAAGAGGAGGTGTACCACCATTAGACCACAGATCATGACATGGCCCTAGTTGAGTGACCATGTTATTTTAGATCTATTTCATGTGACATTTCATATATACATGTTATTTCAGACATATATGTTGATGTTATTGTTATACACTAAGTTTTCACCCTTTATTTCAAGTTCTCTTGGTCTTGATAACTCAGTATAACATGGGAATCATCTCTAGGTTGTGGGACCTTTGCTAACTAAGATGAGACCTCCAGATTCTAGGCAGGTTCCTCTTGGATAATCACCTTAATTTTCTCTTAGACATGAAAGTAAAACATTTGAGGAAAAGGGATAGAAGGAATGCTTAGAAGGGAAATGACTGAAAGAAAACTACCTACTAGGTGATGCACCAAAACTAGGGTTTGGATCTTAGTATGTAGGATGAAATCAATGAGAGACTTAGGTCTAGTAGGTCACAACTTACTGAATAGGCTTGCATAAGTATTTCATAGGAGGGGTCTACAAACAAAGAGGGTATTCAAGGAAAGAAAGAGATCCTTTCACAAATAATGACACTCCTTGGGGTAGAAAACAATCTATGACCTGCAAACAAACATTCACCTCTGTGACTAGGTATAGGAATGAGACAATATTGTTAAGGGGTTGTAGTATACCCACAAAAGCATTCACATCAAATCATTCATAATAATACACATGAATTGTAGAAAGAAAGGAGCAAGAACCCTAAGATATCATTGAGAAACATATAAATACTTTGATTCAATAAGAGATAACTCACACAAAAAAGGGCATAGGGACATGAGAAATGTCACAAAATATCTTCAATCTCTGAATTACCAATGGGAGGTTACAGAATGTAGAAGACCAGAGGGCAGGAAACACCATAGATAGCCTTCTAAGAAAGAGACTTTCTTCTTACAAAATGAGAACTCTCTAACCTCTTGAGCACTAAGGCTCCAAAAATACAATATATACATCTCCTGTATGCAGGTAGGAGCAAAACCTAACTAGGGTTACATAAATCTGTAATAAAATATCAAACCCTAATGGTACACTGATTACAATCATCAAATATCTGAGAATAGCTAGTGATCAAATCAAATCTCTTCCTTGTGTGTTGATCCTGGTACTGAGCCCACTTGCAGACACATCAACCTTGATCCATCTACCTACCTGCAACTCCACTAAGCCATGAATGCATCCAAATCTAATCCTAGTCTGATACTTGGGTTTAAAAAGATTAACTCTACAAGGTGGTGACAAGACCATTAAAACTTTCAGCATGACATGGTACTCTATAAAATCTATGGCATCGATGATCAGATCCTTTGTTATCATCCCCTCAACCTTCACTATCCTGAGGAATTCAATTCCAGCTACCCATTTGTCGTGCATGGCCACAAAATGCAAACCCCAGTAAAAAAAATATTTAAATTTGAAAACAATGGCTAGCAGGTTGATTTTAAAATACAACCTTCGATCGTTATATCTCCTGACAGAGCGGGTGGCTTAGATACACCTAGAAAAACACTTTAAAACCCCTTTGACAAGTCAATGACCACCATGGAAGTTAGTAGCCAATCACCGGTGAGCAAGTCAATGTCCCTGGCAGACCTTGGACCCACGTCCCTGAGAACACCATCGGACGGCTATCGCTAACCACCATCGTAATGATCGAGCTTTTTGGATCTTCGGTATAATGACAGTCATGAGATTTGATCACGCGTTAACTTCTTTAGAAACCCCTAACCCCATGAGCCCACTAACATCAGCCACATTGCACTCTCACCAACCAATCAAACATCACCCTCTTGGATACACGTCGCATTCTTCTCACATCGGACCCACTACCTGAGATTCTGATCTAACGGTGGGGGTATGATCTCATAGGGTCAGAAGATTCTATGAGATCATATGACCACCGTAGATCCTATCCTTTCTGACACATCTACAAATACTTGGGCCCACTAACATCCTTCCACCTATATTCAACCTTAGCCAATAACAAGTCACTAAAATGGATCCACATTGCAACTGTCCCTATCATAGGACCCACTGTCAGAACCTCTGACGACGAAGGAGGATCAACGACTGTCACTATACTGGTAGATTAACTAGTTTGCATCTTGAGCCCTTAGTATAATGATGACCACATGATTAATTCAGAACTTAACCTACCAAGGAAGATGACCCCACTAACAAGCTGCCGAATCAGACACCGTCGATGAATCAAGAACTGCCAAATAAGATGAGGTGGCACCGGTCCCACTAACAAGATGAACTCTGAAAGTAGGAAGATTGATGATCATCACAAGATCTCATCAAATCTTGTGAAGCCATGAGATAATGCGACAACCATCAGATCTAGAATCTTGACCTGGCCACCGATATGAGACCGTCAACTGAAATGGTAACCGCTCACGGGATTGCTAAATGTTAAGGGGTTAACCGCCAGGAATCAGAGACTTGGCAACTGAAGGATTTTAAAACACACATGTAAATAGGGATGACTTAAGTGACCAGGATAAAGTAACATAAAAATATAATGTAGGGAAAGGGTTTTGCAGGGTAACGGCTAGTTTATGAATTTTTCTAAGGGTTTTTCTTCTAGCCAGAGACCTAAAAGATATTGTAGAGACCAGGGGAAAAGAGGTAGACTCATGAAATTTTTTTGGGTGTTTGACAAGATAAAAATAGAGGCCTTGGGATGATTTTCAACCAAATTTTCATGCATAGGGAAATTATGGTAACATTTTGGCAATTTCTACTGGATGTCAGCCTGCTAGACATGGGAAACCAGTGACCTTGACAATCCATTGGGTATGGGGTCATTTCAGGAACAAAATTCTCTACAGAGGGAGAAAATGGGAACTATTCTTGGAGCACTTTTTGAAAAGTAGGAAACCACTCTAGGAAAATGGGAAGAAAGTAGAAAAAACACATTTACAAAATTTACAGAGATGGATTAACCTCAAAACAAGGTTTCAGGTGGAAACCATTTATTGAGATAGGTAAGGGGACCCCCTCCATATTTAATAGTTGAAAAGCATTGGAGCCCCTGCATGCTATGATTACAAATGGCCCACCCCAAAAGGAGTGAAATTTTGTGTGCCTGCTAGGTCTAGACCTGAACTCATCCCACTTGAGGACTACATCCCCAACCTTGAAATTTCTAACTCTGGCCCTTCTATCAAAGCTCCTCTTTTTCTGAATCTGATGGAATTCCATATCCTGCATTGATTTGTCTTTGATTTCTTCCAATTCCATCAATTGAGCATACCTGATCTGCAAAGGATCTCCCTCTTCAAATAGGGCATATTGAGTGGCTAGGTATAGAGCTGGTAATTTAGTTGAAATGGACAACTTAGCCTCTTTGACATACACTAGCACATAAGGAGAATTACCAATGATTTTCTTTGAGGTAATTCTATCTAACCACAATGTAAACCTCAACTTAGTATGTCAATCTCTCTGATTTTCTTGCAGAGTCTTCTTGATTATCCTAATCAAGTTCTTATTGGTGGATTCTACCAAGCCATTGCCTTGGGGGTAGTAATTGGAACTGGTATTCAAATAGATGCCATTCTTGACTACCCACTCTGAGACTTTGAGGCTTGTGAATGCTAAGGCATTATCTAAAATTATGGAATCAGGAGTGCCAAACCTATGAATTAAGTCATCATAAAAGCTTAGGACAACACTCTCATTGGCCTCTTTTAATGCAATTGCCTCTGTCCATCTGGTGAAGTAATCTGTTGTATTAATTATCCATTTATGTCCTGCACTAGATGGAGGATTGATCATGCTAATGAAATCTATACCCCCACTTCATCAAGGGTTGATCTATTCTGATTGGTTGTAGAGGCAAGGCTACAAGCCTTTCTTTTCCTGCAAATATGGCACACTTGATGCATTTTCTTACATAATCATGACTATCTTTGAAGATAGATGGCTAGTAGTATCCAACCCTCATGATTTTAAAAGTAGTCCTAGGAGAAAAGTGACCTCCAGAAGGTCCATCGTGAAATTCAAATAGGACATCTGCTACCTTTTTTGAATCTATGCATCTTAAAAGGACACCATTGTGATCTTTTCTGAAAAGAACTTCATCTATCAGGACAAAAGGAATAGATTACAATATATAATACCTCCTTTTTGCTGAATCTAGATCTGCGGGACATTGTCCTGTCTTCAAATAATTGATCATATTAGGCAACCAACTTGTTGCCTTGTCTTGTTCTTCTAGAGAATGCACCACCAAAGATACATCTAATTATTATGTTTTCTTTGAACTTTCATCCTCTACCAAATGCTCACACACACCTCTTCCTCTAACCAGCTTGGTGGTTTGAATATCTATGTCATAGTCCATCACTTTGGTGATCCAACCAGCTCTTTTCTCATTAAGGTCCTTGGAAAGAAAAAACTCTTTGACACTTGGATGAGTAACTTTTAAATGTACCTTTCTATGAGTCAATAGATATCTAAAATTTTTAAGGATCTTTACCATAGCAAGTACATGTTTTTCTACAAAAGAGTATCTCTATTCATACTCCTCCAAACCTTTGCTAAAGAAAGCAATAGGCTGCTCCAATCCATCTAAATTTTCTTGGGTCAACATTGTAGATATGGCATCAAGACCTCCATAACCATAAAGGATGAAATCCTTATTGAAATTTGGGTTTAAGAGGGCAGGGGCTTCTATTAGGGCCTCTTTGATAGCCTAGAAATTGGCTTTCCCTTCCTTAGTCCAACTAAAAGTTGAACTCTTCTTTAACATGGTTGTCAAAGGCTTGAGTAAATCTATAATGTTAGGCAAGAACCTCCTAACAAAATTTATCTTTCCTATGAAAGATTGGAGACCTTTCTTGTGATGTGGCAATAGTAGTTCTAGGATGGCTACAATTCTCTCAGGATCCATTGTAATTCCTTCTTTGGATACTACATATCCCAACAGTTTTCCTTCATGAACTACAAACACACATTTTTTGGGATTAAGAGATATCCCAAACCCTCTACACCTTTCAAAAATCTTCCTCAGATGTCTGATATGGTCTACTGCATGTTTAGAATAGACAGTTATGTCATCAAAGTAGACCAACACAAATTTGTACATGAGGCTTTTAAAGGTCATATCCATTGCCTTTGAAATGTAGCTCCTACATTTGACAAGCCAAATGGCATCTTTTGATAAGCCATGGTTCCCCATTTGGTTGTAAATGCATTCTTATATTGATCCTCTTCATTAACTAGGATCTGATTGTATCCTGAATAGCCATCCAACAATGAAAATCTCTCAGATCTAGAGACATATTGTAAGATTTGTTCCATGGAGGGCAGTGGATGGCGGTCTTTTAATGAGTCCCTGTTAAGATCCCTGAAGTCAACACACAACCTCAACTCCCCATTCTTCTTCCTGACAGGAACAAGGTTGGAAACCCAACTAGTATGCTTGATGGGGTAGATGATACCACTTTCTATTAGTTTGAGCACCTCTTTATGCATAAGTGGCTCAAGCTTTGGATTAATAGGCCTTTTCATTTGCCTCACTGGCTTGGCATTAGGTTCTAATTCAATAGTGTGCTGAGCAAGGGTAGGGTCAAAACCTTTGAGGACTTCATATTGCCATGAAAAAACCTCACTAAATTCTTTGAATAATTGAGTGTAAGCTTGCTTATCCAATTCAGTGTTTACCTTTCCAAATTGTAGGTTCTTACCTAGTTCCACCTCTAATTCAACACAATGTTCTTGTTGGACTACCAGGCCAGCTTTGTTCCTTTTAACTTCATCATCCTTTTTGAAGACATTCTCTAATGTAACAAGACCTCTAGGCATCTTATTGGACTTGAGTTCTATCACTTGATCACCATAGTTTTGTGATAACCTATCTTGATTATGCTCTGAAAAGAAATCTTCTTCAAACAAGAATTGCAGAATTTGTTCATCATTGTCAAACACCTGCCAATTGACATCATTATTAGGAATAGAAGGTCTGGCAATCACTTTGATATGTTGTTGATCCACTTCTTTTGAAATGCTATTTGCAATGTCATATTGGGATCCAATAGTAACTAACCTATCTATATTCTGATTTAGCTTCCTAGGGATAGAAACAATATTGAAAGCGCAAAAATCTTCAATTGCATCCCAAAATCTATGTTTGTATGCTCTCAAGGTGTCATTCTTGGTTGCACTTATCCCTCTTACTTGGCTGATGACTAATTCACTATCACCATCAACTTTTAAGGCTTTAAGCCCTCTTTTTCTAGCCCATTCTAGTCCATTGACTAGAGTTTCATAGTCTACAATATTGCTAGTGCAGGAGAAACTGAATCTAAAGGTAGTATAATACCTTTCTCCTTTTGGGGACACTAACATGGCACCACCACTAGAACCATGTCTACTTCTAGCTCCATCAAAAAATAGTTCCCAAACCTGATTGCTCTGATCCTATGAATCAATGTCCTCTTTGAGAAGGCTTGGTTCTATGGCTCCACTTTCTTGTATTAAATAACTTCCCAAACCAAAATCCCAAATTAGATTTTCTTGGGCCTCTGAAGCTCTTTCATCTAAAAGAATATCAGGGATACTCTCTATCTTTGTGCTTGCTTCATTAATGGTTTGGAAGTCACTGTCATTAAATATAGGGCAGCTTACATTGATGGTATTGGACACATAAGGTTCTATATGGTGTGCTACTAATGGTTCTGATTTAATGGTGACCTTGGTCCCATACCTTGTATGAAATAACATGTGAGACCAATCAAAAGATAGATAGCCTCCTATCTTAGCTATAAACTCCCTTGACAAACATATAGAAAATAATGCAAGGAGGTCTATGATATATATATCAAGGAGGATGGAAAAATGAGGACTAGCATGAAGGATTAGACTGGTATCCTTGGCCACACCTATAGTATTGACTGAGGATCCATCAAGCTAGGTAACCTTCTTTTGGAAGGGCTCATATTTCAGTCCTAATTGATCAACTACTTTTTTGGGCATCATAGTGCTAGTGGCTCCACTATCTACCATACAATTATGCATTAAGGATTTTCCAATGATTAAAGATACATAAAAGGGAGGTGGCTTTGAACTCCTACCTTGAATGGCATTTCCTTTTGAGTTTCTACTTGGAGCCTCCTTTGCTTGATCAGTGTTAACCAACATTGGCTTTGCAGCTTCTTTTGCAGGTTGAGGAGTTGCTACTTCTATCATGGCCTTCTTCAAAATTTTAGGTTGTCCTGGAAGAGCCAAAGATTCCCACATAGACATGGTTACATTCACCTTCTTCATGTTGTCTACAATATTAAATGGTGGCATAGTGTGTACTCTTTGTTGTGTCTTTGGCATGATGGGCTCCACCTCTTTTGGAACTTGCCCTTCTTTGCTTGTAATGACAGGAGCCTTCTTAGGTGTGATGGGAGTAGCTTGCTGCAGGGACTTTGTGGATGTAGTGGCTTTGGCATTGGAATCTGCTCTCTCCATGTCTTGAGCTCTTCTCTTTGCTCTTGTATAGGTGACAAAAGCAACCTCATCATTGACTCCATTGAACTTTGGTTGCTCCAAAATAAAGAGAGTAGTCTCATTCTCTTGTGATTCTTGTTGACGCATTGACCCACTAGATGAAGCCTCTGATTGAGCTTGTGAGGCATTTTGAACCATTAGAGCTTGGTTCATCCATCCATTTAAGCATACAACCTTCTTATGAGGTTGATTACAAGGAAAATACCATTCATTCTCCATAGCCATATTATTTTGACTAGGAACCATATCCCTCACCAGATTTGCAAAATTTAGAGGTGCAGGGTTATATGGTTGGAATGGTCTCTGATTAAAACTTTGTCTTTGTCCTTGATAGCCTCCTTGGTATGGTGGCCTATTTTTCTGATAAGGTTTTCCTTGATTCTAATATTTCTGATTAGGACCTTGGCCTTATGGTTGAAATGGTGGTCTGATTCCTTGACCTTGCTTCTTTAGATTTGTTACTTCTTTAGTCAAGGTCTGCAATAAATTGGTCATCTCTTGTACACTAGTTTCTTGGCTATTCTTTATCTCTTGCAGCTCTTGAGAGAAACTTTCCTTAGCATGTTCCTGACCACTGGTACTAGCTTGAGGTGCTTCTATGTGGGAATAGGAGTAAATGGGGGTACTTGGGAAGGTGAAATGGGTTGAAGGCTAGGAAAAATGGGCATTGGAGGCCTTCTAGCAATCATGCCTGCTTGAATCAAACAATTTTCAGCCCTGATAGCTATGTCAAAAGCTTGGGGAAGAGAAGTACCATGCATAGACTGGAACATGACAGAAATTTGACCATTCAGACTTTGTAAGTAGTATAGAAAAGCATGGTCAGCTGATGGCCTCATTGAGACTGGGATTCTATTCCATGTTTTAAGGAATCTACTATTGTAATCTGTCATTTGCTCTTGAGGGTCTCTCTTAATAGTTGTTAACTGTTCAACTAGAGACAAGTTATCTGATTTATCCTCAAAATTTTTACTTAATGCATCCCCTAACTTATCCCAAGAAGTAATAGAACCGATAGTTAAAGTTCTAAACCATTCTAGAGCCTTACCTTTTAGAGAGACTGCTAATAACTTTGTGGCCACATCTTCTTGAGTAATGTTGTGTATGCTATAGATGGTGGTCACATCTCTTATGTGCTCAAAAGTAGTTGTCTACCTTTCACCTGTGAAATCAGGCATACTCTTAAGTGCCACCAAAGGCACATCATGATGTTGAGAAAAAATTAATGGACTACCCTGATTAAAGGGTGCAAATGCAAATGGTCTTTCCATTTTAGGAGTTGGAAACCAAAGATTAAAAACTATATGAGTTGTTTTTGCTACTTGATTTGAATCTTCTTCTAGATCTCTGGTTAGAGATCTACCTCTTCTTCTGGAGAGAAAGGGAAAAGGTCTCCTTTCCAAAGTATCAGGAGGTGTAGACTGAACTCTCCTTGCAAGAGATGTTTTTTGAGTTGACCTGCCTTTGTGACTTCTTCTTGAGGGAAACTCTAAAAATTGGGTAGGCTTTGAGCTTCTAGTCTCAATATTTCTCATAAACCTTGAACAAGGTTAGCCCTGATCCTTGAAAATAGTGGAGTCACCAGATATACTTGATAGAACAACCTCTAAAGGCCTGTACTATGCAATCTATATATCAGACATAACATAATCTTGAACAATGAACTTCTTGTGTAGTCCCACTGAGCATGCTAGAATTGTTATACACTAGCACCAAGGTGGGGAATCCTTGAGCTTGAGCCTGTACTGATATTTCTTGTGTACTAACCTTCTTTATTCTTTTGCAGATGAACCAATAGGAAAAACTTTGAACATTAATATGATCTTTTAATAGTCCCACTAGGCATGCCAGAATTGTTATACACTAAGTTTGCACCCTTTGTTTCAAGCTCTCTTGGTCTTGATAACTCAGTATAACATGGGAATCATCTCTAGGTTGTGGGACCTTTGCTAATTGAGATGAGACCTCCAGGTTCTAGGCTGGTTCCTCTTGGATAATCACCTTAATTTTCTCTTAGAAATGAAAGTAAAAATTTTGAGGGAAAGGGATAGAAGGAATGCTCGAAAGGGAAATGATTGAAAGCAAACTACCTACTAGGTGACGCACCGAAACTAGGGTTTGGATCTCAATATGTAGGATGAAATCAATGAGAGACTTAGGTCTATTAGGTCACAACTTACCAAATAGGCTTGCATGAGTATTTCATAAGAGGGGTCTACAAACAAAGAGGGTATTTAGGGAAAGAAAGAGATCCTTTCAAAAATAATGACACTCCTTGGGGTAGACAACAATCTATGACCTGCAAATAAACATTCACCTCTGTGACTAGGTATAGGAATGAGACAAGATTGTTAAGGGGTTATAGTATACTCACAAAAGCATTCACATCAAATCATTCACAATAATACACATGAATTGCAGAAAGAAAGAAGGATCAAGAACCCTAAGATATCATTGAGAAACATATAAATACTTTGATTCAATAAGAGATAACTCACACAAAAAAGGGCATAGAGACATGAGAAATGTCACAAACTATCTTCAATCTCTGAATTACCAATGGGAGGTTACAAAATGTAGAAGACCAGAGGGTAGGAAATGCCACAGATAGCCTTCTAAGAAAGAGACTTTCTTCTTACAAAATGAGAACTCTCTAACCTCTTGAGCACTAAGGATCCAAAAATACAATATATACATCTCATGTACGCAGGCAGGAGAAAAACCTAACTAGGGTTACATAAATCTACAATAAAATATCAAACCCTAATGGTACACTAATTACCATCATCAAATCTCTAAGAACAGCTGGTGATCAAATCAAATCTCTTCCTTGCATGTTGATCCTGGTACTGAGCCCACCTGCAGACACATCAACCTTGATCCATCTACCTACCTGCAACTCCACTAAGCCATGAATGCATCCAAATCTGATCCTGGTTTGATACCTAGGTTTAAAAAGATTAACTCTACAAGGTGACAACAAGCCCATTAAAGCTTTCAGCATGACGTGGTACTCTATAAAATTTATGGCGCCAACGATCAGATCCTCTGTTATCATCCTCTCAACCTTCACTGTCCTAAGGAATTCAATTCCAACTACCCATTTTTTGTGCATGGCCACAAAACACAAACCCTAGAAAAAAATATATTTAAATTTGAAAAGAACGGCTAGGAGTTTGATTTTAAAATGCAACCGTCAATCGTTATATCTCCCGACAGATCGGGTGGCTCAGATACGCCTAGAAAAACACTTTAAAACCCCTCTAACAAGTCAAGTGCCACTGTGGAAGTTAGTAACCAATCATCGGTGAGAAATTTAGCATCCTTGATAGACCTTGGACCCATGTCCCTGAGAACACAATCAGACGGTTGTCGCTATACTGCCATCGTAACAATCAAACTTTTTGGATCTCTGGTATAACAACAGTCGTGAGATCTGATCGCGCATTAAATTCTTTAGAAACCCCTGACCCCATGGGCCCACTAACATCAGCCACATTGCACTCTCACCAACCAATCAAATGCCACCCTCTCAAATACACATCTCATTCTTTTGACATCAGACCCACTGCCTGAGATTCTGAACTAACGACGGGGGTATGATCTCATAGGGTCAAAAGATTCTATGAGATCATGCGACCACCATAGATCCTACCCTTTCTGACACATCTGTAGATACTCAGCCCCACTAACATCCTTCCACTTGTATTCAACCTCAACCAATCACAAGCGACCAAAATGGATCCACGTTGCAACTATCCCTGACACAGGACCCACTGTCAGAAGCTCTGACGACGAAGGAGGATCAATGACTATCGCTATACCGCTAGCTTAACTAGTTCACATCTTGAGCCCCCAGTATAATGATGACCACATGATTAAGTCATAACTTAACCTACCAAGGAAGATGACCCCACTGACAAGCTACCGAATTAGACACCACCGACAAATTTAGAACTGCCAAATAAGATGAGGTGGCACTGGTCCCACTGACAAGATAAACTCTACAGGCAGGAAGATCGACGATCATCACAAGATCTCATGGAATCTTGTGAAGCCATGATATCATGTGACAACCATTAGATCTGGAATCTTGACCTGGCTGCCGATATGAGATCATCAACTGAAACGGTAACTACTCGTGGGATCGCTAAATGTTAAGGGGTTAACCACCGGGAATCAGAGACTTGGCGACTGAAGGATTTTAAAACGCACATGCAAATTGGGATGACTTAAGTGACTGAGATAAAGTAACATAAAAATATAATGTGGGCAAAGGGTTTTGCAGGGTAATGGCTAGTTTATGAATTTTTCTAAGGGTTTTTCTTCTAGCCAGAGACCTAAAAGATATTGTAGAGACTAGGGGAAAAGAGGTAGACTCATGAAATTTTTTGGGGTATTTGACAAGATAAAAACAGAGGCCTGGGGATGGTTTTCAGCCAAATTTGCATGCGCAGGGAAATTATGGTAACAATTATTTCATATTTTAGACATTTCATATATACATGTCTATTTTAGTCATTTCATATATGTACATGTTATATGGTTGTGTCTTATTTAATATTTTATACATTACATGTTATATGTTCGTGTGTTATTTCATATTTTAGACTTATTTTTATACATGTTATGTATACATTATGTTATTTCATGTACTATTGTTATGAATATTTTTCATTCGTGTAAATAACTAATGCTATGAATATTTTTCATTCATGTAAACTAATTTATCATATATATATTAAAACTATTACAAATGTTTTATACATGTTATGTATACATTATGTTATGTCAAGTACTAATGTTATGAATATTTTCATTCATGTAAACTAATTTGTATATACACATGTACAAACTTTAAAATACAATTAAGTAATCTAACTAATGTCATGTAAGTAAAAAACAATTAAATAAGTAACTAACTAATGTCTTAAGGGGAGGTAATGTATCACAACATATGCAAATAAAATCTATATTAAATCTATTGAACCCTCAAAGTATATACACATGTACAAACTTTAAAATACAATTAAGTAATCTAACTAATGTCATGTAAGTTAAAAACAATTAAATAAGTAGCTAACTAATGTCTTAAGGGGAGCTAATGCATCACAACATATGCACATAAAATATATATTAAAACTATTGAACCCTCAAAGTATATACACATGTACAAACTTTAAAATAGAATTAAGTAATCTAACTAATGTCATGTACATGCAAAAAACAATTAAATAAGTAACTAACTAATCTCTTAAGGGGAGGTAATGCATCACAATATATGCACATTAAATATATATTAAAAATATTGAACCCTAAAAGTATATACACATGTACAAACTTTAAAATACAATTAAGTAATCTAACTAATGTCATGTAAGTAAAAAATAAATAATTAAGTAACTAACTAACAATTACCAAGCATGCATAACTATATATATATATCAAAACATACATGTAGTTCAACATACATAAAAGAATATATCCAATATCCAATGCATTAAATAAGAGTTCAAACTATAGAGTTCAAATATGAAAGTATGAGAGCAACAAAAAGAAGTTTATCTTAATGCTCTTGATACATATTGTCTAGATCCTCTCTATCTTTTATTATCTCCAAAAGTTTTTGACGTTCTTCAATAGACAACCTCCACTTTTGATTGCCATGTCCTCTTTTTTGCAATGTCTTGAATTGCAACTTTGTTGCTATAACCAAGTGACTGTAATGTAGAACTTTTTGGTCACACATGTATTCAATAAATTGAACACCATTTTTGTCGATCTTTATTTGCTAATAATAGGTTCCTTCAATAACAACTGAACCAGTTGGATATGTCTGTCCATCATTATCTACACTTTCTTCTGGCAACTTGTATTTTTCTTTCGTGCATCTTAGTAGATAATAATCTACACTTTCTGCATTGTCAGGATCTGTAACTACAACAAAAATATTACCAATACAAATGGGTGGTCCCACAATAGTGAGTCCCACTTTTTGGCCAACTTTGACACAGAGTTCAACATTCTGAGAAAAAACTTCACTTTTGAACACTTGTTGCCACAAAACTATTAGGAATTTGAAGATGATGTAAACTAGATTCTTTTAGAATTTTCTTTCTAGTTTCTAAATATATTTAAAATAAAATAAAAATCATTTAAATTCATTTTTCTTTCTCCTTCGAAAAGTGGTTTGCGTGAAAAAACTATGTTTTTAAGGAGTTACTGTCACTTGGATAAGCATAACTTTTTAAAAAAAATTGATAACGATGTAATTCTTTCAAGATTATATTTCTAACTTCAATATCTAAAGGATGTAATTGGTTTTATTCATTTTGGATCAATATTTTATAGTGTATTAAGTTTTAAAGTGATAGTAACTGTAATTTAGACATAAGGTCACTTGGATCGCTCTAACTTGATCTTTGTATATCAAAATTCATTTTTTCCTTTTTTCATAGAAAGGTAACACAAATACACTTTTCCTACATATGTTTTATAAAAAAATTTATTATAATTTACTATTTTTCCCGATGTCTTGAAGACACATTTTGTTGAATGACCAAACAACCTATGTTTAGTTAAAGTAATATTTAAAAGTGATAATGAACTCAATATGTATTAAAATTATATTCATTAGAAATCTTGTTGTGAATAGCATCGTTTGACATCCTCTATTTGAAAAAAATCATCTCATTTAGTCCTTGTTTCAGGCCTCCAAAGACCATTTTTTAAAAGTTTAGTTGTTTTCTGAGGGCAAAATTTTAGTTTTGGGGTCTTTGTGCGAAGACCCCCTTTGCACGAAGACACTTGGGGGTCTTCATCCGAAGACCCTTCGCACGAAGCCTCTCAAGTGAAAATCCTAGCAAAAAGACACCCCACCAAAATTTTTCCTTGGGTACTTCGCACGAAGTATGTACTTCGAGCAAAGTCGGCTAGTGAAATTATTTTGTAAAAAAAATTTAGAATGGTATAAAACTAAAATATTTTGTTTCTATTTTATATCGAATTGCAATTAATAAATTTGCATTTTCTATTATGGAAGGCATTTTTTGAAGGAGTATTTCTATTTCTATTTTTTCAAAGGCATAATTTTGGAGAGGAAAAATATTAGATTAAAGTATTTTTTGAAGAAGAAAATTTTTGTTGACGATCTTGTGGAAGACATTTTTTTGAGCTCGAAGAAATGGGGAACAAGAAGGGAAGACAAAGTAAATATTCTAGAAAAAAGTCACCGAATACTGAACAAAGAAATCATGAAGCTACATTGACATATTATAATAAAACTAAAGAAGTTGAAAGACTAGATGAAGTAGGAGGGTCAAGTCAAGTCGAAGAATTTCACATTGAAGAAGGGTTGGGATTACTCCCTATGGAAGCTCAAACAATTGATGTTGGAGAAGGGTCAACATCATGTGCTCCTACTAGTATGGATGAACTTTTAAATTTATCTCAAACTATAAAGAGAAATATTAATTATAGAAACCTAGATCATTTACTTACAATGGATGTGGAGAATTTGAGATGACTTGCTAATGTTCAACCCTTAAGTCTTGCTAAGAAGAGATCAATGAATATGATAGCAAGAGAAATATTGGTTAAATTTGATAATTTTGAAACACTTGAACAAGCTCAATTTCTTTCACTTGTACTTATAAACAAAAAATTGGAAGGGGCATTAAAATTATTGGTTATAGAAACATCATCAAAGAAGAGAAAAGTTGTTGACATGCAAACTGATATGATTGAAAATCTTAAGAAAGGTTTGAACCAGCTAGGGAAGCGATCTCAAACTATAGATAAGTCCATTACAAGAAAAGTTATGTTGACATCCATTGTAGGTAACACTATGGGACGAAAAAAGATAGATATCTTCAGTTTCATCTCAGTTTGGTGTTAATAGGAAAACAATATCACAATATGTTAATAGGAGAATACTTTGGATGATAGCACCTTGGAAGGCGATTGGGCAATCATGTGTAGAGCTCCTCGTTCTGATAGGATTGATGAAGAAATAAAATTTTTTGGTCACATCATTTTGGAATGATAATACACGTCCTTCATCAAACACTAGAGATGTTATCAGACATAGAATTCCAGCTAATCAATATGAATATCATACGAAACATTGGTTGGACAGAACAAAACATGAAATGTATGTATCATTTTGTAGTTCAAATCCTAATATGAAGATTGGGAAAACATTGTTTGAAAGATTGAAGCCATATTATATCAGGACAAACAAAGTGTTTGAAACTTGTTGTTGTCGTTATCATATTGAATTTGATCTCCACTATCAGTTTTTTTGAAAGTTTGTAGAAGATACTTATGGTTTTGAAAATGCTCCTCCTACTAGATGAAGTGAGTTCATCTGATCCATTTTATGTGAAAAAAGAGATGATGTAGTTGGACCAATAAATTGTGTAAAAGGAATATGCCAAACATGTACTGATTTGTCTCTTTTTCCTTTGAAAAATGAAAATATTGATGTAACAAAGATGGTAAATTGCAAGAGTTACAAATATGTAAAGAATGAAACAAAATTTGGGAAAGAATCCAAAAGGTTAGAATATGTTGAAGAGGAGATAAATGTTAGATTATTTATGGAAAAATTTAAAAAATTGATTCAACCCTACATTCATCATGCTTTTTTTGCATAGTGGCAAGCACAACAATTCCAAACACTGAGAGACAATTTCCCACTTGGAACTATTGTATCAGTTGTTGATTTTGCAGAAAATTATTCTTTTGTTCATCAAAAGGCAATTCAGTCAGAATACTATTTTTTAGAGTAAATTACTATTATGGTACATGTGTGTTATCGACACGCACAATTAGATTTGGATGGTATTCATAACACATTTGAAGCATGTGTCATCAATAAGGAATATCATTTTTATGTAAGTGATGATAGAGATCATGACATTCATTATGTAGAACACTACTTCAAGATGTTTTTTGCAAATTTGAAAGAAAGAGGTATAAAAATTGATAAACATTATATTTGGTCAGATGGATGTGCTGCACAATTCAAATCATCGAGACTATTTTATGCACTATGTAGATATCATTGTAATGAAAATATACCACATGTCTGGAGTTTCTTTGAGAGTGCACATGGAAAAGGTGAACATGATGGTGGCGGAACTTGCATCAAACGTGTTATAAAAAAGTATGAAATGAATTATAAGGGAGTGCATATAAAAAATGCACATGATGTGGTTGAATGGTGCAAGACACATTTCGCACCAAATAAGAATGACACGCCATCAAGATTGACTCAGGCGGTGCCATATAGAAAATTTTGGGAGATAAAGGGTATGCACACATTTTAAAATTATTTGAAAGTGTTTAAAATTTTTTTGATATTTTTTATTCAAATTATATTTATATAGAATATATTATATATAAATTTGTTTAGGTGTGGATAGAAAAATTATGTATGGTTGCAATAGGATAGAAAAGACGCGATCTTTGCATTCATTTATGAGTACGAATTGTCACAATTGGATGTTGAACACTAGGGACTACTCATGCTTTTGTTTTGACTGCATTGCTGACAATTATGAGGAATGTATCAATCAAGACTGTGGATATGTAGGCACATGGAATCTAGTGTGACTAGTTGTTACTAATACATTTGATAGAGATGAAGATAAAAACTTTGATGATGTCCCTTTGATTTCTATTGTTTATGATCATATCTTAGGATTGGTCAAAATTGTCAGTATATATATTTTACATTATATGGTACATTGAGTTGCATGTATAGATAGATAGATAGATCTATAGATTGAACTAAGTAAATTTTAAGATCTCACACATGTATATATAAATTTACTGTGTAGGAGACGTCTTTACAGTGATTGCTGAGTGTGGAAATGAAGGAGTTGGTTATTATTTATTGCATTGTACTATAGAGAGGATGAAGTTATTTGAACCAGAAGAAAGTGATGGAATGTTGTTCCCCATAGGTTTGTATATGGTTTACATCAATATATTGAACTCAATTTGTAAATTTTAAATTTCAACCTTTTAACAAATTTTAAATTGAGTTTGTTTAAATTTATATATTGTTAAACTTTGTGACCTCCAGGTTTAGTTGTTTTAGAGGGAACATATTTCAAGAAAATCAAAGTAATTCAACATGGTATTCACTTTCTTGATTGCGAACTAGACAATAAGGTGCTTCAATATAGTCACCTAGTAGTTTCCACGTCCATTTGTCTTCATATAGTTAAATCTCAACGTGGATGTCGTAAGTGGACACTAGATAGTGAGGATCATCAGAGAATATTACATGTTCTCCATGAAAGGTCTAAACCACTTGAGTTGGTCTAAAAAGTATAATATGTATACTTATTTCTTGTGTTAGGACCTACTTGATATCTTTGGATTAAATTTCATTATACTTTGTTTATATATTTAAACATATGATGGACTATAATTTGTTGATATATGATGGACCTATTTGATAGTTCAATGGTTTTAATATATAGAATTTTATATGTATACTTTGATTATTCAATGATTTTTATAGATTGCATATTAGTTAAAGATTTTATGTATGCTTTGATTATTTAATGATTTTTATGATGCTTATGATTTCTAGATCCCCTTAAGACACTAAAAAATGATGAAATTAGTTAGATTACTTACGACGTGTGTTAGTTCTAGAATTAGTTACATATATACTTTGATTATTCAATGATTTTTATATATTGCATATTAGTTAAAGATTTTATGTATGCTTTGATTATTCAATGATTTTTATGATACTTTTTATGATGCTTATGATTTCTAGATCCCCTTAAGACCTCCCCTTAAGACACTAAAAAATGATGAAATTAGTTAGATTACTTATGACGTGTGTTAGTTCTAGAATTAGTTACCATGTATTAACTAGTTATTTTTTATGATATTAATTCTAGATCCCCTTAAGACCTCCCATTAAGACCTCCCCTTAAGAGACTAAAAAATGATAAAATTAGTTATATTACTTATGACATGTGTTAGTTCTATAATTAGTTAGAATAGTTTTTTATTAAGTAAAATAGGTTTTACAGGGACCCTGAAACCCACAACAGTATAAAGTCTAAAGAAAGTCAAGAGAACCAAGCATAGAAAAATAGAACAGAGTAGCTAGGATAGGCCACCACAGGGCCGAACAAGAAAAAATAGATAAAATAAAGCATAGCCAAGAGAAAGAGCACCATGACCAGTTATGCTAGGCTCCTGAGCATGACAGTCGTGTTGCTTTCAAGGGCCACCATCAGTTGAACAGTGTCTTTAATGTTCTGCACTTGGGAGCCTTGTGGATCAATTTTCTCCCTATTCTTCCTCATTTGAGCCCTGGTTCTTTTACCTAGTCCTTCTATCGGCTCCTTGTCCTCCTTCATAGTCCTTTGCTTAGTATTGGGGTCCATTTTTTCTTCCATCTTTTTAATTAGCAGGTTAAGGTTCTTGTTGGACATTTTAAGGATGTTAAATTTTTGCTTTGCCACTCCCTTGAGGGTTTTTTCCAGACTTATCATTTTGGATTCCATGTCCATGACCCTAGTTTCTAGACTTCGCTTAATTTCTCTGGTCTTTTCCTCATTGTCCAAGCCCTGAATTTTTTCCTTGATGTCCTTGATCTCATGGTCGAGCCATTTGAAAGATTGAAACTGATCCAACATTCTATTTTTAGTATTGTTGAGAAAATCCATGTCCATCTCCCTGGCTTTATCACTGAGCACAACCAGTGCAGGGTCTATCAATTCTTCCTTATGGACTTTACCATCATTTTCCTATAGAATCTGAGGATAGATGACTTCCCTTATAGTAGTTAGAATAGTTATTATCCATTAGTTACATGTATTAACTAGTTATTTTTTATGATATTAATTATAGATCCCCTTACGACACTAAAAAATGATGAAATTAGTTAGATTACTTATCATATCTAATCAAATCATATCATCTAATCATATAATCTAATCAAATAAAACCATGTAATCAAATCATCTAATCAAATTATACATCATCAAATAAAATTATCTATTCAAATCAAATCAAATCATATCATCTAATCAAAACATGTAATCAAATCATATATCATCAAATATAATTCTCTAATCAAATCATATCATCTAATAAAATAAAACCATCTAATCAAATCATATATCATCAAATCAAATCATCTAATCAAATCAAATCAAATCATATTATCTAATCATATCATCTAATCAAATATATGTCTCTAATTAAATATATGTCTCGAATCATATGTCTCTAATCAAATACATGTCTCGAATCAAATATAAGTACATCTAATCAAATATATGTCTCGAATCATAAACTAAAAATATCAAACATATAATAATGAAATATATAATGAGTCTCAAATAAATGATATGTGCAACATGTCCTAAACTAGGGAGTCATCTAGACACATGCAAACAGAGCGAACCTCTAAGCGACTACCATGAGCATCCTCTGGCTATGAGACAATAACTGATCCCTATGAATATAAATGCATGTATATATGATAATAATCTAAAATAATTAAATATTATAAATGCATGTTTAAACTTACATATTTTTAAAACTTACATAAGTGGTCCTAGTGTATCTTAAGGAGTCATGGGTAACATAAGATGCCATCGATGAACTACAACTGATTTAGAACCTAATTGAAGAATATATGATTTAAGGTCACCGAGTTGATTGATTAGATATGTAATGTGATTGAATCAGTATTATGTTGTCATTGATGTCAACTAGTTTGACAACACTTGTCTTGTAAGTTACTACACCAAAACATCTGTAGAAAAGGAGTGAAAGAGATGAAGAGCATAAATATCTACATGAGGAAGATGGATATGAAAGATGAGGATAAATAATACATTAGGTAACTTGTTGATGATCCTATGACCTTATGATATTGACTTAATTATGTTTCATTCATCTATGATGAAGAAAAGAGCTGAAAGACATAAAGTAGTGTTGTCAGTTGATGAAGCATTTCAGTATACACCGACGGAGTGTAGTGTATACCGAGCATAGTGTAAACTGAGTTTGTGTTCACTGATGCATTTCTTTGTTAACCAAGAAGAACATAATGAACTAAATGATTAGTTTAGCCGATAAGATTGATGAGCTAGAAAGTGTATGATTTCGAGGTAACAAATAAATTTTGTTACACAGATCGATGGCTAACAAAATTCAAGAAAGATCTAATGGATCAGAATCAAATGTGTTATTGACACAAGTGTTGAGGTATGTTTAAGAGGAAAAATCAATGAAGATGATTAAGCGGAAAAATCTGATGGAGCAGAAGAAAATGGTTTACTTGTCTATATAAGAGACTAGAGATTTCATAAGCGATGTGATGCCAAAAGAAAAGGAAACTATAGAATCATCGCGTGAACAAATTTTCATGCATTCTAATCATACTGGTTAAGGAGAACCCTACTTCAGAACATTAACAAGTGACAGAGAGTGATTACTGACAGACAATAAGTTGATATATTATTGAATCAGAAATGTTACATTGATCAGAAAGATTTGTATGAGCTGAACATTGATTTGTATATTTGTAATTAAAGTTGTATTAAGACAGATAACCTACTATTACATATTTAACCATTGTACATAGTCAAATCTTTTAACCGAGTGGACTAAGAAAGTCTTATTATGTATCATTCATAGAATGAACATTGTTATCCTGTCAACCCCAGAACAACTGCTGGTTGGACGATAACGATTGGTCTTAAATCCTCTAACAAGGTCACACCTAATAGTGTGTTTGTAACCTTTAATAGGGTTTGGTCTTCACCGACCTCACTTTAGAAGAGTGAATATTTTGGGTTGCCGGTCCCGGGTGGTTTTCCCTTCACAGGGATTCCATGTTAAATCTCTTGTGTTATGTGTTGATTGTGATTTTTGTTTTGATGTCATATTTACATGTTGCATATTTGATTTGATCAATAACTGCTATATGTTTTAGACTAGTAATCGGTAAATGCACAGACACTAAAAGTATTTTAAGTTACCGAGCAGCAGAAATTGAAGTATTTGTTTTTTGAATTATACATTTTGTATTGGGACAGTGATTAACTGATTCACCCCCCTCTTAGTTAATCTAACAGTCATAAGCTATAGATAAGGGTCCTAGAGTATCTTAAGGTGTCGTGGATAACATAAGAGGTCTAAGAGTGTCTTAAGGAGTTGTGGGTAACATAAGATGTCATAAGCTATAGATAAGGGTCCTAGAGTGTCTTAAGGCATCGTGGGTAATATAAGAGGTCCTAGAGTGTCTTAAGGGGTCGTGGGTAACATAAGATGTCATAAGCTATAGATAAGGGTCCTAGAGTGTCTTAAGGCATTGTGGGTAACATAAGAGGTCCTAAGGTATAGATAAGAATCCTAGAGTGTCTTAAGGGGTCATGGGTAAACATAAGAGGTCCTAAGGTAAAGGTAAGAGTCCTAGAGTGTCTTAAGGGGTCCTGGGTAACATAAGTGGTCCTAGAGTGTCTTAAGGGGTCGTGGGTAACATAAGATGTCATAAGCTATAGATAAGGTTCCTAGAGTGTCTTAAGGCATCGTGGGTAACATAAGAGGTCCTAAGGTATAGATAAGAATCCTAGAGTGTCTTAAGGGGTTGTGGGTAACATAAGAGATCCTAATTAGTGGACTAATTGGTCATAATTGGTCCTAATTGGTCATAGTAGGTCTTAATTGGTCATATTGGGTCCTAATTGGTTCTAATTGAGTCTAATTAGGTCCTAATTAGTTCTAATTGAGTTTAATTAGGTCCCAATTAGTTCTAATTGGTCATAATTGGTTCTAATTAGTCCTAATTGGTCCTAATTGGTCTAATTGGGTCTAATTAAGTAGATAATTGGGTCCTAGATTATGTTCCTAATAGGTCCTAATTGGTCTTGGTACAATTAGGTCTAGTTAAGTCTAATAGGTCCAACAGTTTGTTCCTAATAGGTCCTAATACATTTAATTGGTCAGACTAATGTTGATTAAAGTCCTAATAGGTCTAATTGGTCCTAATAGGTCCTAGTTAGGTCTACTTGGTCCTAATAGGTCTAGTTAGGTCTAGTTAGACATCTAATTAGTCTTAATAGATCCTAATTGCTAATAATTAGTCTTACTAGGTCTAATTAGCTCTAAAATTAGGTATTACAATATCACATTTACATGATGAACATTAAGAAAAGCCTTCACCATCAACTTAAAATATCCTAGTTAGGTCTACTTGGTCCTAATAGGTCTAGTTAGGTCTAGTTAGACATCTAATTAGTCTTAATAGATCCTAATTGCTAATAATTAGTCTTACTAGGTCTAATTAGCTCTAAAATTAGGTATTACAATATCACATTTACATGATGAACATTAAGAAAAGCCTTCACCATCAACTTAAAATATCTAGAGAGAGAAAAAACTTAGACATACCTTGTTTCCTAATATGACCTAATATGACCTATTAGGACCTCATATGACCTAGAGTGTCTTAAGGGGTCGTGGGTAACATAAGAGGTCCTAAGGTATAGATAAGAGTCATAGAGTGTCTTAAGGGGTCATGGGTAACATAAGTGGTCCTAGAGTGTATTAAGGGGTCGTGGGTAACATAAGATGTCATAAGCTATAGATAAGGTTCCTAGAGTGTCTTAAGGGGTCGTGGGTAACATAAGAGGTTCTAAGGTATAGATAAGAATCCTAGAGTGTCTTAAGGGGTCGTGGGTAACATAAAAGGTTATAAGGGGTCCTAGGTTACATTAGTGGATGCTTGTATGTATTAATTGAATCTAAGATACATAAATGTGTCATAGGAAAACCTAAGATATGTTAATGGGTCTTCACGATCTGAATGGGTCATATATGTCTAAAAATGTCGTAAGGGATGTATAATGGTCCAATAATATTAATGGGTCATAGATGTGATAAGTGGTCTAAGTGGTCCTATGACATCCTAAGATTCTTTAATGGGTCTTGGGGGTCCTAAGGTTTCATATTTGTTTTAACATTTCATAAGGGATCCAGATAAGAGTCCTAGAATGTCAATGAGTCGTAGGTGCAATAAGTGGTCCTAGAATTTCTTAAGGGGTCGTGGGTAACATAAGAGGTCCTAAGGTATATATAAGGGTCCTAGAGTGTCTTAAGGGGTTTTAGGTAACATAAGAGGTCTTAAGGGATCCAGATAAGAGTCCTAGAATGTTAATGGGTCGTAGGTGCAATAAGTGGTCCTAGAGTTTCTTAAGGGGTTGTCAGTAACAATGGGTCCTAGATGTGTCTTAAGATAATGTAAGGGTTGGATAAGGGTCAGGTAGAGTGTCTTAAGGGGTCAGAGCTAACATAAGAGGTCCTAAGGGGTCCTAGGTTTCATTAGTGGATCCTTGTATGATATTAATCTAATCTAAGATAAATCAATGTGTCCTAAGACAACCTAAGATATGTTAATGGGTCTTGATGATCTGAATAGGTCATATATGTCTTAAAATGTCATAAGGGATGTATAATGGTCCAACAATGTTAACGGGTCGTAGATGTGATAAGTGGTCTAAGGGATCTTAGGTTACATTAATTGATACTAGTATGTCTTAAGGGTTCTTGCAGGCATCGATGTGTTCACATATGTATTAACAGAAGCTAAGATAGATGAATGTGTCCTAGGACATTTTAAGATATAATAATGGGTCATATGGGTCCTAAGGGGTCCTATGTGTCAAGTAAGATGTCATAAGTGATATGTAATGGTCCTAGAATGTCTTAAGGGGCTGTAGGCCTCATAATAGGTCCTAAGAGATCATAGGTTACATTAATTCATCCTAGAATGTCTTAAGGAGCCTTGAGGGAAACAATGAGTTCTTGTATGTATTAATGGAACCTAACATGTACATCAATGGGTCATAGGACATCCTAATATGTATTATAAGATCTTGAGATTCCTAAGGGATCCTAAGTGTCTTGATATGCCGTAAGGGAGGAATAAGGGTCCTAGAAACTTACTGTACTACAATTTTTTAACATTTTCTAACATACTACTAGATCATTTTTAAAAATTTAACTACAATTTTCTAATATTTTTACAAACTAAAAATTATTTAAAACAAATAACTAACTAATATTTACTAAAAATGCATGTACATGTGTGTGTGAGAGAGAGATTCCTAATATTTACAACTTTAAAATTGAAATTTAAAAACAAATATTTTTAATAATTTCTATAAGATCTTAATGTTTTCTAACATTTTCTAATATTTCTACTATGGTTTCTAATGTTTTATAAATATTTTCTAACAGTTGCTAACAAACTAGTAAGATTTTCTACCATTTTCTAACATATTCTAACATTTATACTATGATTTTTAATATTTCTATCATTTTCTAATATTTAATTATGATTTTCTAACATTCTACTATTAATTTATAACATATTAGATAATATTTAACTATGATTTTCTAACATTTCTACAAATAAAAATTATTTAAAATAAATAACTAACTAAAATAAATATAAAACATATTATTTACAATAAAAAATGAGAAAAATACATGTACTTGATATTGCTAACAATCTGAAGATGTTGAAGAAGCTCAGGAGGTGCTGGCATGCTGAGGTGCTTCGCTCCATGGCCTGGGGTCTGTAAAGTCTAACAGTAACAATGAGAATAAAAAAAACAAATGTAGAAAATATATAAAAAATCTGGCCCAAAGGGGCTTCGCACGAAGACCCTCTTTGCGCAAAGAACCCTGCGTAGGGTACTTTGCATGAAGAGGAGTCTTTGCACAAAGCCCGTTTTCTAGGGTACTTCATACGAAGTGGGTCCACCACTTCGCACAAAGTATCAACTTTGTACGAAGACTCTAAAGTTTTTTTTTCCCCATCTCGCCGATTTTGTTCATCCCTAAAAGTGGGACACAACTTCGTAGGATCACCCAAATGGATTCTATTAAAATTAAACATCACTTACATGATAAATTAAAAAAATGCTCATAATCAGATGAATGTATAGGATCATGAATGTTTATGTCAATGTCATCATCTTCATAAGGAGGCATTCTGATTAACTCATTGGATTTTCCTCAACATAGTGAGCACAAAAATATAAATTTTCTCTTACTTGAATCAAAAGAAGCATGTGTTGTCCTGTAGTGATCAATTGATGTAAACTTCCAATACCAACAATTCTTTGACATTTGTAAGGATTACATCGGTCTATATCTGTTACAAATATGAAATGAAAGTTGCACATTTTTAGATCAAAAATTATGATAAGATAGATGAACATGAAATCAAATTTTAATTTAAAATATTACAACAAAATACAAATTACCTTTCACTTCCCAAAAATAACGTTTATTGTATTTGGTGTCCCGAGGAGCAAAATGACTTTGACACCATTCAATAATTTTTTTTGAATTCTCTATCATGTTACCTGTATATTTCTGAACTATCTGTTTAAAGAAAATGGATCTAAGCTAAAAAAATATTATTTGAAATATATATATATATATATATATATATATATATATATATATATATATATATATATATATATATATATATATATATATATATATATATATATATATATATATATATATATCTATATCTATATCTATGTGTATGTATGTATGTATGTATGTATGTATATGCAAGTTTATGTTGGTGAAGTTCATGCTGGCGAAGTGCACACTTCTGCTCCATCATGCTCTCCTTTTCCATGTCCACTTTCAAAGAAGTTCCGCATAAACTTAACATTGCATCTAGCATGTTGCATGCTCAACCAGTTAAAGGCTTTTGCAGGTTTAAATTGTCCTACAAAATTAAGTTGTACATGCATACATACATGTAATCATTTAATAATTTAATAAGTAATTAAATGATAATGAAAATGAATTGAAGTAGATACACTTACATGCACAACCATTAGAAAAAATCGATTGGTGTGAAGCCTTTATCCCGTGATTCATAATATCTTCAAAATACATTAAAAAAGAATGAGCCACATAGCTCCTATCGTGAACCTTATCATCGCTGATATAGAAATGACCCTCCTTGATGATAATGCATTCATTTGGATCAGTACTTTCTACCTCATCCAAATCAAATTGTGCATGTCTATAGGTCACTTGCAAAAATATTGCAACCTTCTTAGAATGATAATATTGAGCTTGAAGCTCTGTTTGATGGGAAAATGTATAGTTCTTAGTGAAATCTACAATTGAAAGAATACAACCAGGTGGAAAATAATCTTTGGAATCATGAAACTATTTAGCTTTCCATCGTGCACCATGACAATGCTGGATATGTGGATAAATTAGAGTACGAAATCTGGTCATAAACACAAGGTAGGGAAATTTACTCTCCTTCAATACAATTTGTTTGGATTCATCTCTGGTCTTTGTTTGATATGTCTCATATTCAAATTTTTTTCCACAAAACTGGTGTTGAAACATTAATCTTCTCAATCTACAATGGAAATTTATGCAAATCTCCACAATCATTGCATGCATTATTTATACATTGTACTTTGAACTCATCTAAATCTTCTAATTTATCACATAAATAGACTTCACAAATCGTGTCATACTTCCAGGGATAACCATATTTCAATCAAGAACTGCCATAACTTTTTTATATGATTACAAGTATAGATGAAACTCAGCATGATTTCAACAACAACAAGTTTCACAAACCTTATTTATGCATACAAAGCAAGGGAGCAACCTCTCAAACATTCTTTGACATATTTTCACATCTAAAAATTCTTGCTTGAATGCTTCAAATAATTCACTTTGTGTTGTATCTATAAAATGTTTTGGGTGTGCAGTTTTCATATCACTCTCTTCATCTTTCATCTATATTGTATCCCTTTTACTAGAAGAAACACGAGACTGAGCGGTCCAATATTAAATGACCAGTTTTTGCATCTTCAGATATTTTGTCTTTTTGAGGAAGTCTACAAATATTTACCAAATTCTTTTCAATATTTTCATCTAACATATTTCTCTTCCTAATATATCTTTGAATAGTTTTTCTAGATACATTCAGTAAATCATAAATTGCATGTACTTATATTTTCTGTGTCAACCTCCTACTAGATAAAGTAGTCATCAATGCTCTACGTGCAACACTTAAATCGACTCCTTGACTTGAGTTATCAATTTCACTCAATGCATCTTGCAAATTTTCAACTATTGTTCAATTTACACTGTCTCCTAAGTTTTTCTTGTTATCAACACCCAAGAACTCCAAAACAAGAGTCATTTCATTTTTCCTGAATAACCTAACAAATAATTGAGCTCTGCTAACCATACTTTTATTTTTAAAATATTCATCCCAAAAAATTTTGTAATGCATTTTAATTGTACTTTCAGATAATATTTGTTCAGATGAAATTTGACTTAAAAGTGAATCCTCATTCATCTCCATCAAATTGCCCACACTAAAAGATATATCTCCACCTTCAAAACTACCAATTTGTTCCCCTACTTGAATTGCATCTTCTTGAATATCAATAGGTTCTTCCCAAACTTCAACAGGTTGATCTTGATTACGTTTTGTATGACCTTTCATTTTGTCATCCCTTATTCGATCATATTTTTTTGTTCTATTCCTTTTTATTCCCCATTCCAAAAATTTGTCAAATTGAGAGCTTCAATTCACCTGCAAACACAAAACCATATAATTCAAATACTACTTTAGCTTCAATTCAAGTACTAATTGAACAATGCTTTAATTAAAAACACAAAAAAAACTAAAGTAATTAATAAATTTGCAAAAACCCATTAAAACTCTATAGAAAATGATTTTATTGAAAAAATCATTTATTCCTAATGGATTTTATAAATTTGTCAAATTTTTTAATTCAAAAAACAATTCTTCCAAAAAAAATAAAAAAATATTAATAAGTTCATAATTGAAGTACTAATTGAACAATGTTTTAATTAAAAATTAAAAAAAAATTAAAATAATTAATAAATTTGCTAAAAACTATTAAAACTCTATCAAAAATAATTTTATTTAAAAAATCACTTATTCCTGGCCAGATTTTATAAATTTGGCAATTATTTTAATTCAAAAAATAGTTTTTTAAAAATATGAGATTTGTGGGGCATGTTTATTCACGGGACCGTCTTTGGTCACCCTTAGTTCCGGTCGAACCAGTTCTGACTAAACCTACCTAAGTGGCATCCCATGTGGCAGCAAAAGCTCAAAAAAAGGTGAGACTCAGAAGTTCTCACTTCTAGATCTGAATTCTTTGTCAAAATTCAACTTTCTCTAAAATCTAAAAATACCGCTTTGTAGAGCTCAGAGTCAAAATTATAGTCATATATATGTTATTATGTTTTAATTTCATCTAATATATTATAAGTTGAAAATACTTCAAGTAGGTATTTTAACATTTAAGAACACGCTCGTTCAAAAAAAGAAAAAGAAAATCATGTCAGAAAAATTTAAAACTTATATTTAACACTAGAGGAGAGAGTCCTCTTCAAGAATATATAATTTTTTTTAATGGTGTAGATTTGATAGAGAAAATTTGGTGGTAACAAAAAATTGTTGATTTCAGGTAACACCGACTTTGGATAGTTATAATAGACAAAATATAAACTGAAATCTAATCTTTCTTTTTTTATGCACTAGCTATACATGTCATCTAAAACATATTATGAAATCAGAGGAAAAAAAGATTATTTGCATATAGTTTTTTGGTGGGAACTAGACCCTAGAGTTTCAGCATATTTCAGCAATAAAAAAATGTACTTCAAAAATTAAAAAACTATGTCAATTTTTGTTCAATTTTAAAAACAAATTATAAGCATAAACTTCATCAAATTTTACACATTTCATTAATTTACATCATCTTCAAATTATAAACACAAATGCCACTTTTATGTCGTTAAAGTTGAAACATTTGCATGTTGTCGACCTTTTCCTTTATAAAAGTGTGACACAAGTTTGTACTTTTACCCGATTGTTTTTATTTGGGAACCCCATGATGGTACACTTAAGGACATAGAAGGAGGTTCACTAGCATGTGATTTCACCAATGATAAACTTGTCTTTGTAATACAATATGATCTTGGTAGGGATTCATTTGTTAGCACAATAACTTGTGGTACCAAGGGTCATTTGGTTTCTTTACGAAAACTTGGTTGCATTGGAAAATTTGGTTCAAATTTTTATGATGGGCTTGGTTGTGTTGATTTGAACTATGACATTCTACCCAAATTTAACTATGGCCTAGAAAAGGGAATACTATTTAGCACGTTTAAAAATGATAATTTTGGTCCAGATATACAAAATTCAGACAAAACTTCATTTCGTTCTTTTTGTCCAAGTATATATAAAATTTATCCAAGCCTTCACTTGGTTCTTTTGGTCCAAGTATACACAACTTAGAAAAAATCTTATTTTGTTCTTTTGGTCCAAGTATATACAATATACGAAAAACCTCACTTGGCTCTTTTGGTCCAAGTATACACAATTTAGGAAAAACCTCATTTGGTTCTTTTGGTCTAGGTATACACAATTTAGGAAATACCTCATTTGGTCATATTTTTGTGGGTGGGCCAATATTATAATATGAATCAAAATCTGGTTGTGTGATGTAGCCTTGTTTTTCTATTGATTTAGGGTGGCATGATGATTCTTGTTGTCTCTTGAAAGCTTGGGATCTTATTTCAAAACCCATGGGTGCAAACGCATATGGAATATGAATAAGGGAAATGCCTAATATGATTCTAAAGGGGTGGAATATAAAATACAACCTAAGGGAGATAAGGTGTACCATATAACTCTAAGAGGCTTTGGGTAATTCAAGACCAATGTGACAAATGAGATGGAATGAGACTCTATAAATGTACTAACAAATGAAGGAAAAGGACAATAAAATAAGTATGAGGTTATGAAAATGTGGAGGTGAAGGACCTCAATTAATGCTAGGAGTAAGGCCAAAATGAAGGATATTAATGCAAGCCAAGGGTAAGAACCAAATGAAGGATGACTAAGGGATGTGATAATTCTAAAAAGATAATAAGCAAATGGTAATAAGGATAAGGTTCAAAATGAAACCCAAAGTGACAAACTACCTAATAAGTGATTAGAGCTGACCCTAGATGGTATGCAAGGATGAGATATGGTAATGACCAAAGTGATGACCTAGGATCAAAGATGCAAGTGAGGAAACCTAAAGGATACCTATGGAAAGTAAAAAAAAATTGCAAGCTTTAAGTTTCCTATGTTTTGAAAGTTTTGGACAATGTTTTCGATCAAGGTTTGATGAATGTGTTTGTGTAAATGTTTCAATGTTTTGAAAAGTGAAAGTTGATTAGGAATATGATTTGAAAACACATGTCAAACAAAGTGTTTGTTTATGAAAATGAAGATAAGCACAACATATGGTTAGGAAAGGACAATACTTGTTGGGTTCCCACTACAAATGAATCTAAGTTGCACTTATTCAAAGATGATAACTTAGAAATTTGGTGGAATAGGATTCCCCTTATAGTGCACTCACTTCTCAGACACACCAAACTTTGGATTACAAGGGGCATCACTTCCCAAGGAGCCAGTATCTCTACTAAGAATGGAGAGAAAATGGAATGAATTTATAAGCAAGGGTGGCTCCCTCCACCAAAAAATAGAAGGATTTTGGTTAGTAAAACAATAAGTTCCTAGTAAAATTCAAGAGACCAGCACATTACAGCATCCACCAAGCCACTTAAAGATCTATCAAATCATACTATGGTTTTAATATATGCAAGTTATTCTCCCTTTAAAAATGGTCCTTTACGGTAAGATATCACGGTTAATTCTATGTGTTCTTCAAGTTTTGATGGTTAGTTGAGTTTTTTGATCTCAAAAGGCATTTTCCCAATCAACAAAGATTGCTGACTCATATGATGATGTTCCTAGATCTTTGGCCAATGTATCTCTTGGATTGTACATCATCTTTTCATCTTGGCATTGGCATCCTTATTATTAGGGTCTTGACCTATATTTCTACACGTTATCTTTTCTTATTCTTGGAAAATATAATAGATTTGGCCGACATATGTGTTTTGAAGGATTTATATATTGAGGCAGCCATTCTTTATTTTGCGGGGTAGATGATTAGTGATAAAATAAGTTTAATCATACCTCTTCAAGGTTAGTATTGTAGGATTTATTCCTAATAATGGGCATGTAAGCCTAAGAATGTAAATTGCATGTTCTAGGACAATCTGATGTAAATCTATGTTTCAGTGATAATAGAAATATCAGTTGTAGCATTTTGGTTATCTATTATTGTGTATGGTGTTTATTAATTTTGTTGTGTGACTTGGGCTGCATAGTTTGGACCATCTCCTTTGGTGAAACTCCTACCATGAATTCATCAGAAGGATAACTACTCATTTTCATTTGCTGTAAGAGGTGGTGAAATACTTAGCCTCTTTCTAGACACACTTCAAATCAATGTCTAAATAGAATCCAATTGGTTTAATCTCTTATAGAAAAAGGATGTCAATGTTATTTTTCATCGTAAGAAATCTATTTATAATGTATTTTATGTCAAGGGACTCGAGCAATAAAAAATTCTAAGAGACACATTTAAATTCCATAAGGAATTAGGGATTGGTTTCCATAGGAGCTTAGAAAGTCTTGTAGCATCTTGGAAATTGCTTCTCAAGAATCTTAGCATCCTTTTTACAAGCTCTTGAGCCACTTTGTCTACCCCTCTTTCTCTTTACCTTGACTTTACTAGTGTGTTCCTCATCCACCATGGGTTCCAACACAACCTCCTTTGTGACCACCCTCTTGGATCTAGGATTCATACCCTTCTTGTGAGTACCAAATACAAAATATGTTTTTTCACCTTGAGTACCATTGTATGGCACTATGGCCCAATTATTGATCTATCCATATTCTAAGAGTTCATGCCCTATAACTTCCATTTGATTACCTCCATCATCTCCACTATCAAGAGGGGGGAGAAAAATTTGAGTGATGGGGTCAGTGAAAATCACCAAGCTAGGGTGGGGTTCAGGAGGTGGAGGAGGTGCAATAGGAATAAAAATGAAAAAATTGGAAAGATAGTCATCATATTCATAGGTCTTCTTAAAGGAACAAATGACACAATCTCCTTTATTAGATCTTAACAATGGGTCATTAGGGGCCCCATCAAACCCATCTAAACTCCCAGACACCTCTGGGGCACTTTCATGGTTAGTGGCTTAATCATTCAAAGTAACATAGATATCCGCCTAGGAGGGGGGTGATGGGGAAGTTATCTCCATTTTGGACCACATTAAATTCATAAGTGGGTTGAGCAGGTTGGTTATCACACCCAAAGTCTAGTTGATCAAAATTAGGGACATTTACCAACTCTTGAGAAGGAGCATCTTTACTTCCATCCTTTGGATTAACATCTTTATTTATGTGAAGAGTTTACATATGATTATCTAGGTTTTCATAAATGGAGGCATTATTGGCCATGGAGGTAGAGGCTTCAGAGTGTTAGGGGTTTCCCTTATGGGAATTGGGGATAGTCCCGTCTCTAGGATGATCTATTGAGAATCATTGGATGATGAGGACTTTGTATTGGGCTTAGGATTAGTCTCTTTGATATCAATTTTAAGTAGAGGGAAATTTCTCCTTAAATGGACTTCGCTCTTACACAGAAAAATAGGTATTAAAGTTGACCAATAAAACAATAGGGTAAGACGTCGTGTCATTGCCAAGGTCAAACTTAATCTCACTAGGTAAATCAATACCAAGATTGAAAGATATTAAAACCCTCACATCTATATGTGGAAATAGAGAATCTATTTTATCCATTCTTAGATTAATACCAATTGGTTCCATGGCTTAAGGGAAAAATTCCAAATTAATAAAGGAATATTCCCCATAGTGAGCCATCTTAGGCATGAAAGTGCAAGGATTTCCTCATGTGTGACCCCGGGGGACCAAGGAACAACTCTAAAACAAAAAACATCTATGGTCCAAAATTATTTTGTCATCATCTCTTTTTGACTATTAGGGTTGTTAAAGAAAATAAATAAAAGCCCTTTCTACATGACATTTTGCAATAAAAAAGTAAAAAACTAAGATTTCCACCATAAAATTATGAATCCAATCATTAAAGTAATTTTGGGAAGGAATCCTATAACTATCTTGAGCCACAAGAAATACCACATAGTCTTCTCTTAGAATAACAATGGGTGTGGTAGAAAGGCCCTTACCTCCATGGTCTTCTCTTGTGGGAAATCAAAAACTTGACATGGTTGCACCACACACTTGGCACTCTCCAGAACCAGTGGATCCCCTACATCTACTTTCTTGAACATAAGATCCCTATAAACCTCTGCTTGGGCAGTTTGAGAAGGCAAATAATTGTCATCTTTAGGTGTCGAATCACCCATAAAGGGTCCTAAAAAGAAGTGAAATGAATGATCCTTAATAGAGAGAAAGCGAGGATGGCCTCCCATGAGTGGGGAAGGCCTCCTCAGGAGAAGAAGAGTCTCTACGATGCAAGTTGTAGAGCTCACTTTTGAAGATTGTTTCAAAACTCTAGTTTAAATTATTTTGTTTAAATAAATGAGCTCGAAACATTTTATATAAAAGTTAATGCTAAATTAAAATTGATTTATTATTTTAAATGACCATGTTTATTCTATTTACTTTTTATTTTTAATTTATTTCATTCATTTCTAAATTACACCATTTAATCTTTTCATATGATTGAGAATAACATAAATCATAAAATCACATGAAACATAAAGTCGCACCTTCTTTAAGAAATTGCTACATATAAATAAATTATATCGCTCTTAGACCCAAATTTTCATTATTGAATAGAAATATCATGAAACAACCGAGGTGGAAGGATAATTATCTTTCATGCCACTAAAAGGAAAACATTACAAGGGCATCTTTTATTTCATAGGCCATGGCCACAAAACCTCTGACATAAAAAACCGGAACCTAATAATCTGTCATCCAAACAGTTATCTAAACTACTAACAGAGTACAAAATTCTGCTCTTAACTAAAGTATCTTACAATTAATATTATAAAGTGACAATTAATTATAATTATTTATGTTGCAGATCGCCTCCTGTATTAGGATTAGGGTTAGAAAGTTCGAGAAGTGTACGACCCTTGACCACTTTCTCCACAGTAGTTGCACTCGTCTATATAAAAAAAAAAACAATCTATCAAGTTAGAAATGCATTTCAATTTAAGTCCATATACATAATTTTCATCATAATAATTCAACACATACAAATCACAGCCAACAACAAAACAAATGGTAAATAGACAGTGCAGTGAAACAAAAACAATATCAGTCAAAGCTCTATATATACATGACAATTGAAACACTATTATTATCACCTGAATAAAAGGTTTTCCTCCAATATGTCCATCAATTAGACCTCTGCCCATCACAGTAAAGCTTTCCACTTTAGCAAATTGCAACCATTTATTACTATTCTTCTCATTTTCTGGATTTTGGAGTGCAACGATTATCTCATCATCCTGCAAATGCAAATAAATCATCTAGTTAATAAGCATTCAAAAAATAAAATGAATTATTGCAAGTAAAATAAATATTTCTCTATTTAAATTATGAACTTTAATTCTGAAGCTAGGTTGACACGAGGGTCCTTGGAAAAGTAAATCATTTTAAAAAAAAAATCTTGTTACATTATCACTGGACACTTATATTGGAACGAGATCTCTGAAATTCAGTTCATGATTCTAGATAATAAAACATTTATCCCTTAAAAAATTCAGAAAAAATAAAATAAATGGAAAATAGATAAAATGACCCGAGTAGAATCCCTCTTTCCATCGTTTACTGCATCATATTTTTCTGCATAGAAGATGGTAATATCAGCCATTGTAATGAAGGCCAAAATGACCATCCTAGTCATGAATTTCATCACCATGTTAATAGTAAAGAGATATTTTTCTCTGATGAAGTTATGCTAGCTAGAGGTGACATTTTATAGTCTGTAAGATGATGCAAGTAGAAATGACAAGTATAAATTGGAAGTGACAAGCATAAATTAGAAGTGATCAATTTTTGCTAGCTAGAAGTGGCATTTTATTGAGTTTGTAAGGCGTGCAAGAATCGATTCAAGTGACAAGTATCAATTAGAAGTGACAAGTACAAAATTAATGATGCCATTTCTTCAAATTAGTTTAATGCTAACAGGAAAAAAATTATCAATATGAAAATATCAAGAAATGGACTAGCTTGGATTTATATCCCTATTCATCAATGTAAGGAGACAATTTTTATTACAAATATCTTATAAATTATTTGATTAAAATCTACTGGCTAAAACGTTTGGAATATTCTTACTTCAATTTTAACATGTGGGTGGGCAGAATGATAAGCAAGCCTCGTTCAGATGTTGATGAGCATAAAAAGATAAAATGTAATGAAAGGCCTGCTTTCTTTGAAAAATTTCTTGTCGTTGTTTCTCAGATTCGTTAAACTATTTGTCCTCGTCAATTTCTGCGTTTAATAGTTAAAGTTTTGTGGCACATGAAAACTTTAAATAATATTATCTACTATTGTTTTAATTGTCTTGTATGTTTCCACCTGTTAGGCCATTTTTATGTCATGCAAAAAATCTTTTAAAATGGTCTATTGCCTTTCAAGTTTTCTTGGTTTGTGCCCTGCCTTGTGTTCCTTGTGTTGTCACCAAGCTCTGGTCCAATCTGCATCTCCTAATTCGCTAAATCCTAAAAGTTATTCAAGTTTAAGGTCTGCAGGAAATTCTTTAAAATCTGCCTCAATGTCGAAAACTCACAGTGTTTTCAAAAAGTCCACGTTATTTTCGACCTGTGTGTTGTTTTCAACCTTGTGCTTCCTGTTTGGTTCGCTTATCTTTTACCATCGGAAACTCTGTGTATTTTCGGCTTCCTTGTTTGCCTCTCAGTCTGTTGAAAATCCTTGTGTGTTTTTGATACCGCACTTCTGCCTTGATTGATGGTGTTTTTCTCTAACTGCACAAGTCCGACCATGTGGGGGGTCCAGCTTCTTCTCTATTGGCTGTCGCATGGCCGCATGTCAGACTTTTCTGACATGTGATCATGTGACCGCTTGCCACGTGGCCGTGTGGGTCCCAGTCCTGTGCGGCTACCTGGCGGTTTACTTCTCTAACAGCGCAAGTGCAACGTTGTGGGGCCAGAGATCAAAGATCTACGATCGGCGTATGATCGCATGGAATATTCCATGCCCATGCGATCATGCGCCCACCGTCCAATTTGGTGCTGACGGTTTGTTCACTTTGGGCCCGCTGGCGGATGTGGTGATGTGGCAGCCTTTGGTTGGCTGTCACATGATCGCATAGCCCATTCTTTGGCTATGCGATCATGCGATCCGCCGACATGTGTCCTTATTCGCGGTTGCGAAGTTGTGCAGTGGCAGTGTTCCGTGGTCCCGAGGCGGTGATGTGGTGGCTTCCTATTGGTTGTCGCATGATCGCATAGCCTTTCTCTCGGCTATGAAATCATGCGACCAGGTGACACATGTCCTTGGCAGTGCGGTGGCGGTTACGGTACCCCTTGCGGTTGCGGTGTTGTTATCGGTGGCGGTTAATGTTAGCGGGCTGTCACATGCTCGCATAGCCCATTTTCGGGCTATGTGATCATGCGACAGGGTGCCACGTGTCCCTATGGGCCTGTCTGCGGTTGTTTGGTGGGCTCGGTGGAGGGTGCTATCGTGGCGGTTTCTGGTTGGACCGTGCTGGCAGGAAGGTGAGTTTGAACGCGGGCCCAGGTTTAGATTTCTCGACGGTTGCAGCGTATAGTGGCGTGACATGTGGCATCGGGCGGGCCTAGGTGGGGTCTTGGTTTTGGCTGTCCAGACAAAAAGATGGCAGTGCCAATAAATGTGGTCTTGTCACGCATTCGCAAGAAGATTTGGCAGTTTTCTAGTTTGTCTAGCGACTTGGTGAACAGTGGTCGCGGAGTTGCTACATTTTTAGCGAAAGGTGCAAAGCATTTCGCAAACTAGCAGAGGTTCTTTGGTTTCCAATTCACCAGATATGTGGGGTCTGTGTTTGCGGTGACTAGGTGAGTGGTGGTGTGACACATGGCAGGTGGGCCCGAGTCTATGGCTTGGCGGATTGTTTACGGGGCCGAGGCAGAAGGATAGCCGGTTGTCGCATGTTCGCATAACCCATTTTCGGGTTATGCGATCATGCGACCAAGCATATTTTGTGGCCAAATTTTTGTGGCAGTGAATTTCATGACCGCGTGATTGCACGGCTAAGGGCAAAGCAGTTTAAAAAACATCAAGCCTGTTAGATGCATGATAATCGTTGCTATTTCAAATTTGAATGTCTGTGAATTTCCAGTGACAGGGGGTACCATCTTTTATGAAATTGAATGCCAGATTAGACCCAGTTTGGTGAGAAGTATTTTGCAATGTGGTCCTGAGTGCTTGGCAGTTGTTTGCAGAGGGATTTGTACTGTGAAGGGTGATTGCAATCTTTGCTCGAGGTGTGTTTGTAGGGGGCTGTTTGTACTGGTTTCATGGCAGTTCCTGGTTTTCTGTTCTAATCTCAATGTGTTCATAATTGAAGAATCTATTTGAGATTTCTTTCTCTAGGTTGCTTGGTTTCCTTCCCCTCGCAGTTATTTCTGATGTAATTTTGATTGGTTTGGTGGGTGAAACCCTTGCCCTAACTATCTGTAGCTTGTTGCAACCTATCATGGGTTTCCAAGGTAGCTAGTGGTATAAAGTGTTGAATTTTTGTCTTTGTTTGGGTTCCTTTCTGCCATAGTTGTGGGGACTGGTTCTAGGAATGTTCTTCCTGTAATGTTTTCTCCTTTTTCTCTGCATACAGGGTGTTCCCTCTGTCCTTTCTGGTTATGGGAATATAATGAAATTGTAACAGGATTGTCTTATGTGTAAGATTTCAATATATTTATTCTTCTCCTAGATTGTCTCCATTTGAATTCTGAGTCCATTAATCAAGGGTGTTTGATTTGTCTGTTTGCATTGCCTAAGTGTTTGCAAGTGGAGTTGTCTTCGTAAGGATAACTGGTTCAGAGTTAGTGTTCAGATATGTATGAGCTGAGGTATCAAGGATGCATCAGGCTTGTCTTCCAGTGGATGCTGGTTAATGTATTGCCTATTCCTAGGTCTTTTCTTTGGATAGGTGATAGCATATCTGGGTGCACAAGTGGTTTGGTAATGTATTATTTGGTTAGGGTAAGTGTGTTGTCTTCTTGTTTCATAGCCCTGCTGCAGTGAGGTATTTGACTCTGCTACCCCTTGGATAAGGCACTGGTCTATGAGAGACTTGGGGTACTTCAGGAGTCCATTCAACCCAACATCATTCATTTAAATCCTTTCCCTTTATGTTGGTAGTAGTAGTAGGAGGTCTCTTTCTGGTTTTCAGACTCATTGCATGCAGATCAGGTTATTGCATGAGGTCATGGTTCATTGGGGTACATGATACCTATAGGGGTCTGGAAACTATTCCACAATAATGCATCTGGAGGCCTTTTGTTCATCAACTCAAGAAGAGTCATGAGTGTGTAGATGAGGCAATACCCGCCTGAGTGAATGTGGAGCTCGAAGTAGAAGGAGGATGTTCTTTATCCTCATCAATTGGCACTTGTTCCCTTGTCAGACTTTGGAGTGAAGACTAACCAGTTTGTCAATCATAGTGTAAACCTAGCACCGTGTGGGAACAAGTTTAAAGGCCAACACCACCTCAGCATAATTACCAAACATTTAAATGCATTCGTCACAAACCGAATTGTTCAAATCTTATATTGAAATACAACTAGCAATTGCAACTTGGTATGGAATTTGTACCCAGAATATATGTGAAGTGGATTTTTATTCTTTATGAATTTTTTTATTTCTTTATTTGTTTTAAATGTGTTTAATTGTATTTAAATTTTTGTTAGGTAAATTAATATGTGTGTTTTTTTTTAACAAAGAATAAAATATGAGTAAATATTTATCATGTATACTTTTTTTTATTTAATTATGTTTTGTTATTGATTTGAATTTTTACTTTTTTTGTTCTATTTTGGACAATGCTAATTGTTTTATATTATTTTGTAATGTAATTATTTGTTGATATAAAACATATAATTTTTTTATAAAAGAACATGAGATTGAGATATAAGATATGAATTGAATGAAAATAATTGTACATAATAAATGTACTTATAGAATGCCATGATTTTAATATTGTATATGCACAAAATAGAATTTGTTGATCTATATAAATGTCTAAATATCATTTTTAAATTTGTGATTTTATGCATAGATATATTCTATAGTTCTACTATTCATCTTCGTATCATACCTTGTACATTAGTTATAATATAAGAAATTATTGCAAAATCCTAAAGAAGTGTGTATGTGTGAAAAATAATATATTTGTATACTACATTTGTTTTAATTTAAAGTTTCAAATTTAATATATATGACTAAGTAAGCCTCTAGGTGGTTTTCATTTTTCCTTTAAAATGATTGATTCCTAAAGGGTTGAGGTCCTCTCTTGTGCTTATCTAATGAAGACAAAGTAAATATGTAGAAAAGAGTTTTTGTTCATTTTGATATGAGAAAGATTCACATAGATATAAACAACACTTTACTTCACAACACTAAAAGTATATTTTCATATTTTTTTAAAGACTTATTAATGAACAAATTTAATGTACTCCCAAACAATATTGAAAAATATAAATAAATGCTAAATTCAATAACACAATTATATTCATAGTTTACGAATAAGACCAAAACATTTTACAAATGAGGATTTGAATCCCTCTAAGTAACAATTTCCAACCAAACCAAATCCAAATCTTATGTCATAAGCTCTATGGAGTACCAAAGCTTTTCCAAGGAAAGTGTTCACCTCGAACTATAAAATTTGCTTAAGAAATCAACCACCAAGCTAGTGATGTAGCTTTGCACACATGTCCTATTTTACTACTTGCAAAATATAAACTTGTCAACTTCTCTTTTACTCCATTACACCTATTATATTCAGTTCTCCTTGGTTGAATTAAGTGGCATTCATGTTTCTTACAAGACTAGTGTTAAAATTTTTAAGGCCTTAGAAGAATGCATTTGAAGTTAGGAAAAATGACCAAATGTCAAGGTCTTGAGAGTGTCTTAGATGGCTAGACCTATTTTAAAAAAAAAAAATTAATATAATAATAGAATTCAAAAGAACTTGTCAATTTCTAAATTGGAAGTTGAAAGCCTTATTGTTCCTTGAATTGTTTAGATTGCTATTTCATTTCTCTATTTTCACCATTTTGTTCAATATTATTCAAATTTTATGTATAAGATCTAAAATTTAATTATTTACATAATAAATTCATTTTTTACATTAATAGCTATAATTCTAACCATTTAAATAATAAATTCATTTTCTACATTAATAACTTCCTTAAGTATAATTTTAACTATTTAAATAATAAATTCATTTTTTAGATTAATAGCTTCCTTAAGTATACTAAATTATTCAGCCTCCCTTTCACAGAATCATCATGTCTCTTAAAAATATAATACCCCCTCTTGATGAACAACACATTGATGTCAATAAAGGTAAGACATAGCCAATAGATTACCTTTCAACTTTCGAGGAGGCCACCTAAAGAGACATGTTTTCAAATTTCCCATGTGGGTGCATAAAAGGTGTCATTTCCCATTTTTATGTAACTATTAAATCAATATGAGTGCATGGCTCTTCCCCTTGTTCCCACATCAAGAAGGGTATATCTATAATTTAGCATTATAGATTATAGAAAAAAGGTTCCCCTTATTGAAAAATATAATTGCATTTACAGATAGGTCAAAATAATTTCAGCCTCTTAAACCATTTGGACACTTTCTTAAGTGCATGGAGACCTATAGATGCTGGCATTTATTCTTTTTCATCTAACCTTAATAGAAATTAAAAACACTAATTTTTTGGGCCATGTATGATTTCCTTTGGACTTGAATGCTCCTACATCAAATTACTAATCAAAGAAAAAATTGAAGGTTAAGAATTTCATATACATTTCTCATACATAAAGCAATATAGCATGTATATTTAAGAATGAATACTATTGACTTAATCATCATATAAAATGCTATTCTTTCTCAACTATGATTGACAAGTACTATTGACTTAACCATCATATAAATATTAAGTCAAAATACACACTTTTCTCAATATAAATTAATATTTCAAGTTGTAAAGAGATTAAATAGATTAATTATTATTTAGTTTATAAATTATAATTTACATTTTAAAAAAATTTAATAAATAAACAACCTATTATTTATAACTTAAATACTTATAATTAAATGAAATAAACTATCATTGAACTTTAAAAAAATAAAAAGTTTCCATATAATCAAACTAGGCGAAGTAATTGGGATGAGATCAACGAGCTACCTAGGGAGGCTCAGCAACTGATTGAGCGGGAGAAAAATGATACCATTAATATTTAAAATGTGCCAAGCTGTCAACTTTGATAAAGGCCCTACCTTGGTTATGTGTTGGTGTAAGTTGATGATTTTTGTGATTATGAATAAGTATGCCCAAAACCCTAGAAAGGATCATAATTGCCTTTTGTGCGAATATGTGTGGAAAGATATCTATCTGCATTAGGAGGTTATTTTGGTTAACAAGGACACTAAGTGCAGCTCTGGTGTAATTGCTAATTAGTGCACCTAAAGATCTGATGGATATCCCCGTATGAAGCTCGACTCTCCAAAAACTGCCCAAGGCATGCCTTTTGAGTATATTTTCCCCTTAAAATGGCTAACTCAAAACAACCAATTTTATGCTTTGATTCACGAAGCTTGACCCTGCAATTCTCAAGAAAATCTGGCACAGGGTAAGGAGATTATTGACATAGGAGGCAATACTTTATGCATTGAACTTGATAAGATTGATGGGGTGTTCACCTCTAACCCTCTGGTGACCCACTACTATAAAGAAAGTGGTATCTAGGGTTTCATCGAGCGTATGAAGGGAGGGCATGATGAGAAACTATCCAAGCAGTTCATCTCTTCCTAGAACAATAGCAAAGTTTTTGTTGGAGGTATTCACTTCCAAATTAATGAGCAAGTTATTGCTAAGGCGATGAGGCTCTCCTTGGAAGGAAGAAAATATAAAAAAACCAGTAGGACATCAGACCTTACAAGCCTCAACCAATTCTTCAGGATGGGGGAGAAAACTGTGAAGAAATTTGGAGGTTTCAATCGCAAGGAGCTCCTGGAGTTCTGGCCCAAGTTGTGCCTCATTGTGATGAAATATTTCACCCTGGATGGTAAATTTACAGTATTTTACTATTACCATTTACCTTTTCTGAATCATATCAGGAATAGGGATCTCATATCCATTCCCTTTTACCTCCTTCATTTTATTGAAAGCAATATTCTGGATATTAGGGAAAACCTTGAAAAACTGATCCCTATTCTCCACCAAGGCCTCTTGCTCTGTCTTTATAACTTCCATAAGGCCATCTAACCTCTGCCCCAACCTTCTTCTATCATCTAGGATGTCACCAAGGAGGATTCTCCTTCAAAAGCTGACAATCCCACTCAATCCACCTCCCACTCTATCTAGGAGATCTTGGAAATAGATCTTGTGCCTAAAGAAGGTAAAAGCCGCAAGAGATGTGTGAAAAACCCTTTTAAAAGGATGGAGGAACATGAGGAATCCCACCTCTCTGAGTTCTTAGAAGCTAAATATTTGAAGGAGATTGACAGTAACCCTGAGACCAAAAGGAAGCCCAAAAAATGAAGGATTTTGGATAGCCAGGTCAAGTTGGAGGTGGATTTGGGGGGCTCTGTCCACTGTTCTAATAGAATTGCTAAGGAGAAATACAAAACTAGAATAAGGGAAACGACCTCAAAGGAGAAGTCCCTTTCGAAAAATGACTCCCATTCCACTGAGTCGATTGAAGGCTCTTCTAATGACCACCCGAGCTTGCAAAGGACTAACACCACTCCCCCCCTGAACCCCCAACAAACCATAGAGATTCCCCGAAGCATTACCCCACCCTTGGCTTCCCCCCATGTCAACAGACCAAGTCCCCCACTATTGAGCACAACTCTATGTCTCTTGATGGAAATGACATGTTTAAGGGCTCCCTTAAACTAAAGTTCTTAGAACTAGAGAATAAGATATTAGGCCTCAAACAGGACATGCAGGACATAAAAAATGGCATCATGGATACTAACAAGTTTTCCCTCAAGGTCATGCATGTGTCGTCTATGACCCTCTGCACTGTGCAGGAAAAGTTGGCTGGAGGCAAACTAGAGGTAGACGAAGACAAAAAAGATCTCTTTCTATTCCTGCAGGAAGAGTGAGCCACGATCTTGATGTTCGAACATCTGGGTAGGAGATCTTAGCTGCTGCTACTGTCATGAGGTTTTTTTTTTTCATTGGGCATGTTGGCCCTAGTTTTTCTATGCCGCTTTCCTATTTTAAGGTTAATATGTCTAGTTCCTGGTCTAGCCCCGTGTGGCACAATACTGTTAATATGATTGCTACTATTTGCTTAAGATACTTTGGTTCGAGTTTTTTGAAAATAACTGTTTTGTTTGTTTTTTATAGAGGCAGACTAGACTTTGGTTTTTCTACTAACAAACTACTGATGAAATGCTCTAGACTAGTGCCATTAATATGTTGTTAATGTGCTTCTATTCCACAGGCTAGCATCCTCTTCCTACTTTTATCTATCAAAAAGCATTAAAAATACAATTTAAAAGAAAAAACTATAAATTACAACAAAATGATATTTTATTGACCAAAAATCTAGGTGAAGGGATTCAAGAGTTTTCGTTAGATCAATAAGCACGCCTGGCCCTTTCTTGCAGTAAATACGTATGTGAAATATGCTTTCCTCTACCTTGGCAACATCCAACTGAAATCATACATATTATAGATGGAATTCATTAGATAATGCACTGTAAATGGATCCTTCTGTTCATCGAAGAACACAAATATGGAAAATGAGAAAGTAAAAGGGGCAAAAAAGAAAAGTCTTCTTACTTCAAGAATTATTTTTCACCCTGATTTGTTCAGGGGGCTACTAGTGCTACTCATTTCGAAAGAGGCAAATTCAAGATCAACTTCAGTCACCACAAAATTTCCGTCAACAAATGGGGAATCTTTGTGCATAGCATTAGATTCAAGGTGTGAGATGTCAGTCTAAATATTATTAGATTTCTCGATTTGATATTTCCAAAATTTCAAGAAAATGAAGTGCAATCAAATAAATTTGTAAAGAAAAAGAATTGTATTCTAACTTTTAAAATTTAAAATCTTTTTCTGTGAAAATGAAGTACATCAAACTAAATATGTAAAACTTTAGCATAAAATTATATTTAAATATTTTACATTTGACATAATTCTATGTGATCATTCTTTTGGCCCTATTTATCAGGAAGGTTTATAGTACAATATAATCTAGCTGTACAGGCTAGACAAATGACGTCTAAATCTCACCACCTCATAGATCCCATTTTCATTATTGCCCCATAAACTAACCCAAGATTTCAGCCAAAGGGGAAAAAAACTTGGAAAATATTCTTTCTTGAATCCTTGAGGCGCAAACAGAAAGATCCGTCCTTGATCACCAAATCATTTACTTAGTTATCCTAGTCACATCTAATGTAATTGCCAATTTACAAAGGTCGTAGTCCTATCCTGGCGAATCCAGGGAAGCCTTTAAACTGCTCCATATATATTATTCAAGGGAGGCCTTGGCCAGTTTCAAAACCACAATGATGAGCAAAGCAATTGCAGCGACAGTACCCTTCACTGTAAAAAAAAATTTGCTCTTTTCCTCTCCAATTCTTGAACTCGATTATAGTAGGCTCATGTGGGTTTTATGCAAAACACAATGGACATGTGTCATCTATGCACCTAATTTGCATCTACGTAACAACTACATGCACAATATTACCAACTATTCTGCCAGAGGCTCATACGAAATTGTGTCATTTTTCTCATATCTACAACACTGTCTTAATACTCGTGCCTTCTCCATGTTGAGAAATTAGGAACCTTAATAAATAATATAATTAATATATTATATATAATATATTTTTAAAATGTAGCCAACTAAACCATATAATATAATTATATTTATGAGCTTTTGCAAGTAGCTCGTAATTGGTCAACACGGAGAAGGCACGATTATTAAGATGGGGTTGCAAATATGAGAAAAATGAAACAGTTTCATATGAGCCTCTGGAAGAATAGCTGGTAATATTGTGCATGCTGAACTGTTATGTGGAAGAAAATCAGGTGCATAGATGACATATGTGCAGTGTGTTTTGCACAAAACCCACATAAGCCTACTATGACTGAGTTCAAGAATTGGAGAGGAAAAGAGCAATTTTTTTTATAGTGAAGGGTACTATCGCTACAATTGCTTAATTAGGGATCTATGAGGTGGGAATTCTGCAGGGTGTGAAGGATTCTTGATCTTCAAATTATTGATTCTTGATATAGTCGTTCCCAGATTTCTATTTGAAGGATTCTCGATTGTTTAATTTAGTGGTATAAATTTAATGGAGTGTGTAGCAGTTGTGGGATGAAACTTTGGTTGAAGGAAGTCTACTATAGGATTTTGGGAAAAAGGTTGACATGATGTTTTTAGCATTCAGTCTATTTGCAAAGGAAGCCGTCTTGCGCGGTAGGGAGTTCGTTGTACTTGAAATGTGGCAGGCCATCAAGGATCACATTTATGTAAGAATGCATACCCAATTTCATTTGGGTTTCTTTATCTTTATTAATTGATGACTTTAGGTTTTATCTGGTTTGATTTAGATGATTGATTAGGGCTTCAGGTGTTAGGGTTTTGATCAAGTTTTATTTAGGGTCTGCATTTATGATTGTACAACTTCACATATACCCGACTTACAAATTGTTGTTTAATTATAAATTTTTAATATAGTTTGAAATTAAATATTGAAAATGAATATTTGAATCACTTTTGTACTTTATATGATTGCAAATATTGTAATTTAATTAAATGTTTTGAAAAATTAGAGTTACATGTTCTGAACTATTATATCCGAAATCGTTGAGTTTATGTGTGCACCTTGATTGTATTTGTTTTAGGCTCTATTAGTTATTTAGTGTGTTAGTGATTCTGTATAATATTTTGAAGAGTATTAATGAAAATAATAATTAGGATTTAACCTTTATTTAATTTTTGTAAACATTGTTTGAAATGTGGTTAGTATTTTTTTTGGGGGATTTAAATTTGTGTTAGTTTAACTTGCTAAAAAAAAATAGAATATGATTGAATATTTATTAAATAGATTTTAATTTTTTTTGTTATGTTTTTGTTATTGATTAAATTTTTAATTTTTTTTGTTGAATTTTGCATAATAGTAATTGCAATTATTTTTTAATAATTTAATAATTTATTTTTATATAAATAATTTGAAGAATTTCATAAAAGAACATGAGATTTAGATATAAAATAATTTGCGAGTGAAAATAATTATATCATTGATTATCAATTTTATGAAAAGGTTAATGATTTTAGCATTGATATGAATAGAGAAATATTGGTTTAAACATTTTTTTATTTTTATGATTGGAATTTTTTATATGTTTTTGTTATATTGAATATGAATGATAGAAATAATATTTAATGTACTTGAGCTCCTATATTTTGATATAAATATATAGTAAAGAAAAGTTAAAATTGAATACCTTTTATCATGAATTTAATTAAATGATTTTTTTATTCTAATATATTTGACTTAAATTTTATTAAATTTAATTTTAAATTTTGATGCAGGAGCATCCTGGGTGTAAGAGCAATCTTGCATCACCCAAAAATATTTCTGTTTTTATATTCAATAAGGGTTATTTTGTGCAGAGCTGCTATTTATGGAAAGTTACTATTTTTGGTAATTTTCGTATGTGCTCAGAATGATCTGATTTCTTTCTTGGAGGTTCATTTTGGTCATACAAGTCTGCCAGTAAAGTTTCATTGCCAGATCAAGTGTATATTGGAAGATATTGAAGATTTTTGGTATTGGCAGCAGGGGACAGAAACTTTGAACTCGGTTTTGAAGGCTTTAGAGGCCCCGGATGAGGTCGAATTTTGGGCTGAATGAAGCTTGCTTGGTTCAAGTATTGTAGAGCTCCTCGCGCCCTTTCCGAAATGGGGTTACAATAGTCAATCGGGTCAACTGGTGATGACTTATGGTCTTCGGAAGTTGGGTCACCTGAAATGGCGGAAAATGATTTTTTTCTTCAAAATTTCTGTTCGGGTTTCAAAATTTATTTTGAGCCGACTATGATGTAATGAAATGTAAAATAAAAATAATTCTAAGTTTGGTCGGCCTTATTGGCTAAAATTCTGGAACCTTCCCAGGCGATGGAAAATTGCCTATATAAGGAAGGCTGTATTATTGTCTTAGGCAGTTCAGAATAATTCTGGGTAGTAGATCTGGGTAATAATTCGAGGCTTTGTCCTACAGAGTATTGTAAGGGAATGCCCATGTGGCTTTGCAAATTGTAATTCTAAAAGTTTGTAATTCCACATTTGTGGAGATAATAAGAAGCCAATTTTCTATTCTTGCATATTGTTGTGGTTTCTCTGTTTCTGTTATGTGTTTGTGGTATTAAGGGGAGCACCCTTCATCAAGTGGTATCAGAGCAGGAGTTCTTGAGTGTGTAAACAGATCACCGACTGTGAGGCAGTTTGCACCAGGACCGTGGTTAGGGTTTCAGTGCGCATCTCAAAAATGCCTCCACGAAGAGAACGTGGTGGAAGACCTGGTGTTGTGACACCTGAGGTTAGAGAGCTGCAGAGACAAGTGCGAGCATTGCAAGAAGAGATTCATAGAGGAATGAATCTTAATGTCAGAGACGAAAGCGAGGATGAAGCCGAAGAAGAATATCAAGAAGGAGAAGTTGAAATTGTGAACCAGGAGGAAGAAAGACTTTTTCGGGCAATTTCCAAGATTGGGAAAAGACCTAAGATTGAGGTTCCTACATTTTCTGGAAATCTTAACCCAGAGGTATTGATCGACTAGATCAATGAATGTGAGGAATATTTTAAGTATGAAGATGTTGAGGATCCTGATAGGGTCAAATTTGTGAAGGCCAGACTGAAAGGTCATGCGAAGATATGGTGGCAAGAGATTCAGTTGGAGCGAAATAGAAGGGGAAAGGAGAAAATCATGAGATGGGATCGGATGGTGGATAAATTGAAGCGACAGTTCATTCCTGTTGATTATGAGCTTGATCTACTAAAGAAAATGCAAAGTTTGAAGCAAGCAAGAAAATCTGTTCAAGAGTATACAGAGGAGTTCTATCGACTCCTCATCAGAACAGGCCATGCAGAAGCTGATAAGGAGAAAGTTACCCGATACCTTAATGGGTTAAGGCCAAGCATTCAGGAGGAGTTGAATCTGGTTCGAATGAGTAGTATTGAGGAGGCATACCAATTTGCCCTAAAAGTAGAGGAAAAGCTGAACAAGAAGTTCGAGAGCAGACAAAATGGAAGAGGTCACGGTGGACGATCTGGTGGACGGTCATATGGTGGCCGAAATGAAGATCTGAAAAAGAAGGATGAGGCCAGTAGCAGTCAGAATCAGCGTGAAAATAATTCCAATTACTTCCAAGATCAGAATAATAGAGATCAGAGAGGAAGAGGAAGAGGACAAGGATCTGGAAGAGGAGGCTTCCGTGGAACATGTTTTCACTGTGGAGAAGAAGGTCATAGGGCATTTGAATGTCCTCAACGCCAAGGCAGAACAGACAGGAGAAATGAAGGCCAGGCCAGAGTTGCACATGTAGATGAAGATGCCAGATCATCAAATTCTGAAGATGCTGAAAGAGGAGAAACGTTGATTAACAGAAGAGTCCTGTTGAGTGGTGAGAATGAACCTGAGCAAAGGAGGAGCCTGTTTCGCACCAGGTGCAAGTGTGAAGGCAAATGTTGTGATGTGATCATTGATAGTGGAAGCACTGACAATTTGGTGTCAGAAGAGATGGTGACAAAGTTGAAGCTCAAGAGACAGAAACACCCACATCCATATCGGATTGCCTGGGTACAGGATGACCACAAGGTCATGGTCAATGAACAATGCCTAGTGAAGTTCAAGATTGGCGGATACCAAGATGAGGTATTGTGTGATATCATATCTATGGATGCATGTCATATGTTGTTGGGTAGACCATGGCAGTTTGACAGATGTGCTGTACACGATGGCCGTGCGAATACCTATTCCCTGACAAAGGATGGAGTGCGACATAAGCTAAAACCATTGAAGGAGACTGAAGAAAAGGTATGTGGTAATGCAAGGATAACTTTTGTTGATGGAAGAAATTTCCTAGATGGTATGAGGCATGAGCATGTATGTTTTTCTTTAATTCCAAAAGCTGGTAAAGAGGAAGTAGAAGATGTTCCTGTAGAAGTTGCAGATTTGCTGAATGAGTTTCAAGATATTGTATCCGATAACGTGCCTGATGGATTACCACCAGTCAGGAAGATCAGTCATCAGATGGACTTGATCCCAGGAGCTAGTTTTCCGAATAAGGCAGCACACAGAATGACACCTGCAGAAAGTGAGGAGTTGAACAGACAAGTACATGAACTGTTACAGAAAGGATTGATCCATGAGAGTCTGAGTCCCTGTGCTGTACCAGCAGTATTAGCACCAAAGAAGAATGGAGAATGGAGGATGTGTACAGATTCTAGGGCAATAAACAAGATCACAATCAAGTACAGGTTTCCATTGCCACGAATGGATGATATTATGGACTGTTTGAGTGGAGCTGTGTATTTCTCAAAGATAGATCTGAAAAGTGGATATCATCAGATTCGGATCAGAGAAGGAGATGAATGGAAGACTGCCTTCAAGACAAAGGAAGGACTATATGAGTGGTTAGTCATGCCTTTTGGGCTAACCAATGCACCGAGAACTTTCATGCGGCTCATGAACGAGGTTCTGAAAGAATTTTTGGGTAAGTTTGTCATTGTTTACCTAGATGATATTTTGATCTTTAGTAAGACATTGGATGAGCATATGATGCATATTCGTATGGTATTTGAGAAGTTGAGAGAAGAGAAATTGTTGATTAATTTGAAGAAGTGCAGTTTTGTGAAGAAAGAGTTAGTGTATTTGGGATTTGTAGTTTCAGGAGAAGGTCTAAAAATGGACCCAGAGAAGGTACAGGCTATCCTTGAATGGCCTACTCCAAGGAGTGCTACTGAGGTAAGATCTTTTCATGGTTTGGCTAGCTTTTACAGAAAGTTTATCAGAAATTTTAGCAGTATTTGTGGACCCTTGACTGAAACAATGAGAGGGGATAGAAAAGAGTTTAAGTGGACTAATGGGGCAGAAAAGAGTTTTCAATTGTTGAAACAAAAAGTTACAGAACAACCTATTTTAGCACTTCCAGATTTTAATAAGGTGTTTCAAGTAGATTGTGATGCTAGTGGTACTGTAATAGGAGCTGTTATGAGCCAAGAAGGTAAACCTATTGCTTATTTCAGTGAGAAGTTGAATGATGCCAAGAGAAAATATTCTGTTTATGATCAAGAATTTTATGCTATAGTTCAGGCATTAAAGAAGTGGAGACATTATCTGCTTCCTAAGGAGTTTGTTTTGTATACTGATCATCAAGCTTTGCAATATTTGAATAGTCAAGGAAAGTTGAATCAAAGGCATTTGAAATGGGTTGAGTTTTTGCAGAGTTATACATTTGTTTTGAGACACAGAAGTGGAAAGTCTAATAGGGTTGCAGATGCTCTTAGCAGAAGGCAACTATTGCTGACAGAAATGCAGATTGAAGTGGTTGGGTTCAAGGAACTCAAGAATTTGTATCCAGAGGATCCTGATTTTGGTGAAGCTTGGAAAGCTTGTACAGAACCTGTTACTCTAGACAGGATGAAATGGCTGGATTTTATCATCTAAGATGATATGCTATTCAGAGGGAGCCAGTTGTGCATTCCACGAAGTTCCATGAGGGAGAATCTCATCAAGGAGAAGCATAGTGGAGGATTGGCTGGATATTTTGGTCGTGATAAAACCCTTGCTTTGGTTGGTGAGAATTATTATTGGCCACAATTGCAACAAGATGTGAAGAAGTTTGTACAAAGTTGCAGAGTATGTCAGATGGCGAAAGGAGTGAAGCAAAATACAGGATTGTATCAGCCATTACTTGTACCAGAGAAGCCTTGGGAGGATATCAGCATGGACTTTGTTCTTGGTCTACCGAGGACTCAGCGGGGACATGATTCAATTTTTGTGGTGGTTGATAGATTTTCAAAGATGGCACATTTTATTCCCTGCAAGAAGACTAATGATGCTGTTCATGTAGCAGAATTATTTTTCAGAGAAGTAGTGAGACTTCATGGTTTGCCAAAGACCATAGTTTCAGATCGGGACACTAAGTTTGTTGGATATTTCTGGCGTACATTATGGAAGAAGTTGAAGACAGATTTGAAATTCAGTTCATCACATCATCCATAGACTGATGGACAGACAGAGGTGGTGAATAGGAGTTTGGGAAATTTGCTGAGATGTTTGGTTGGAGATAAGCTAATAGGATGGGATTTGATTTTACCACAGGAGGAATTTGCATACAATAATTCTGTCAACAGGAGCACTGGTAAATCACCATTCCAGATTGTATATGGAAGTAGTCCAAGAAATGCATCTGAATTGAGGAAGATAGATAAAGGAGAAATAAGTAGTGTTGAAGCTGAAGATTTTGCAGAACACTTGAAGAACATCCATGGGGAGGTGAGGAAGCATATTACCAAGATGAATGCACAGTATAAGGCTAAGGCAGATGAGAAAAGGAGGTATAAGGAATTTCAGGTTGGTGATGAAGTCATGGTTCATTTGCGGAAGGAGCGGTTTCCAGTTGGTACATATAACAAGTTGAAAATAAAGAAGTTTGGACCATGCAGGATATTGAAGAAACATGATTCAGGAAATGCATATGAGGTAGAATTGCCTACTGAGCTGAATATTTCACCAGTGTTTAACATTTCAGATCTGATAGAGTATCATGAAGGAGGTGTTGAAGATGAGATCACAGCAGCACAGTGGAGTATTCCAGCAACTAGTTCAGACACTAAGGAGATCGAAGATATACTGGACAGTCGTGTTGGCAGAAGCACAAGGAACAGGACATATGAATAATATCTGGTCAAGTGGAAAGGATGACCTGTTGAAGATTCATCATGGCCAACAAAGGAGGAGGTTAACCGTCTTGGTTTTCCTCTGCACACCTGAGTCGTGACAGGGTCACTTCTCAAATTACCCTGGGTGTCTGATGCAGGAGCATCCTGGGTGTAAGAGCAATCTTGCATCACCCAAAAATATTTCTATTTTTATATTCAATAAGGGCTATTTTGTGCAGAGCTGCTATTTATGGAAAGTTACTATTTTTGGTAATTTTCATATGTGCTCAAAATGATCTGATTTCTTTCTTGGAGGTTCATTTTGGTCATACAAGTCTGCCAGTAAAGTTTCATTGCCAGATCAAGTGTATATTGGAAGATATTGAAGATTTTCGGTATTGGCAAGCAGGGGACAGAAACTTTGAACTCAGTTTTGAAGGCTTTAGAGGCCCCGGATGAGGTCGAATTTTGGGCTGAATGAAGCTTGCTTAGTTTAAGTGTTGTAGAGCTCCTCGCGCCCTTTCCGAAATGGGGTTACAATAGTCAATCGGGTCACCTGGTGATGACTTATGGTCTTCGGAAGTTGGGTCACCTGAAATGGCGGAAAATGATTTTTTTCTTCAAAATTTCTGTTCGGGTTTCAAAATTTATTTTGAGCCGACTATGATGTAATGAAATGTAAAATAAAAATAATTCTAAGTTTGGTCGGCCTTATTGGCTAAAATTCTGGAACCTTCCCAGGCGGTGGAAAATTGCCTATATAAGGAAGGCTGTATTATTGTCTTAGGCAGTTCAGAATAATTCTGGGTAGTAGATCTGGGTAATAATTCGAGGCTTTGTCCTACAGAGTATTGTAAGGGAATGCCCATGTGGCTTTGCAAATTGTAATTCTAAAAGTTTGTAATTCCACATTTGTGGAGATAATAAGAAGCCAATTTTCTGTTCTTGCATATTGTTGTGGTTTCTCTGTTTCTGTTATGTGTTTGTGGTATTAAGGGGAGCACCCTTCATCAAATTTGAATATAGTTGAAAATAATTTTTTTATTTTGAAATTTAATTATAGCATATAAATGAGTAAAAGAATTGAAAGCAAGTTGTTAGTCTCTTACAAATCCTCAATGAGCAGGCCCACTATATGTATGCCGATAGATGTTCCATGTCGAATGGTTATGATTTAATGAGACGCAATGGTTCCACCTCACAGAAACGCTGAGTTGT
>BSBK01009983.1:0-132690 GCA_027943335.1 Chamaecyparis obtusa | reverse complement strand
TTAGTCTCTCCCCTCAATCCATCCTATCCCAAAGATGATGAAAGCCTTGTAGATCTTGATGCATATTTTGAAAATCTTAGCAAGTTTGCTCCAAACATCCCCCAACATCCAATCATTCCTCCAAAATATCCTATCATCGCCTTCACGCTTATCCACTAGCACTCCCTTTCATGTCCTCGGCAAGGCAAATCCATTATCTTATCCATCCACACCTTTATCCCTATCTTAAACCTACACATCCTCCATATGCATCCTTTCATACCTCCATCTCATGCTATAGTCATATCCCAATCACCACCATTCCCTCGAAACACTTCACGCTACTTCCCTTATTCTAAAACCTCCATCCACTCATCCTCCAAATCACCCCCCAAATCCAAAATCCTAGTCTTCCCATCCTTTATCCGAACCCTCCATCTACTTATTCCTCCAAATCATTCTCAAAACCAAAAACCAAGTCTTCCAATCCTTTCTCCCAACCCCACCATCCTCCAACTCCTCGTCTACACCGTCATCTCCTCAAGAAAGTTCACAATCTTCCACCCCATCTTCATATGAGGAATATCCTAGCCTCCATCTCCTCCACATTCCAATCCTTCTTCACCATGAAAGTCTCCAAGGAGTTTCACAAGGAAGCCAACAACAAATCCCACTCCTAAAGTTGAAGATCCAAACCATCTCAAAACTTCATGTGAAGCCATCATTGATGAGGCCCCATCCATCGCTCCCATCTATCATCTATCTTCCATACATTGATCCTCTTCCATCTCCTAGCATCATTGAGTCCTTTCCATCTGAATTTTTTCATCCAATCCCCACCAACATCACCTCCTCCTAGCATTATCCAAAGCATATCTGATGAGCCTCATGAGTTCACCCTTCTTCCTGCCATCATAGCTACAGAATCTTCCATCCTTTCATCCATACCATCTGAAGAGTTCTTCCTTCTTCCAGACATCACAGCTACAGAATCTCCCATCCTTCCATCCACCCCATCTAAAGAGTCCATCCATACATTCCCTAGCATTCTATCCACACAAATCCTACCATGTCAAGATCTTGTCCAAAAGCATGTTGAAATACTCACAGAAGAAAATCAAGATCCAATCCCTTCACTTCCCCCATCACATGTGTCTATTACTTCCATCACCCCCAATCCAAAATCCTACTATCCCAATTCTTCCAATCCAAGATCCTACAGATCCTCCATCTCAAGATCCGTTACTATCCCCCAATCCCAGGTCAAAATCCCACCATCCTATCCTCTCCTCTTGAGGATCTTCCAATCCAAACTATCCAGCTGCCAGCACTCTATCCTCTTGGTCCACTTACGTTTGTCAGAGGCAGCCCACTTTAAAGCAGAAGCAATAAGTTCTATATCTTCCATCAGGGAACCAGAAAACTGGATGTTTATCATATTCCCCAAGTCAAAAATATCCTTGTTTGGATAAAATGCTCAAGAAATGGAATTATCAAGGCAAAGGCCTAGGCTCTCATGAACAAGGAAATCTGGAGCCTATCCAAGACAAGAAACATCCAAAGTTAGGTGGCATTGGTCACACATCAGAAGAAGACACTTCCTCCAGAAATGTTGGTACAGCTAAAGCTAAATTCAAGCATCCTTCCAAACCCACCATCACATCTTCCAAAGCATACAACACCATTTCTCCTCCTCCATCATTACAACCAAAGACAACCTATCGCATTCCTCCTTCATCCTCCAAATCCATTTTGGGTCCCTATGTCCCAAAATCTTCTAGCACATATCCTATACATACCCAATCCATTTTGGGGCCCTTACATCCCAAAATATCATCCCCCATCTTATTCCTACTTAGTCCTTTCATCCAAAATCCAAACATCCCTAGTCAGGATCAACAAAGGGCAGATGCCCACATATCCTATCTACCAATCTCCTTCCATCTCTCCATCCACATTTCCTCCACCCCGCACCTCTCCTCATCTTCACTCCGATGCTCCCCACAATTTGGATGCCATATCCAATATGAATAAAAGGAAATATCCACACAAATCTAAGGATTGTCATGTCCAGTCTAAATGACATGGTCAACCAAAGCAAAATCCAATCAAGCAATCCAAAGCATCCCAATGGCCGCAAAGGCCCAACAAAGCAAAAGCAAAATCTAATGCAACCAATGGCCACAAAGGCCCACCAAAGCTAAAGCAAAGCTGATGTGGATCCCCAAAGAAAAAAGATGTAATGCATCTAAAAGAAACATCCACAATGGCATCCAAAGTTGCTAATCCCCCCACTACTCAATCTTCTCCTCCATCTCCTAAATCTATTTTGGGTCCCAAGATTTGAAATCTCCTAGCGTAAATCCTCCATCACATCCACCTCTATCTTCCACATCCTATCTGCTTCATCCACCTTCCTTGCAACATGTGCCAATGTTGGGTCCTGACAGCACTCCCCCCTATCATGATCGCTTTCCATCTTTCCATCCAAACACTTTATACCACCATATTTCCCATCTCCCCCATCTCATCCATGCCTTTGCATAATTCCTCATCCTAACAAAGTTGTACCAACATCCAAGCAAATCAGAAGATCAGTGAAGAAGGTAGTGACAAAATCAAAGAAATCAGCACGTCGCAAAATCAGAAAGTCAGCATCAAAATCAGAAGGTAGTACCAAATCAGAGAATCATCAACAAGTCAGAATCAATTAGCATATCAGTGAAAGATCAGCACAAAGTCAGCAAAAAATCAAAAAATCCATAAAAATTGGGAAAAAATCAAGAGGAAAAATATCAAAAAAAGAAAATAAAAAGAAAAAGAGAAAAACATTCGTTCAATGGTGAAAAACTTGGCAATTCAAGTGCCTTGGACAAGTACAATGGTGAAAACCTAGCAAACAGGCATCATGCGTAGGCTCCCCCCAATTCCTTTCTGTAGTTGGGGGCCATTCCCTTCTTCCATCTTATCCAACATCTCCTCCATCCCCTTTGTCTCTCACCTCCTTCATCCTCCTTTGGATCTTGATGACAAAACAAAGACTACTAGGTATGCATGCTTTTGGGCACCTTCTTGGCATTCATCACACTTTTTAGCTACATATCCTCTATCCAATCCATTCATCCTATCTTCCATCTACCTTCCTCATCCTCTTACCGGCATATCTTTTGTCCAATCATACCCCATCCTAATTGCCTCTGAAATACATGAACTATCCTAAGCAGGGGGCATCTTATTCCTTGGTGTCATATTCCTTGGAGACTATCTTTCATCCAAAATCTTCCATCTTTCAATCCTTAAGAACATCCACCATCCAATCTCCTTGATCATTTCTCTAGCTAGATCCTCAGCAGTTCCTCTAGCATCCATCTTTCATCCTCAAGAAAATCTATCATCCAAGTCTCCTTAGCAGTTCCTCCATCCAAATCCCAAATCTTCCTCCATCCAAATCTCCTAGCAGTTCCATCATCCTCATCCTAAGCATTTCCTCCATCTTTCCATCACTTGGTGTCTTCCCTTGTCATTGGTATCTAGCTATAGGCTAACCTCATTGCAATCCAATGCCATTCATCCCTATCCAAACATTCCTAGCAATCTTCTAGCCATCTTCCAATCCCATCCACATCCCTCTAGCTATCCAACATCCAAGATCAAGCCAACTGATCCAATCACATCCTTAGTCCTTGTAGCAAGCCTTGATCTCAATCCAATCATCATCATTGGGGATATGTCCTTCCCAAATCCATGTCATTTTAGGACACATCATCCATCACCAGTCCATCTTGGCCTTCCAGCCAAAACTGGGGCATTGTCTTGCATATCTTTGGAGTTTTAGCTTCATCCCCAGGTTCTTTGTACATCCTAATCTTGAGTCTTGTACCATAGCATCAGTCATGTCTCCACCTCAGCTCATTTGTACATATGTGTCTTTACATCCCATCCTTTGTGTCAGTTAGGCCCTTGTCGCTATCTTGTTGTACATATCCTTGTTAGTCCTGCATCAACAGCATTTGATCAAAACACTTTGTCCTACCCAGCATTGTACTTCAGCAATATCAATTGTCGACTATCCTTGATCATCGTCACTATCTTTGAACTGCATCATTTGCCAATTAGCAACACAACATTATCCCCATCAGCATCGGGTCCACATAGATGTATGCTTTTATTTTGTCTAACCTAAGCCTAATCACGGGTCCCCTCAGTTGTATCCTTCTTGTCTGACTTAATCTTCCATCAAGCACACCAGGTCCTGTGTCAATGTATCCTTCCACACTGTTTAGACCAATCTTCCCACCATCAGTCAAATCAAATCACTCTCCTTGGCAAAGGATGTCTTTTTGGCGTTGTCATTTTGACCTTGGATTTTGTCCTTTGGATCTTGTTAATCTTTTACGGCTCCTCCTTGTTCTCTCCTCAAAGTTGCCACGATCCTTTATATCATGGTGCGCTGCGAATGAGGACAATCTAGGGCACGATCTTTTGATCTTTTCCTTCTGCCTGTCAGTCAGTCATGTGCTTGTGGTTTCTTTAGCATCATTTCCACCATGCTTCCTCTTGGGTTCATGCGTGATGCTGGGGCACCCTGCGTGTCTTTTTAGCGTCAGTCCTCTGCAATGCTGGTGACAAGGCCTCGTGATCCCAGTATCCTTGGCAGGTCCTCTAGCATTGCTATATTAAACTAGGTTGTGCTCTCCACATTTGCACTTGGAGCTTCCCTTGCATCTTGCATCATAGAGCTTACTCTTGCATCCTCATGTAGCTGCCTCCTGCATTTTGCATTCCATCTCATCTTGCATTCACTCATCTTTGCTCTTGGAAGCTTGGTTATTTATCTCCCCTTCCTCCTAGGCCCTTCCTTTTCTGTTTCCTTTCGAGAAAATTCCCGCAACGTTTACTCCTTGCATTATTTTCTCGAGGGGGCACAACCCCTCATTCCTCTAAATTCTAGCCTTGGGCATCTTATTTTCTTGTCCTTTGAAGCCATGCCACTTGCGGCATCGCATCAAAGAGGGGCAAAATGTAGACACCTAAAAATCCTTTAGAAAATAAAGTATTTTTATTTTCTGAAAATTGCTGATGACATCATCATTTATTAATTAATTAATTATTTAATTAATTATTAATTTTTATGTCATTAAATCCCTTTATCTTAATTAAAAAATATGTTAATTAAAGGAATCCCTCCCAAAAAATGTTTAAATCTTATTTAAACATTATCTCCTTATTTATTAATTATTTTAATTATAAATTGACCAAAAATCCCCCAAAAAATAATTAATTTATTTTTTGCCCAAAACTTGGCCAATTTCCTTTAGACCACTAACCTCTTCCAAAATCTTCTAATCCCTTCTTAATTTTGATTAAAAGGCTAATCCCATCTTTTCTAACCCTAATCCCAAGGCTAAATATTTAATTAAGATTAAATATTTAAATTTCATATTTATTGAAAATATTTCAATAAGTATTCCCAAAAACTTAAGGCTTTTAGAAATGAATAAACTTTTATTCCATAAAACCAAGGAGAACTCTAGACTCTTCTAGAATCTTCTCAAATCCAACCTCTTCACCCATCCTAATCGCAAGATTATCCTAATCTTAATCCTAATTCCCTCCCTTAACCTTGTCACATTCCCTAAACAAGGTTAGCCAACTCTTAAGCTTACCCCAAAGTCAACAAAGAGGGCTTCCCTTTTTGAAATGCATTGAAGGCATTTAAGGCCTCCTTATCCCTCTTACATGCACTTAATGGTGCATTTAAGAAGCCCCTCACCCCTTTTTTACACCCTTTGACCTTAGGCACATTTCCCAAATTGTGCACATTCCTCCCATCTTTCAACCCAATGCCCTTGTGACACTTGTCACAAGGAGGTGATCCCTAAACTAGCACAATCATGTGCTCCCCTTTGAGTGAATCTTGGGCCTCTCTTAAGGGATTTCAATCCTGGCCACTCATTCTTCCTTCCCAAATCCTATAAATACCCCTCCTTTCAAGAGAAAAATCAATTAGCTTACTTTCATTCTCATGCATTGTTATAATGCCATTTTCATGTTACATCTTAGCAAATCATTCTAATTTAGTTTACTTTCAAGCATTTTTAACTCATCGTAGCTTAGCAATAATGGATTAACATAGTCTTATTGTTTGTTTTGCATAGCATAGTATCATATCACATCTTTGTTTGGTCTAAAATCAATCCTAGATTACTCATCATGTAGCTTAATCTCCATTAAAGCATTTTTGGATCCTTGAGGCCTTAGGGGCAAATTAGGTGTTCTATACCTATTTTTGTGCCATTTTTGGGTTTTCATGGATTTCAATCCATCTAGAATGCATTTAAGAGTATGCTTCAAGTGCTTAGAGAGGCACGCCCACATCCTCCTTATCAGAGCAAATCAAACAATGCTTGGGTGTACCTATTTTTGGCTCAATCTGAGGTGGCTAGCCTAGAGTTTCTTTATTTTTTGTTTTGATTGCATACTTAGATTAAACTCTTAACGTTTGATTGATTTAGGCCTTTCAAAACAAATAACAGGTACCCTCGAAAAGCCTTGCTCACAATATATAGATACACACACATATATATATATATATATATATATATCTATATATACATACAGATATATATATGTGTGTGTGTGTGTGTGTGTGTATCTATATATATATATTATATATACATATATATATGTATATATACATATATATATGTATATATACATACACATATATATATATAGATATACATATATATATAGAGAGATATATATACTATATATATATATAGATATATATGTATGTATGTATATATATATATATAGATATATATGTATATATATATATACAGATATATATGTATATACATATATATATATATATACATATATATGTATATACATATATATATATATGTACATATACATATATATGTACATATACATATATATATAGATATATATATGTACATATACATATATATAGATATATATATGTACATATACATATATATAGATATATATATGTATATATGTATATATACATATATATATATATATATATATATATATATATATATATCTATATATGTATATATGAATATATACATATATATATATATATACATATATATGTATGTACATATATATGTATGTACATATACATATATATGTACATATACATATATATATATGTATATATGTATATATACATATATATATATACATATATATATATATATATATATATATCTTCCCAGAATGCGTACAGGTTATGGAAACCTAAAACCAACATTAAAAGTTTCCTCATAACCCATATGGATTATGAAAAGTTAGAGGTTCAATTGTAGTTTTCCATAACCTGTATGGTTTCTATAAAATAGGAACCCGAGAGAGAGAGAGAGAGAGAGAGAGAGATATATATATATTTATATAGACATATATGTATATATCTATATAAATATATGTATATAAAATTATAGATATGTATATATACAAACATAGACATATGTTATATATAAATTTAGTGTATTATTAATTTAGGACCATGTGTTGTGATGTTTTCATAACCCGTACATGTTCAATAAAAAATAAATTACATGTCTTTACATCTCCAAAACACGTACGGGTATTGAAAATTTTGAAATGTACTTTTTTCTTTTCAAAACCTGAGTAGATTATGATGGGCACAAAAACCCATACATGTTTTAGGCTTGGAAAAAGGGTTAGTAAATGAACCTAAGGCTTGAAATCCCATTTTCCCTCCATTTTATTCTCTTTACACATTTTTTCATCTTCCAACATGAATTCTCAACTTCATCATCATCAGGTTGACAAATGACCAAGTGGATATCTCTAAAATTATGACCATAATCTTACACATCTTCTCATCTTTCTAACCAAATAAAATTTTCAATTTTTGGACAACATTAATATAGTGAAATTTAATTTTCTTTACAAGTTTCTTGAGAGGCCTCACAGACACATGTCTACCATTTTTTCAATAACTTTTGATCTATTCAACCAATTGAAATAAATTACATATTACTATTCTACACTTGAATCTATACACTTTTAAAAAAGAAGATTGCATTTTTTATTATTTTGATGCAAGTTATGCCCAATGCACAAACATGTGCCATATTTTCAGGATGTGGTCACTTCAAAACATCATAAAAAAAGTACTCAATGGAAAATTATGAAAAAATATAAAACTTCTAGATCTTAGTCTTTCCTACCATCCTACCAAGATGTTTTTCAAAATATTAAATCTAACTATATCTTTTGTTGAGTGCACATAAATAACTATGTTATGTTTTTCTAAAAAAATTAGGAACAATTTTTCGTGCATGGAGGGTTTGACCCTCTTAATATTATCCATTTAAAAGAAACTTTAGTAAGACAAGGAGAAAAGGACCCAATTTTGAATGATCCTACTCCACAACTTATCTCTTCTAAGACAAAACATAACTGACATGCATGTTTCCGTCGAAATAAACGTCAAGCTAAAGTCAATGCATGTGTGCATGCTTCCCAAACCATCTTACCTTACTTTGACCAGCCCATGCTTGATCTTGTGGAGGAAGTTAATGATCCTAATAATATTAAAATGGATAAACATGATGATTCTATCCACACTTTGGGTTCTATTGTGATTAATGTTTATGAGGAAGATACACTTGATGATCCTATTGATACTAACAATTCTTTACATGATAGTGATAATAATGAATATGAAACTATTGATATTGATCATGATTTGCCTAATAATATTTCAAAACAGTTGTCAATTACTCCTAGTCTCAAACAAAGTGTTCCTCAAAATGGTCCTTGTTTGGAACTAGCTATTATTCCTAATATGTTGGATGTTTCTCCTCTTTTTAGTTTCCCACTTTCCCTACATGATTTTAAACTTAGATGAGGGTGGGGGGGGGCAGGCGATGCACTTGATTAGCCTCTCTATCCTGGTAGTCTTTTTGTGCTTTCCTATTGTGTTGTAATTCCCTTGTGTTGTGTTTTCTATATGTTTGTTTAGATTTCTTTAAATGACCCTTGTTGCTCTTTTGGTGTAAGGTGATAACGAATCACAAATGTTGTATCGTTACTCTATTTGTATATTACTTCTTCTATATGTTGTTACATGCTGTGTTGTACATGTTCAATTGTTCATAAATGTGACTTTGTGTAGTCCTCTTAGGATGTGTGACATGGTAGCATTGAATCTTTTTGGTCTCTATGATGTTGGCCCAAAAAGAATCTTCTTCATAATTATTATGTGGTTTTCCTCCATTGTGTTGTAGTTCTACTTACTTTGGGGAATGTTTTGGATTATTGAGAGGGGAATAAATCATTAATAAGTGATTCTTTAAACCTTAAAAACTTTCACTCTATTTCAACTTGGTAAGAACTCCGTAAAATAAACTTTAGTAGTAACCAATAACAATAGCAACTTTAAGTAATTAGAAAATATCATGCATAATAAAAATTCAACACATTTGACACTAGTATTTAACATGGAAACCCAATTTGGGAAAAATCACAATGGGAATTGTCACCCACCAATCAAAAATACTCTTCCGAAGTATACTCAATTAAAAGCCAATCTTGTTAAAGATTAAAATGCACATTGTTAAATGTGAACCTGTTAGGAGATTTTCCTTAGATCTATTAGGATCTTCACCCTGTTAGGAGTGACCTTGTTAAAGGTCTTTAAACACTCTTGTATAATGTCACCTCTCTCAAGGATTTACAATAAGACTGTTAAGTCCACTTAGTTAAGATATTTTCTTGCTACTAATGTTAATAAGAAATAGTATAAAATTTGATTTATAAATTTGAAACTACCTCTTTCTTAGTTAGATCCCTTTTGCACTCTTTGTCTCCACTTCATTCCATCACTTCTCACTAGCTTCAACACTTCATCAATCTCTACTTGCAGACTCAGATTTCAACCTTTTTCTTCTTCACTACATCACTCAGTTACACATCTACACTTCAACTCACCATCTCATTTTTTATTTAGTTTCATCCTTTATATAGACTCTATTTTTCCTCTTAATCTCCTTTATTACATTTTCCTATGTTTATTCTAAACCATTAGAGCATCCTCTTGAACTGATTCAATGAATTTGGAACTCGCTAAAACATGTTATCATCACCTCGGAACTTGAACTTTTCTTGGAACTTGTACATTCACTTTTCCCGCTTAGATCTTTACCACAGATCATCACCTTGAATTTTCCTAATCGTAGATCTCTTTAACTAACTCTTCTTCATCCTTAGAATCTTCTAGATCTCTATGGCTCTTCATTAGATGTCATTTTGATCCTTGTATTTAATTTGTATTCCTTTTTGGTTGCCCTTCCTTTTCCTTCAACCAAAATTATGTTTACTTCACTCAGTAACTAACTCCTTACACTCGGTGTCTTGGATTCCTTTCTCTTTATCGACAATTACTTTCCTTCTACCAAATGACTTCTTTGTTCTCAGTAACTAAACTATTTTCTTGTTGACTTGTCTAATATCCTTTACTAACTTGATAGATCATCAAATGTAAAATAGAAAACAAATAAATCCTTATTACTATTGGAGTAATTTTTAGGTTTTTCCGAGAAGTTTCACTTTTAAATCCTGCTAACATCAGAATCCTTCCTATGTATCAATTATTTATGACTATAATAAATTGTCCATTTAAAAATTGGAGTGTCAAGTTCACCAAATGCAAAAATGTCTACATATCCTTTCCCTAACTCTTTTTGCCCTCAATGGGGTTTTGTTTTAAAAAAAGGCACCCTAAGTGTACCCTAGATCTTTATGTTTTCATGTTACTTTATGAGGCACTTAAGGTTTCTGCATATGCACATGGTCATTTATCTTCCCTAGTGTTCACTGAATCTCATAATAAAATGGTCATGTCCTTAGGCATTCAGCGAACAAGTAACAAAGCCCTGGATTTCATTCTATTTTATTCAGTCGTGTAATCTCTAGTTAAGTTGGAGGTTAGTGAATCTGTTTGGTGATCCGGTGACAAGGCTATCTCCAATTCTCATGATTCCTGGTGGTTATTAAGAAATAATTCATCGATCAAGTAAATGAAGTGTTCACTTGATCTCCAAGACCCAGTAGTTAGTTGCGAAACATCTCACGATTCGACGAAAGGCTTATGAAAGGATGAAGATTTCTTCAGTTGTGTATTCTCTAGATACTAGTTGTAGGCTAGGAGAACCTAAATATATTAGGAACAGGTGTAGACATTTAAACAAGTTATCCTACTCTAATAAAACCAATCAGAAACAACACATGAGTTCTCTAAACTACCTTTGATAGAATTGAAATAGGAGCACCTGAGCCCCATTTGATTTGTTCTTGATTTAGGGATGTGGGTGTGCTCTCAAAACAAATGAAGCATAACCATAATGATGATAAGGGGGGATATGATAGATTAGGGACCAAGATAACCCCATATTGGCACAAAACCAGGTATAGAAGACCTATTTAGCCCCTAAGGCCTCAAAGAACCTAATGATGCTAAGATGAAGATTGATGCAAGGATGCTTAAGCTAGATTGATTTTAACCAAATGAAAGATAATTTTATGCAAAGATGATTAGAAAAACTTAACAAAGAACTATATTCATTCCATTAAGATATTCTGTGATGATTTAGAAAGCACAAAATAGAGTTAAGCTATCAAATATGCTAAATGCTATGCTAAGTTTAGATGCAATTTAACATAATAACACTACTTAATATGAAAGATGTGAATTGGTCCTTTTCTCTTAGGAAGTGTGGGTATTTATAGGATTTTTGGAAGGGCTTGGGTTCGGAGGATGAGTTAGAGTTAGAGGTACAGTCAAGGGTAGAGTTTAAGGTAAGGTTAGGGGTATGGTAAGGTTTACCTTGGGTTAGGGTTGCTCACACATGTGTGAGAAACACTAGGGAAGTGTGCAAGGGGAACAAGTGTGGAAGAAGAGACATGGGTCTCTTTATGAGGCTATAAGAAGCCTTAAAGGGTGTGTAAGAGGCTTTAATGAGTGTGTAAGGCTCATTAAGGGAAGGGTTTGACCAAAAGTCAAGGAGACTTGGATTAGGCTAAGAAATGTAGGAAAGATCTCCTAAATTGGTTTAGGGAAGATTGGAAGGGTTTAGGAAAGGCTACAAGATTCTAGGTTTTTGAGGCTTTAAATAAATATAAAATTTATTTAGGGAATGTGACATCATTTATTAAATATTGATTTAATAAAGAGAGGAAAATCACTTAAAATTGATTTAAATGGTTTGGGGAGGGATTCTTTAATTAAAATAGGTGGATCTAATGGCATAAAAATATATTAATTAATTAAATAATTAATTAATTAATAAATGATGATATCATCAGGGGTTTTCGGAAAATAAAAATACTTTTATTTTCTAATGGATTTTTAGGTGTCTACACTAGTTAATAGTCAAGACAAGGCATTCAACGATCAAGCGACTAAAGGTTTTTGCTTGATCTCATGATAAAATAATTAAGTCTTCAAATGTTTGGCAATTCAGTAAGAGCGGTGGATGGTAATGAAGATCAATGATCGATGTTTAATCTCAGGATTAGACCAAGGGTAAGGAAGTTATCTAGCGATTCAGAGATAACAGTATTCGCTAAGTCTCATAATATAACCAAGGTTAATAAAAATATTCAGAGATCACGAGAACATAGTTGTTGCTGGATGTCAAGATTAAACTTGAGTTAAGATATTCATTTAGAGATCACAAGAATGCTTTCAGTCATCTCATCTCATGTTAAAGAAATGATCTAGAAACCTAGCAAACACATTCAGTCGTTGAATCTCAAAAGGGGATTCTCGTTAAGTTAAAGTTTATGAGATTTGGAGAAAGCTTTCAGTCGCTAAATCGTGAGATCAGATATGAGTTAAGGAAAAGGTTTGAAAGTTATACAAGGACTGTTGATACTGATAAGATCGAATGATAGTCACTTGATCTTTGAATAAAACCATGAGTTAAGAAATAATTTCAAGATCAAGAGAAACCTTTAGTCTCTTGATCTTTGAATTAGATGACAGTTAAGTAAATCATCTTGAGATCAAGAGAGACCTTCAGTCGCTTGATCTCCGAATAGCTCCTAGTTAAGTTTGCATTAATGAAAAAGAGAAAGGAGTTGTTATTATGTGGAAAGGTACTATACCATGATGGAAAAAGTGAGAAAGCTAGCCAATCATATCATAATTAAGGGTTTTTGTCAGTACTTGAGGGTTTTAAAAGAATACACAGTAATCATTCATTTTGCTTCTCTGTAATTTTTAAATGCAAACTATCACATCTCACATTACGGCTAGCTCTATTTCAAATTTGGTTCATGTAGAGTTAAATTTTGAGATGACTCAGGGAAGATTTGTGGAAATCTTGATTATTTCCTATGCATTAAATGATTAACAGTATATAGATAAGACATTCCTGCATTTACACTTACCAGTTTTTAGAGAGCGATTGAGATTTTTGAGCAATTACAGTGAGTAATTTATAGATAAGATTTGTAGAGCCGAGTGTTCATTAAAGATTTGTAGAGATGAGCCAACCTAAATCAAGCCAGGCCTCGTCTAGTGAAGGAGCAAAGGAACAAGGAGATGAATAGAAAGGAAAGCCTAATTTTTCTGAGGAGCTTATCGAATTATTGCCAGGATCAAACTAGAACAAGAAGGTAAATGATGAAGCCTTCATTGATGATATGGAAAACTATAGGGATCCTGATACCCCCTCTTGCTCTAGTTTTATGCTTTTTAATTATTTCTACAATAATTGTGATAGGCCTAACCCGATCTGTAATGCATGGATTTTAGGCATGGCCAAGTTGATAGTCCCCGATGTCTTTGTAGATGTTGACCTTGTTGGCATTAAGCAGGATTGCCACTAGTGACAACACTTATTTGCATTCTAAGTGCAAACTGAGCAGAATAGTGCAAACTGAGCAGAACAGTGCAAACCGAGCAGAATAGTGCGAACCGAGCATAACAGTGCAAACCGAGCAGGACAGTGTAAATCGAGTAACATTATGTCTATCGAGTCATAGGTATTTACCGAGTTCAAAACTTACCGAGTGGTTAGTATGAACCGTGCCTTCACTTCTACCAAGTGCATGATGATGCCGAGTAATGCAGTAGACGCCGAGTATCAGAAAGTCACCGAGTTAGTTTGTAGGAACCGTGTAACCATACTTGGGCCGACTTAGTAGCACTTATGTTTATTTGTCAAGCCAACTTTGTAATTGTAATTAATTGTTTAGACTTGTATATAAATAATGTTGTAAAAATACCAAGATGTAATGAATATGAATATGAAAAGAGAAAGGCAGAGATAAGTGAATTACAAAGGGCTACAGTAGTATAAGAAGTAGCAAAGACAAATTCATCACAGAAGGTGATCAGTACATCAGCGAATCTCATTCAACAATCCAGTTGCAAAGTAAGAGATCTACTATTTCATCCTAACAGGTGAATCAGCTTGAAATCCTTTAACCGAGTAGACTTAACAGTCTTTGTAAAATATCTTAACCGAGTGCATACTTCATTGTATGTTTGTAAAACCTCTAACAAGGTGGACCTAGCAGTTCTTATTGCTCCTAGCAGGGCAGATCATCAGAAGTGATCAATGTAAGCCTTAACCGGCCAACTTTATACTGCAGTACTAAAGCTTTGTGGGTTTCATCCCCACCCCAGTTTTACTTTCTTTTGGAAGGTTTCTGGGTAACCAAATCTATGTGTCATTGTTGTGAATGCTTTTATGTTTCATACTTTCTATATGCATAAGGATAAAGTGAACTATATGTTAATACATCTGTTATTGAAAGAAAATTTGGAGTTACTGATTCACCCCTCCCCTCTCAGTAACTTGGTTAATTCTTGAATATTTTCAAAAATTGGTATCAAAGCTATATTGGTTCTCAAGATAAAGCTTAACTAGCTTGAGCAAAGATCTAGGACAATGGAGGTATTCAAACTGAACAAGGTGATTGAAAATGAAAAGCTAGATCTGGAAATGGCCATAGCTAAACTCAAAGAAGCAAAAGAACATCTTTCCCAATCCCTAAGAAGAAGGAAGGAACTTGCAAATCAGATGAATGATCAGAATTACATTGAAGAAAAGATTGAAGATCTTTTTCCCTCAGATAGCTCAGATGAAGCAAACAATGCTGTCAAAGAACTCCTAGAAAAGAATGGGTCTCTGCAGGAAGAAGTGAGAAAATTAAAAAGAGAACAAGAGCTACACTCAACAAGATATTGTGAGATCTTAGAACAAAGAAACAAGTTAAAAGATGAATTAGATGGAAGGAACAATGAAGTCCAAAATAAAACCCTTCAGCTAGAAAACCTAATTGATTAGATCTCCCATACAAATGAGGAAATTCTGAATCTAAGATCAGAAATAGAAAGCACAAGAGAAGAACTAAGATCTGAAAAGCAAATCAATCTAAGATTGGTGGATGACCTAAACACCGAAAAAAAAATCAATGAAAGAATGTTGAAGAGACAAGAAGACTTAAATCAACTGTATGATCGAAATCTTCATAGGCAAAAAAGAAAAGTAGGACTTGGATACAAAGGAGAAGGTGAATCTTCTAAGCAAGGTACTCAAAGAAATCAGAAACCTACTTGTAATCATTGTGGTAAAATAGGACATACTTCAAATAAATGTTGGAGCAATGAAAAAGTAGAATTCAATGGAAAATGCTACAACTGCAATCAGCATGGTCACAAAGCAAATGAATGCAGGGAAAAACCAAGATTCAAAGGCAATTGTCACAAATGCAGCAAACAAGGTCACAAGGCATCTGAGTGTAGATCCAAAACATTCAATCCAGCAGAACAAATTATGAAAGCAATGTTTGGATGGGATTACAACACCTGGTGTAGATGTCATTACTGTGGATAATATGGACACATTGGCATGAACTACATAAAACATCATCTAAGGAAAAGAGATACTACCATAAGATGTTTCAAATGCACTAAACTCGGTCATATAGCTAGAAATTGCATGAATGCTAGTGAAGTTGAAGATGGAAAGAAGAATGAAGCAACTAAGGTCAGGAAATAGATGAGACAACAGTGGATTCCTAAATCTACCAAGCTAACCAGTCCAAGTAATGGAATGGGTGGCTCTACCGACTCAAACTAAATTCCCAAGAAAGCACTGGAACTGTATTCTCATAGACAAATTTCAAGCAGTTCCAGAACTGAATTAAAAGAAAGATTTAAATCGGCATACAAGATGCAATAAGATCACAGGAAGGTCGGTATCAGTTTTCACTGAGCAAGGTCGGGAGCTGTCTAATATGATTACCGAGCGAGGTCGAAGCAATATGAATTCTCAAGTTCACTAAGTTGCAAAGTCTTTATCGAGCAATTAATTCATAGTGGGTGACAATCTGTCAGAATTCATACCCTAATTTCTACGAAGCATTAATGACAGAGTTGTAAACAAAAGGCAAGAAATCAAACTCATTCTTCACCGTGAACTTTAGCATTTTGAGAGCAAAAAATTTCCAGAGCAATCAAGCGATTCAAATACTTTTGCGAAAAGAATTATCTATGAGCTACCATGGCATCATCCAGTGCTTCAGCGATGAAAGGAATAGAAATGATAATCAAAGGGGAATGGAGAGCACCAGATTTCAAACTCGTGCCCGTAATTGCAACAGCCCTAGACCAGAACGGAGCTCAATCTCAGATTCCTCCTAAGGTACTACTTGTTAACGATATTCGCAATCATTTCAATTCTGCAATTCAAGAGATGGGAAACCTAGAGCTAGATATTGTGTGTGAGGAATTGTGTGTGAATGGTGTTCTAAAACCAGAGCACAAACATCTAGAAGACAAGGGATTAGTTCACATTACACATTTACCTCAAAACTTTTGAGAGAAATGGGTTAGATACATTCTCAGCCATGTACATGAAGGAAAGATTTGGCTTGAGCAACCCATAGAGATCACCGGTCTTCCCATGTTAAACAAAGTTAAATCTACCAAAACCCTAGGTCGGCCGGAGCTGGAGAAGAAAACCCTAGCCAAGTGGGATGGTAGAGGCATGAAAGTAAGTAGCATTACTGATGCTGAACTGAAGTTTGGAACACACATCATTGCTCATAAAATATATAGTTCAAGTCGATAGAATAGTGTTTCCTGCGAAGCCATAGACCTAGCATACAAGGTGGTAAAGAATAATTTATCATTTGACCTTGCAGATTTGTTGTTAAAACAGTTTAACAAGAACATGGAAAGCATTCAAACTTCCAAAAACAATCCATGTAAGTTTGGATCTCTACTGGTCTGTTTATTTTTCTATGTTTAGAAATTCTTCCCTTCCAAAGGAAAAGTAGTATGGAGAAAAGATGTGCCAATTCTTTATGAGATAAATGAATATATTTCAGAAATGGGTGAAAATTTTGATAACATCATGGATAGTTATTTCGAGTCTTTCAAGGAGAAAATGAACGATAGATTCTGGATTCCACAAAAGTTGGTGGAGGATTATAAGGATGATATTTGTTTCATGGTGGACTATGACAGAGTATACATTCAAGTAGCTAAACCGAGGATTGTACATGTAAAACCTCTTCCTTATGAGGTAAACATTGATGAAACAAAGAATATCATTGAAGCCCTCCTTAATCAGCCTGTTAATCCCAAAGCTCCATATTTTGGAACATATGAAGAAGCAAAAGTGAGAATTGAATTAAGTATAAAGCTTCCACAAGCAGTAAATAAAGGAAAAAAGAGGATAGCCAAAATGCAAATGCTAACCGAGGACAGAGGAGAAGACACTGAAGAAGAAGAGGAAAAGGATGAGAAAATAGAGGAACCAGAACCTACAAAGAAGAAAGGAAAGGTATTCATCACCAAGGCACCTAAGCCTCCCACTGCCGTATTTACAAGGAGAAGTCCAAGGAATAAGGCAGACAAAAAGGACAAAGATATAATATTCAAAAAGCCTCCTCTAACCCTTCAAGAGAAGATCAAACTTTTGAGAGAAGGATCAGGATCTGGAGTAAGTAATATAAAATCTTTAAAATATGAAACCAGATCAGAAATAGAACAAAAGGAGATTGAAGATGCTGTTATTGAAAAGATGGGATAGTGGAAATACTCTCCTGATGAAATAGCCCCATAGATTCCAGCAGCTTTATTAGATCAAATAAAAATGAGATGGGCCAATGCAAAGAAAACTGTAAAAGACATATTTGATCAAACCCTGAGACAATTAATGCCGAGCTTGAAAAATGATGAAATAAAGAAGGCATTGAAGGAGAATGAAAATAAGATGACACTGAAGTTCAATACTTGTTTAATTCTGATTAACAATATTGAATCGGTTGTGAAGACTGCAAATGCCACATGGAAGAACATATACCATCTTCACCAACCGAGTACTCAAATAGCTATAATAAAAGACATTGAAGATGACAGTGATGAATAGGAAGAAGCCACTAAGGTAGATGATACTGTGAGGATAGTGGCAGAAGTCATTGCATCACTTCCTACCTCTCCAGCAAAAGTTACTACATCTAGCCTGGAGACACCTTCAAGCATGGTTGTGACAACTTCAACATTTGTCCAATCACCTATAGCAACAACAGAAGTAACTACCATTTCTTCTACCGAGTTGCAGTCTCCTATTTCATCAAGTTTTCCAGTAGTAAGTATTCTAGTTTTTGATTCTACAAGTGTAATTACTTCAAGTTCTCCAGTAGACAATATACCATTCTCTAAAGCTAGTCCTACTATGTCTACTGTCACTACTACTAAGGCATTAAGTATAGATAAGCCTAAGGCTCAACCGAGTATATGATTTTTGGGCAAGAATATAGTAGAGGATATAGACCTAGATGAGGAAATAGAGATTCCAACATTGGATTTTGCAAATCTATCAGTGGATCAAATGCAAAATATAGGTGAAATCCTCCAAAGGAAAGCGAAGCAAAAGAAGCTTAAAGAGGAGAGAGACAAGGAATATCAAATCATTAAGGATGCTAAGGACATTTTGTCAGAAGCATTAGGTATTAAAGTAGACTCCTCTCAACATGTTTTGTTACAATTAGCAGAAGCAGTAAATAACTACAATGAGGATTCATCTGGGATAGACAAGTTAGTTGAAAAAGCCAAGAAGAAATTCAACAATAAAGTGCTTGAGCACATTGCTCAGCACATAGCTATTAATCAAGTAGAATTATCTTCAGTTTTGACAAACATTGAATCTTCCTATTCGAATATTACCTCTCTTTTAGCCAAACTATGCAATGTTGCAGAGTTCACCAAGGATGTCAAGGATAAAATGAATAAAATTGATGAGGATTTGAAGATTAGCATACAGAAGCTGCAACTTGAACCAAGTTCAAACTCTGCTCATCACATGAAAATCTCATTCCTATCAAATATGCAGTCAGAACTACTGAAAGAAGACACAAGGATCAGGTCCACACTGCTAGACATTCAGAACATGATCCTTCCCATCATGAGTACAATGTATCAGCACATTGAACATTCCAAAACATTAATTCATGACAATCAGTTCTCAATAGTAGATCACATGATTACACTCTCTGTAGAAGTCCAAATTGCAATCCAAACATGCAAGATTCTGCAAGAAAATTGGGACAAAACCCTGGCACTGATAATGAAGGTACATTCTATTTTTCTATCAAATTTTGGATTCTCCCTATAAAACACTTGTATATACATCTTTGGCATTATCGTCAAAAAGGGGGAGATATGTATAGAAGAAAAAGTTAGTACATTGAAAGGGGGAGATAATTTATAAAGCCCTATGACAAAGACAAATTTTGAAAAATCAAAATAAATCTCAGCATGGTTCATGTATATAAGTTTTGGGCAATAAGTGTTTTGTCACTAATGCCAAAGGGGGAGATTGTTGGCATTAAGCAAGATTGCCACTAGTGACAACACTTATTTGCATTTTGAGTGCAAACCGAGCAGAACAGTGCAAACCAAGCATAATAGTGCAAACCGAGCAGAACAGTGCAAACCGAGCAGAATAGTGCAAACTAAGCAGAACAGTGCAAACTGAGCAGAACAGTGCAAACCAAGTAGAATAGTGCAAACCGAGCAGGACAGTGCAAACCGAGCAGGACAGTGTAAACTGAGTAACATTATGTCTACCGAGTCACAGGTATTTACCGAGTTCAAAACTAACCGAGTGGTTAGTATGAACCATGCCTTCACTTCTACTGAGTGCATGATGATGTCAAGTAATGCAGTGGATGCCGAGTATCAGAAATTCACCGAGTTAGTTTGCAGGAACTGTGTAACCATACTTGGGCTGACTTAGTAGCACTTATGTTTATTTGTCAAGCCGACTTTGTAATTGTAATTAATTGTTTAGACTTGTATATAAACAATGTTGTAAAAATACCAAGATGTAATGAATATGAATATGAAAAGAGAAAGGCAGAGATAAGATAATTACAAAGGGCTACAGTAGTATAAGAAGCAGCAAAGACAAATTCATCACAGAAGGTGATCAGTACATCAGCGAATCTCATTCAGCAATCCAGTTGCAAAGTAAGAGATCTACCGTTTCATCCTAACAGGTGAATCAGCTTGAAATCCTTTAACCGGGTAGACTTAACAGTCTTTGTAAAATCTCTTAACCGAGTGCATACTTCATTGTATGTTTGTAAAACCTCTAACAAGGTGGACCTAGCAGTCCTTATTGCTCCTAGCAGGGCAGATCATCAGAAGTGATCAATGTAAGCCTTAACCGGCCAACTTTATACTGCAGTACTAAAGCTTTGTGGGTTTCATCCCCACCCCAGTTTTACTTTCTTTTGGAAGGTTTCTAGGTAACCAAATCTATGTGTCATTGTTGTGAATGCTTTTATGTTTCATGCTTTCTATATGCATAAGGATAAAGTGAACTATATGTTAATACATCTGTTATTGAAAGAAAATTTGGAGTTACTGATTCACCCCTCCCCTCTCAGTAACTTGGTTAATTCCTAAATATTTCCAACAGACCTCATGTTTGAATTGGCCAAACATTATGATCCCATATCCAAAACCAGTAGGAAAGGTGATAAATCTCCCCTAGTCACTCTTGATAGGGGATTCTTTATGAAAGCTTTTAATTTGTACTAATCATCATCTACAAAGATAGACCTAAAGAAGGTAAAGGAGAAGTATGCAATCCAATTAGGGCTTGTGAGAACCCAGATAGCTAGACTTATCCCTAAAAATCATAAATATGTGGCCCCTCTCCCACCACATATGAATTCTCTATACGAGTATAAATCCCTCCACTTCTACATGAAGTATCGTGCATATGGGCTATGTCAAGTTTTGGGGATAGATGGAGATGCTACAAGGTTGCCAGCTGATCTACTGATGATAATCCTAGATATTCATAATTCACATGCCAACACAGACTATGATTACATTCAATATGTAATTGACAAGATACATGAGGATCTATCATGTATCAAGGCAAAAAAGAAGCCCATTAAATTCTTGCACTATTCTTTGGTAATTTATTTAATTTTTTATTTCAATCTTGGTAACTTAAATGTGTAAATTCTAAGACCAAGAGCAATGTTTGAGGGACAACCAAACCCAGTACAATTCTGGTTGAGAATATGGAATTATATTTCCAATGATTATTTTTTTTATGGTTTTCAGAATTGGATAGTTCATCCAATTTTAGACCTAGTGGGAACAAGCATTGTGAGACTCCTGGTTTTGGTACTTAAACTTCTTATGCCTAAACAATTTATTAGCAAGAGGGATAAGGGCCATAATTGGGGAGATTTTTGTCCAGGTCAGAATTTTACACTGATCAGGGTCTATGGTCTCCCATAGCCCCCTCATTTGTTACAAAAGTATGTACCACCAAGGGTAGTCTAGTTGGATTTTTTGTGGCAATTGATGTGGACTGATATGGAGCATTTGGCACCACATAGAAAAGGAACTTTTACTCCTCGACAGTTTAAACTAGGAAGCTTTTTTATTGGAAAAAGAGAACTACTATAGGTTAGCTTGTGGTTGAATCATTACAAGATGGATTTTATTGCATACAGATATGTATATTCAGAGGATTTCATCAGAAATGTCAGGATACTTCTTACCCCCAATATTGGTACTATAAGAAGCCATGAAGGATTTGATGAAGAGGATGTGATCAGAAAATTGTTAGATGAAGATGAGATAGGAAGGAGACTTACAAGATTCTATGACCTATTGAACTTGGAAGCTCAGCTCAAAAAGGCTAGTATGACCTTTGGATGATTTTTCCTAGACCTACCCTACCTAGCCAGAATTGACAAAATGGTAGAAATGCATGAAATCCTATCTAACTAGTTAGAGGCTCAGATTGATGAGAAGCATGAGCTGAAAAAGGGCTATTTCTCTTCTGAGTATGAATCTTATAGTTCCTATGAAGAAGATAGCCCTCCTCAAGTAAATTAACCTCATGTTATTGACTTAGATCAAAATGTCCCAGAGGTAGGGGATCTATCTAAACCACCTTAGAAGAGGCAAATGATTGAGGAGGGAGAGTCCTCTAAAAGAAAGAAACAAAAGAAAGAAGTTGATGGGGTTGCATCGTTAGTGCCTTGTGATAGATCATATTATCATCATATGAGGAAGAATATTAGAGAGGGAAAGAAGGTGGAAACACAAGAAGAAGTGGAGTTACCCTTGTTTCTTGGTAAAGATGAAACAAAAATGTACCAAGAGGAATTGCTCATTGATGATCAATTCATCAAGAGTGAGCAGTTTAAGAATTTCCTCATATGGAGGAAGCAACAAAAAATTGCAAGAACATTACCTAAGGGCATTGATCCCGATGAAGAGGCACTAAAAGCATTGGCATCATATGATCTAGAATTAGAAACCATTACTATAGAAGAAGCTAGGAAACTGGTTAAATCTAGTGGAATTCTCTTAGTTCCAGGGTGGGATTTGACATCATCTTTCATCATAGATAAAATTAGAAAGCAACCTAAGGGAAATCTATCTTATGAGGCCCAGATTGGAGATATGATTAGAGGAAGTGGGTATGACCCCAAATCTCAAGCTCTTGCAATGTGGTCCCTTACACCAAGAACTCAAAAGCCATCCTTAGTCAACATAGAGGATAAAATGGAGGGGGACAAGATCATCTGGACTTTTCAAAACACCAGTGATCTTGAAGTGTCTAAGGTAGTGACACATTTTTGTCATCTGAATGAAGCTAAGAAAGCTCAACTATCAAATAGGTATGCAAAATTATTTGAAAATGCAATAAATATAGCAAAGGATAGAGATAGAGGACTGTTGAAGATAAAGGCATTAGAGGATGAACTTGAAGAAGAAAAAGTTAAACTTGAAGAGGACTCTAAGGCACCTCCTCCTCCAGTCCTACAAATTGAAACCGTAGTCCAGTTAGTGGAAAAAATTCCCATTGAGGTATTAGGGGATTTAGAAAAGGACAAGATAGATGTAGCTCTCAAAGTACTCATTGATATCTTGAAACATAGGTATGAGGAGATTAAAGGGAATTGTGTTGGAGATTTTCCAGCAAGCCAGTGTTGACTTTATGTTTGTCACTAATGAAAACATATGGTAAGAAGCATGCATGGAAGCCTGATGGAGAGAGCCTTGAGTATATGTTTCCTAGATATGTTATCAGCATGATATCATAGACACAAAGATTGATTCTAACGGAAGATAGTAATATAGTTGTTTGTATCAGTAGTATTCATGACAGGTCCCAGGAAGAGTTCTATATGTGATTTGCAGTATGGTTGTAATGAAGCCTTGTGCATTTATATTTATGTTTAAGACATGTTAGTGAAGATATGTTCATGGACATAGAGTCAATTGTGCAGTATAGGTGTAGTCATGATGTTTCTAGTTGACAGTTACAGTTTCATCAGTTTATCTGAAGGAGCTGACATTGTTTTTATTATTGTAGTAGTTGCATCTATCATTTCGATATGCATGTTTGGATTAGTGTTTGGAGAAGAGTTAATAATTTTTGTTTAAGAGCACATAACGTATTTTAGGTTGAGAAGAAAGTATCAGTTAATTTAGTGGAGCCGACAGTGTGAAGTGACACATCTACTCATATGGAGTTGTGCGGTCCTAATTAGTGTTGCATGCTTAGTATAGCTATTGGAGATGTTGTTAAAGAGTTATATTGTTTCTCTAATATGATTTCAAGGAATTTCTAATAGGCTGACTTGATTATATCATTTGGAGAAAGATACTTATAGTCGGTTAAGTTGTGATCATTTAGCATGGCATAGAGTTGAAAGATAAGAGCAGAGCAGAAGATGCGAACTAATGAGCCATCAATAGAAGGTCTATGTGAAAAACAAGAGTGTGTATGCTATTCATTGGAACTGATCTAGATAGTAGGTCTAACTCATAGTTCACCAAGATCCAGATATAGTGTGTATCTGTTAAACAAAAGGTTGCAACCTTCACCCCTTTGAGCAGTGTGCTCCTGGACAGTGTGTCCTCACCCATAACAGAGTTAATTATAAAAGACTCCTAATAGGGTCTGACCTTTGACTAGGTCACTATACTTAATGCATTGTAAAGATCAACTCCTAACAGGGTTGTAAGATCTTCTAATAGGGATCATTATACTCTATTGCGGTTTATAGTGGGTGCTAATTCCCACTAGGGTTTTTACCTATTTGGGTTTCCTCGTAACAAAAATTGTGGTGTTGTGTTAAGTGTTCTTATATTTTTTTTATGTTTAATGTTCTTCTATACTTAATTGGATAAAGAATTGAATCTTGTAGATAACTGATTCCCCCCCCCTCTCTCAGTTATCTCTTGGGACTATTCCTAACAATTGGTATCAAAGCCAAGTGCCTCGGAGAGAAAGTTTAACATCTTGAGGTTGATCAGATGGAATTCTTTAGAAAAGAAAGTCCTAAGTTTGATGGAGAGAACTATCTAGATTGGAAGAACAAAATGATGACACATTTGTAGTGCATTTCCTTTGAAATTTTTGAAGTAGCTACTAAAGAAGTTCAGATTCCCTCTTTGTTAGATCTTGCAAAGGAAGATGCAAATTTTAAGAAAAAGGAGATGTTCACTCAAAATTATATTGCCAAAGAAGCCCTTATCAGCACCTTATTTGACAATGAATTTTCAGAGATCAAGAAAGTAGATAAAGCCTACAAGATATGGAAGTATCTAGAAGACATGTTTGAAGGAGATGTCCAAGCCAAGAATGCACAGAAAAAGACATGGAAGAAAAAGTAAAATACATTGGAGATGCTACCTAAAGAGAACATTAGAGCCTACAATCAAAGGATTAATGAAGTAGTTATAGGAATCAAAAACAATGGTGGAGAAATTTATGAAGAAGACATAATGGATAAGTTGATGACTACTCTGACACCAAAATATGAGAGCAAGATAAACATCCTAGATGAGACTATGTAATTTTTAAAAGACTTGAAAAGAGAGACCTTAATAAGCAAGATTTCAGCATTCAAGATATCAAGTTTGAAGACAGAGCATAAAAGTGAGATAAGCTTCAAAGCTTCAGTCCATGGTAATAAATCCTTGAACACTTCTAGTAATTTTGATGATGATGATGAAGAGAAAGCACTAGATGATTTCATTGCTATGATTGCTAAGAAAGAAAGGAAAGGAAAAGGAAAATATGAAGGTGAGTTACCATTCAAATGCTTTTCATGTAACAAGATTGGTCACTTTTCTTCTAAGTTTCCTACAAGAGTCAAGAAGTTCAAAACTAATTACAAGCTTAAGTATACAAAAGAATGTTACTATGCTAGAGATGGAGTATCAGATGAAGATTCGGTAGAAGATGAAATTGGATTCATTGATCTTTAAGATATGGAGAAAATGTTTGATGAAATGGACCTTGAAGATGAAAAGAAAGCACAAGAGTTAGCATTGATTTCACAAGAAGACATCAGAATGGATTGGATCATCAACAGTGGTTGTTTACATCACATGATAGGAGACAAAGATAGATTTGTACATTTGGATAAGCACAAAGGCAACATGGTTAGGTTTGGAGACAACACTCCTAAACTTATCATAGGTAGAGGAGCTATCACCTTGGATGGAAAGAACAAAACCGATGATGTTCTTTATGTTGATGGTTTGCAGCATAACCTACTAAGTTTTGGATAGTTGCTTGACAAAGGATATTAGTTTGAATTCAAAGACAATAAATGAATCATAAATAACAAGGAAGGATAAATGATTGCATCAGGTTCAAAGAAAAAAGGTAATGTTTTTCAGCTTAATTCAGAAGAAATTTGTTTTGTTGCTAAAGTAGATGACAACTACTTATGGAACAAAAGACTATGTCACATCAATTTTGACAAGATAGTAAAGATAAGAAATGTAAAGGTAGTAAGAGACCTTCCTAGCATTGAAAAACCAATTGATACAATATGTAGGGAATGTGTGATGGGAAAGCATGTGAGGAATTCATTCAGAAGCAAGCATATTTTGGTAGAGAACAAATTGGATCTAGTGGATACAGACCTATGTGGACCAAATCAAACAAGATCATACTATGGTGTAAGGTACTTTATTTTGCTTGTTGATGATTATTCTAGAATGATGTGGGTTGTGTTCTTAAAAGACAAATCAAAAGCATTTGAGAAGTTCAAAATATTCAAAGCTAAAGTTGAAAATGAGTCTGGATTTAAAATAAAATGTATGAGATCAGATAGAGGAGGAGAATTCACCTCTGATAGATTTTATGAGTATTGTGAAGAACATGGGATAAAAAGATAGCTAAGTGCACCTAGAACCCCTCAGCAGAATGGAATTGTAGAAAGAAGTAATAGGATCATACTTGACACAGTGCACACCATCATGATTGAAGGAAAGGTCACAAACACCTATTGGAGAGATGCAATCAATACTGTAGTCTATACAATCAATAAAATTCAATTAAGGCCAAGCACAGACAAGACACATTATGAGCTATGGTTTGGGAATGTACCTACAGTAAAATACTTTAGAATCTTTGGAAGCAGGTGCTACATCAAGAGAGATGAAGCTATTGGAAAGTTTGATGCAAGAAGTGATGAAGGTATTTTTCTTGGTTACTCTGCTAAAAGAAAAGCTTATAGATGTTTCAACTTAAGATTGAAGAACATTATTGAAAGTGCACATGTAAAGATTGATGAGAATTTTAAGAATGAAGAGAGATATCATGATTATGCACCTATTATTGAAGAAGAACCTAGTCCTATGAATAGAGAAACAGTTGTTGATGAAATGTTTGATAGCATTGATGTATTATTCAATGACCCTAAAATAAGTGAAGAAGAATCACAAAAGATAGATGAGAGAGTCACAGCTAATGTTCCTAAATTCACATCTAGATACCACTCAAAGGAAGATATCATTGGAGATCATAACAGAAAAGTCATGACAAGATCGAAAGAAAAAATTTCAATAGCTAATGAAGAGGTATGCTTACTTTCACAGATTGAACCTTTAAGTGTTGAAGATGCATGTAATGATTCAAATTGGCATGAAGCAATGAAAGAAGAGATAGATTAGATAATTAAGAATGACACATGGGAATTGGTCCCTAGACCTAGTAACAAGAATGTGATTGGAACCAATTGGATATTCAGAAACAAGATGAATGAAGATGGAAAAATTGTAAGGAAAAAAGCAAGACTAGTATGTAAAGGATATGCGCAAAGAGAAGGAATTGATTATTCTAATACATTTTCCCCTGTAAGTAGATTGGAAGCCATAAATTTATTTCTAGCCTATGCTACATTCAAAAACTTCCAAGTATATTAGATGGATGTCAAGTCAACATTCCTAAATGGAGAGTTGAAGGAATAAGTTTACATAGAGCAGCCTAAAGGATTTACTTTATCAGACAGACCTAATATAGTATGCAAATTGAAGAAAGCCTTCTATGGACTTAAGAAATCCCCTAAAGCATGGTATGAAAGATTAAATGGTTACTTGACTAAGATTGGATTCAAGAAAGGAGCAGCAGATTGTAACTTATTCATAAGAGAGATACCTGATGGATTATTGTTAGTTGCTATTTTTTTTTTATGACATTATTTTTGGTGGTAATGAAGAGCTTAGTGTAGAATTTGCTAAATAAATGTAGAGAAAATTTGAAATGAGCATAACTAGACCTATCAAGTACTTTTTGGGACTGAATGTGCAGCAGACAGACAAAGGTATTTTCATTAATCAGTCTAAATATATAAAATATATATTGAAGAAGTTCAAGATGGATGATTGCAAGCTAGTAAGTACCCCTATGATAATAGGATGCATGATTTCAAAAGAAGATGATTCTAGAGAAGTAGACACAACCTTGTATAAGTCTATAATTGGTAAACTCATATATCTTACTCAATCTAGACCTGATATTTCTAATGCAGTTGGTATAGTTGGAAGATTTGCAGCAAAACCTAAACAAAGTCATCTTACGGGAGTAAAGAAGATATTTAGATATTTGAAAGGAACTATAGACTATGGTTTATGGTATCCTAATTCAAAGAATGTAGAACTTCATGTGTATACAGATGCAAATTAGGCAGGATGCGTGGATGATAGAAAGAGTAACTCAGGAGGAGCAGTATTTCTTGGAGATAGGCTTGTTACTTGGACAAGAAAGAAGCATAATTGTATTTCTCATTCCACAATAGAAGTAGAGTATGTAGTAGCAACATTAAATTGTTCTACAATTGTTTGGATCAAGAAGATCATAAAATATTTTGGAATTCAGATTGATTATCCTATTATTATTCATTGTGATAACACTAACACTATCAATATGTCAAAGAACCCTATGATGCATGCAAAGACAAAACACATTGAGATAAAATCACTTCCTAAGAGAGAAAGTAGTAAAATTGGACTATGTGAGCACAAAAGATCAACTAGCAGACATATTCACAAAGCCTTTACCAAAGGATACTTCTGAGTATCTTAGGGAAAAGCTAGGAGTAATTCCCTTCCCTGAATCTGATTAGAGTTTGCAAGAGTGCATCATTCCTTAGTAACTGATGAATGGTTGACTACTCTACTTCAGGAGTAGTACTGGTGCTTCTTTTTTTTGGCGCCCTTTGCCATTGATGTCAAAGGGGGAGTGAGTATATAGTCATGAAAAATAAAAGAGTTGTCTTATTCTAGAAAGGGGGAGTGAGTATTTATCAAGGAGAAACAAAAAAGTAAGGAGATATAACTATTGATACTCAGAGAATTCAGCAGTAGATGGAGGATTCATCATTGGGGGAGTTTTGTTGAGGAAATGGATAATATTATAAAATAGTTGTACATTTGGATTGGTGGTGTTTTTCATTCCATATGTTGACATCAATGCCAAAGGGGGACATTGTTGGAGATTTGCCAACAATCCAAAGCTAACTGTATGTTTTCCATTGATGACAACATATGGTAAGTAGCATTCATGGAAGCCTGATGGAGAGAGCCTTGAGTATATGTTTCCTAGATATGTTATCAGCACTATATCATAGATGCATAGGTTGATTCTGAGTGAAGACAGTAATACAGTTGTTTGTATCAGTAGTGTTCCTGACATGTCCCAGGAAGAAATCTGTATGTGATTTAAAGTATGGTTGTAACGAAGCCTTGCACATTTATATTTATGTTGTAGACATGTTAGTGAAGCTATGTTCATGGACACAAAGTTAGTAGTGTAGTACAAGTGGAGTCATGATGTTTCTAGTTGACAGTTATAGTTTCCTGAGTTTATCTAATGGAGCATAACATATTTTAGGATGAGAAGAAAGTATCAGTTAATTTAGTGGAGCTGACAATGTGAAGCGATGTGTCTACTTAAATGGAGTTGCGCAGTCCTAATTAGTGTTGCATGCTTAGTATAGCCGTTGGAGATGTTTTTAAAGAGTTATATTATTTCTCTAATATGATTTCAAGAAAGTTCTAATAGGGAAACTTGATTATATCATTTGGAGAAAGATACTTATAGATGATCAAGTTGTGATCGCTAAGCATGGCAGAGAGTTGAAAGATAAGAGAATAGCAGAAGGTGCGAAGTAATGAGTCATCAGTAGAAGGTCCATGTGAAAAAGAAGAGAGTGTATTCTATTCATCGGAACTGATCCAGATAATAGTTCTAACTCACAGTTCACCAAGATCCAGATATAGTGGGTATGTGCAGGATAATGGTATGCCAAACTAGGCCCTTAAGTGGCAATGAAAATTTAGAAAATCAGGTTTAGGAAAGTTGACATAAAAATTTGAACAAGTTATAAATATTATATCAAAAATATGTAAGAAGAGAATCTGTAGAAAATTGAATTTAGTTTCTAAGATACTAGGCCTTTTTTGAAAAACAATTATTCTATATGTTGAAAATTCCAAATTTCAATGTAGTAGTATGAAAATTTTAGGAAAAAAATAAGAAGTAGGTGTATGTCTGGCCACCTTAAACACAATCAAATGATAATTTTGTTTTACAAGATTCAAGATATAAGTAGTAGACTCATGTCTAGATGTGACACATATTTTTTTGCAATTTTTTTCCAAGTAAATAATTAATTATGATTTTTCTTCTACAACTTTTTGAGAATCCAAAAACTCTTGTGTCTGACCACATTAACTTAGTCTAAACTTTATCAAATTGAATTTTTTTTTTCTTGTAGTAGAAAAAACATATAATGTGACACATGTTTTGGATTTAAAAAATGTTATATACAATTTGAAAGTTATAGCTATTTTTCAATAAGTACATCAATCAGGACTAGAAAGTTAACAAGTAGGTGTATGTCTGACCACATTAAAAAAAACCAGATGATAATAATTTTTTATAAGATTGTAGATAAAAGTAGTAGACCCATGTCCAGATGTGATGTATATTTTTTTGTATTTTTTTTCCAAGTAAATAATTAATTATGACTTTTCTGCTACAAATTTTCCTGACTATAAAAACTCTCATGTCTGACCACCTTAACTTAGTCTAAACTTCATCAAATTGAAGGAATTGTTTATTATTATTGTATTAGCTAAGACATAGAATGTGATGTATATTTTAGATTTCAAAAATGTTATATTGTTTGAAAGTTATAGCTATTCTTCAAAGAGTTTATCAATCAAGACTTCTTTTTCACATCGCCACTTTTTGGCATACCATGATCCTACACATACCCTAGTGTGTATCTATTAAAAAAAAGGTTGAAGCCTTCACCCCTTTGAGCAGTGTGCTCCCAGACAATGTGTCCTCACCCCTAACAAGGATAATTATAAAAGACTCCTAACAAGGTTGTAAGATCTTCTAACAAGGATCATTAAATTCTAGTGTAGTTTATAGTGAATGCTGATTCCCACTGGGGTTTTTACCTATTTGGGTTTCCCCATAACCAAAATTATGGTGTTATGTTAAGTGTTCTTATATTGTGTTTATGTTTAATGTTCTTCTATACTTAATTGGATAAAGAATTGAATCTTCTAGATAACTGATTCAACCCCCCCCCCCCCCACTCTCAGTTATCTCTTGGGACTATTCCTAACAAAATGGATTTAGTCCATAATTTATACTCTATGTTGCAAAAACTAAATGACAACATCAAAGATGCTATAGCTACTTTAGAGACAGTTTTCAACATCTGGTCCAACAAAGGGTTTTTTTTTTTGAGAATCTTGAAGTACTCCAACCACATAGGGAAAACATTCCAGAATTGGTGATTGAGGTTGGAACAAAGATAGAACAAATTGGTGTTGTTTGGGGATTTTTCAAAGGCAAGGAAAATCAAGTAAGGGGCAAAATGGATACGTTTGGCCCAGATTTTAGCAAGTACCTCCCTCCAATTTGCAAAGATGATGGTAACATCATAGAAGTTGAGGAATGGAAGTCAAGCATGAGTCAGTTGGTAACTAGGTAGGAAGCCTTTTTAAATGATGATGGTTCCTCAAACATAGATAGATTCAATAATACTCTGGATGACATGTTCAAAACTAAAAATGAGTGTACCATATTTTTTGTTGACATAAAGGCAATCATTGACTTCAGATGCCCGATAGATAGGTTAAAATGTTGCAAATCCTAAAAGAATACACCTGGCCTTCAGAGGAAGAGGTTGTTGCATGGGAAAAAAGCACCAAATCTAAGAAGAAGAAGCCTGCAGCAATTGATGTAGAAGAAATGAAAGAGGAGTGAATCCCAACATGGCACCTGATCTATGAGCACATGGAGAGTAATTATTATGAAAAGGATGATGTAGGTTAGATGGATGGCGGTCATCATTCACACAACAACTTTTTGCAGTTACTTTGAATACCAATAGACAAAGGTCCACTCAAAAGGGATTCACTATGAGAAGAAATAGTTTTTTGGTGCCATTTCCCCTTTTTCTGTTCAAGTTTAAAATATGTTTGGTATATTAGTGCAAGTCACTATCCTAGCCATCTGAAGCTTGTTGAATCCTTTTCTTAAGGATTCCAAGATGGCTAATGTATATATAGCTATTTCTCTTTGATTTGTAGAGGTGGTTAAAAAAGTATTGTAATATGAGTTTTTGCATTAGTATTTTGATTCTAAGGAATCTCAGTCTTTGAATGTACTGATATAGGAGATTTATCAATGAAAATATACTAAAATTCCTTGTATATGTTTTGTTGTCATCATGTATGAATTTGATTTCTTTATGTGTTAAATCTATAAGGAATTTTTAATACATCATCTATAAGGTAGATAGTGAGGTTGAATATTAAGATTCTTTCAAGGGAAGGGTAAATATTAAGTAAGGTCTCAAGGATTTCAATATCTATGCAGGAATTTGATGATAGAATATATAAATGAGAGGGTAATTTGCAAGGCATCTTAGCTATATTTTGGGGTTATTTAATTTGAGGGTTTTCTGTAGATGTGTTATCTTTGACTCTGATGCCCTAGGATTAGGCACTGATCATTTCTTAGGTTACAATTTTCACCATCAATCTAATGACTAACTATTTATTTTAAAGTTTGTATTGAAAAGATTATTTTTTCATGTCTGTGTCAAGTACACAGATAGCTATTATGATTCTTTAAAGAATTGAATTTGAGAGGTATACTTGCCTGAGCCAGGAGCTCAAAGTGAAGAAGGATCCAAACCCTTAATACCTTAGTGTTTTTGTTGTTAGATGCATCTATTGGGACTATAAGAGTTAAATATCAGGAGTTTTCTAATTAGTTTTGATCATCTGTAGTTTTAAACACTAACAATTACCTTATCACTGTCTGATCTATATTTTCTACCCAATTAAGCTATTCAACTTCACTAACTCCTTCACAAATTTCCACTTCCTCTTTTTCCTGAACTCACTGAACTTATATCATACTCTAAATGATATGGAAACTCAATATAAAATAGAAATCAATTTCTTCACATCAATGAAAAAATAACAAGTGATCTAATCCTTCTACAATCTTGTATACCTTTGATCTCGATCTTCATCATCATCACCATTAGTTGGATAACAATCTCCCTCTTTTGCATTAATGGAAACACTATCAATTGATGATAGAAATACTTTGATATTTATTAGATTGACTCTAGAATAACTGAGAGGGGGGGGGGTGGGTGAATTAGTTATCCTTAGGTCCAGATGTATCAATTCAAACTTTCTAGCTCTTCAACAAACTCAGATCTAATCAACTTTCAACTAAGTCTTTATAGCATAAAACTTGTAGTCCACTATCCTAAAGTAATTAACTTGTAGAATATAAAACTTTCAACACCATTCACATCAAATAACATTCACACAAGTGTAACACTGGATTTATAGTGGAAACCCAATTTGGGAAAAACCACTTGTAACATGCTACTGATTTTCACTCTTTTGAAGTGAGCTCTATGACAAGCCAACCCAGTTAAAGGTTTATAATACACACTGTTAGGTGTGACCCAATTAAAAGATTTAACCACCGTGTTAAGAGTAGCCTTGTTAGAGGGCTTAAGAATATTCCATCAGAATATCATCTTGATTAAAGGGTTTACAAAATGACTGTTAGGTCAACCTTGATGAAAGGATTTAGACTGATACAATGATTAGAAAGTGACAGTGGGTTCTGATCTAAAAATATACAACTCACTTTGCAAATAAAAATCCACTTCATGTTGGAAACAATTGTCTGAAGGAAATTGCTACTCAAATTATGTATTGTCTTTGATGTCACACAATGTCATAGTCCGCAGCAATCAGTTCCTACCGAGCTCAGTCGGTCTGCCAGACAGGAAGATTAGTGCTTACCGAGTCCACTCGGTTATCAAAGAAAATTCAGTGTTTACCGAGTTCAGTCGGTTGTCAAAGGAAATTCAGTGTTTACCGAGTTCAATCGGTCGTCAAAGGAAAATCAGTGTTTACCGAGTTCAGTCGGTTATCGAAGGTAAAAGATTGTTGGTGTTTACCGAGTTCCCTCGGTCTCCGAAAGATTATAGAAAGTTATGGTCACCGAGCACTGTCAGCCATTGAAGGATTTTTGCAAATAGAGTTTTCTTAATTCAGCCGACTGTTATACTAAATAATGTCGATTTGACAAATCTAAAATCATATAAATAAAAGGTCAAATGTGAAAAATAAACAAGAAATATAGCAGAAGATTTATAGAAGAAAGATAGGAAAGGTGTGTGTGAATTTGTGAAGGATGTTCAGATATCCTTAAGGTGCAGCAGAGATTTATTCGATCAGGAAGGATCACACTTATGCAGAACAGAGATCTGTAATCAGCAAGGCAGTTGCATTATTATACAGGTCATTTTCATTGTTACCTTCTTATCATTGTAACAGTGAATTCTAAATCTCTTAACTAAGTTGGTTTAACAACCATATTTTAAATCCTCTAACAAGGTGACAATTCCATTGAATCATTTTCAAGACCTCTTACCAGGCCACTCCTAGCAGGGTGATTACATCCTCTAACAAGGTCACACCTAACAGTGTGTTTTGTAACCTTTTACCGGGTTGGCTTGTAACCGGGCATCACTTCAGAAAAGTGAAAATCAGTATCTAGATACATTGGTGGTTTTTCCCATATTGGGTTTCCACGTTAAATCTTGTGTCTCTTGTGTTCTTAATTGCTATCTTAATCATACACTAGTGCTGATGAATATCTAAAAGATAATTTTGCTAATACTTTTTGCATCTTCAAAGTTACTGCAATCTATTTACCGAGTGCTAAAACAGATAACATTTTAAGATATCCTAAGGGATCTGGAAAGAAATAATTGTGAAGTGTTTTATGGTTAACTGATTCACCCCCCCACCCCTCTTAGTCACCTCATCCATATTCCATCAATTGGTATTAGAGCTTTTGGTGCTTGCAGGAAGGGTTTCAAGGACCTAAGCTAAAGATCAGGATGTCTTACAAGAGAGAAATTCCAAAGCTCAACAGAGATAACTTTTCAGCATGGCAAGGTCTCATGCGACCTCATCTGGCTTCCATTGGTGATTCAGGATGCAAATACATTGATGAAGAATACACAATTCCTACTGGCGCATTAACTATTGAAGACATTGCAGAGAAAAAGACTCATAACACCATGATGATAGACATTGCATCTGCTCTCAGCTATGAAGAATTTGATGATATTAAAGAATGCACTACTGCATATGAAATTTGGATGACACTGAAGAAAATATATGGTGGTGATGCAAATGTGAAAAGAGAAAAAGCAGAAAGCCTAAGAGGACAGTTTGAGAAGATGAATATGAAGGAAGATGAAAACATTGCAAAATATGTTGAAAGAATCAAAGCAAGTGTAAGTGCAATTAGAGCTTTTGGAGGAACAATCTCAGATGAAACTGTTATAAGTAAGGTACTCAGAACATTACTCCCTATCTATGCAATAAGAGTATCAGCTATTCAAGAAAGAAGATGTGAAACAAACCACAATATAACTTTGGATGCTTTAGTTGGAAGATTGACAGCCTTTGAATTAGACAACTATGACAACTATGTTCCTAGTTCCAAAAATATTGAATCAGCATTTGAGGCCAAGGTTTCACTAAAGAAGAACAAGAAAATTAAAGAAGTTTAGTCAGAAAGTGAAGAAGTATCAGAAGAAAGTTCTGATAGTGATCTTGAAATTGTAGAAGCATTACTTGCAAAGAAGTACTCTAAAGGGAAAGGTAAATATAAAGGTAAAACTCCTTTAATCTATTTTTCATGTGAAGAAATTGGACATATTGTAGCTAGGTGCCCAAACAAGCAAGTCAAGGAAGAGAAGAGAAGTCACAAGTACTATGGCAAAAAGAATTTCAAATCATTCAAGGATAAAGGTAAGAAAACATGTTTTATGGCTGAAGATTCTGATGATAGTGAAGAAGAAATTGTCTTTATTGCTATAAAAGATGAATCTGATGATGATGAAGATAAGATGGCACTTATTTCTGATATAAGAAAAGATGATATATGGATAATAGATAGTGGATGTTCACACCACATGACTGGTGACAAGAAAAAATTTGAATATCTAGAAGACTGTGATAGTGGCAATGTAAGATTTGGAAACAATGAACCTTGTTGTATAAAAGGAAAAGGAAGAATCTCATTAACCAAAGAACTCATATGTGATAATGCTTATTGGGTTGAAGGACTGAAACATAATCTTCTAAGTGTAGCACAGCTAATCAACACTGGTTTCAAGGTTGAATTCATGAATGGTCAAGCAAGACTGCTGGATGAAAAAGGAAAACTCATTGGATCAGGCAAACAAACAAAAGGTAACTTATTTTATCTTGATCTCAGTGAATATTCATGCTTTATTGCTCAAATTGATGAAAGTTGGCTATGGCACAAAAGGTTATGTCATGTGAATTTTGATAACATGATAAAAATAAGCAAATTCAAGAAGGTTAGAGGCATTCCTACTTTGAAGAAACCTAATACTGGTCTATCTAAGAATTGTCAGATTGGCAAAATGAGTAAAACTAGTTTCAAGAGTAAGAACTATCAGTCTAAAGAAATTTTGGAAATTGTGCATACTGATTTATGTGGACCTATTGGAATACAAAGCTATACTGGAGATAAATTCTTTATTCTTTTCATTGATGATTATTCTAGAATGATGATTGTTATGTATTTAAGAGAAAAATTAGAAGCATTTGAAAAGTTCAAATGGTACTTAGCAAGAGTGGAAAAGGAAACAGGGAAAAGAATGAAATGCTTAAGATCAGACAGAGGTGGTGAATTCATCTCCCATGATTTTAACAACTTTTGCATTGAAAGAGGAATCAAAAGATAGGTATCAGCTCCTAGAACTCCTGAGCAGAATGGAATAGCAGAAAGAAGAAACAGATCTATTATGGATTGTGCAAGGACTCTAATGATAGAAAAGAACATCGCTATAAAGTACTGGAAGGAAGCTATCAGCACTGCAGTTCATACCTTGAACCAAGTACAATTGAAGAAAGACACATTCAAAACTCCTTATGAATTATGGTATGGCTATAAACCCAATGTAAGTTACATGAAAATATTTGGTAGCAAGTGTTATATCTTAAAAGAATCCAGAAGAAATAAATTTGATGTGAAAAGTGATGAAGGAATATTCCTAGGATATTCTAGCAAAAGCAAGGCATACAAATGTCTGAACTTATCTACTCACAAAGTCATAGAAAGTATACATGTAAAATTTGATGAGTTTGCAGAAAAGACTGAAGAAGAAAGCAAAAGGGAACCTGAGAACTACAGAAGATTCATTTACATTGAACCTGAAACATTGGCAGACACAACTATCAATGAGGAAACTATATCTACCGAGCCAAGCACAGTTACCGAGTCACAGGAAGAAGTTCAAACCGAGTCACAGGAAGAAATTCAGACTGAGTCTCAGTCTGAAGTTATTGAGCAAATATCTACCGAGCCCGAGCAACCTGAAGAAGAGATCCTAGAAGACAATAGCATGAATCATTCAAAAAGCAAGGAACCTATACTAGCAAAATATGTTAGAAGACATCATACACTAGATCAAATTATTGGAAACAAATCAGATGGTACTATGACAAGAAGAAAGCTAAAAGGTACATGTCTGCTTACTGACTTTGAACCTAGAAATATCAAAGATGCATTGGAAAATGAAAGTTGGATTGAAGCAATGAATGAAGAATTAGAACAAATACAAAAGAATAAAACATGGACTCTTGTACCTAGACCTAAAGATAAGAATGTAATTGGAACAAAATGGGTATTCAGGAATAAGCTGAATGAAGATGGTCAAGTATCTAGAAACAAAGCTAGACTGGTATGTAAAGGTTATTCTCAAGAAGAAGGTATAGATTATGGAGAAACTTTTTCTCCTGTTGCAAGATTAGAAGGTGTAAGAACTCTACTTGCTTATGCAGCACACAAAGGATTTTAGGTATATCAGATGGATATAAAATCTGCATTTCTCAATAGAATTCTTGATGAAGAAGTCTACATTGAACAACCTGAAGGTTTTGTTGATCCAGATAAAAAGGACATGGTCTGCAGGTTACACAAAGCATTGTATGGTTTGAAACAAGCTCCTAGAGCATGGTATGAAAGACTCCATAACTATTTGATTCAGATTAATTTCAAAAGAGCCAATGATAACAGTAATCTATATATTAAAGAAGGACCGGATGACAAAATTGTATTGGCAGAAATATTTGTAGATGATACTATATTTACAGGGAATGAGGATCAGTGCAAAGAATTTTCAGAGCAAATGAACAAAGAATTTGAAATGTCTATGTTTGGTTTAATAAAATTCTTTGTTGGTCTTCAAATCCAGCAAAGCAAGAATGGTATATACATTACTCAATCTAAATACATTAAGGAAATACTTAAGAAGTTTGGTATGGAAGATTCAAAACCAGTTGGTACACCCATGTGTACTGGACTAAAACTTACCAAAAATGATGATTCAAAAGAAGTTGATCAGACCCTATACCGATCTATGATTGGAAAATTGCAGTATGTAGTACATACAAGACCTGATATTGCCTTAGCAGTCGGTATAGTAGCTAGATTCTCAGCAAAACCTAAGGAAAATCATATGATGGCAATCAAAAGAATCTTAAGATACTTAAGAGGAACTGAAGAATATGGTTTGTGGTATAAATTTGGAGGCAATCTAGACTTAAAAGTGTTTACTGATGCTGATTGGGCAGGGAACATTGATGACAGAAAAAGCACAAGTGGTGGAGCATTTTTTCTTGGAAAAAGACTGGTATCCTTGACTAGTAAAAAGCAAAATTGCACATCTCAATCCACAGCTGAAGCAGAATATGTTGCTGCTGCAGTAAACTGTTCAAATATTGTTTGGTTTAAATAGTTATTAGAAGGTATGAAGGTTGAAATCAAAGAACCAGTTGTTATATTTTGTGACAATACCAGTGCAATAAACATTTCAAAGAATCCAGTGATGCATTCCAAAACCAAGCACATTGCTATTAAATATCATTTGTCAGAGAATTGGTGCAGGACAAGGAAATCAGATTAGAATATATTCATACAAAAGAACAGATTGCAGACATTTTTACCAAACCATTACCTAAGGATGCATTTGTGTATCTAAGAGGTAAGCTAGGGGTCATTCCCCTATCCGAGGCTCACTAAATACAGTTTTAGTGATGCATCAACCAGAACATGATTGAAAATCAACCAGTTGATGCAGCATATTCAAGGAGCCATTGCATATGAATCAGTACTTGAGGTACATTAATTTACACCGGTAATATGTGAATTGTCTTTGGCATGTGTTGTCAAAGAGGGAGTGTTTGCTATGTCTTTGCTATTACTTCAAGAAATTTTCAATAGTTAGAAGGAAGAATTTTCAGGATAAAGGAAGTTTGCTGACAAGGGGAGATTTGAATCTGAACCGAGCTAATTCTTTCAAATTTCTTATGCTATGACATATTGCGTTGCCATCAATGCCAAAGAGGGAGATTGTTGGAAACAATTGTCTGAAGGAAATTGCTACTCAAATTATGTATTGTCTTTGATGTCACACAATGTCATAGTCCACAGCAATCAGTTCCTACCAAGCTCAGTCGGTCTGCCAGATAGGAAGATTAGTGCTTACTGAGTCCACTCAGTTATCAAAGAAAATCAGTGTCTACCGAGTCCACTCGGTTATCAAAGAAAATTCAATGTTTACCAAGTTCAGTCGGTTGTCAAAGGAAATTTAGTGTTTATCGAGTTCAGTCGGTTGTTAAAGGAAATTTAGTGTTTACCGAGTTCAGTCGGTTATCGAAGGTAAAGGATTGTCGGTGTTTACCGAGTTCCCTCGGTCTCCGAAAGATTGTAGAAAGTTATGGTCACCGAGCACTGTCGGCCCTTGAAGGATTTTTGCAAATAGAGTTTGCTTAATTCAGCCAACTGTTATACTAAATAATGTCGATTTGACAAATCTAAAATCATATAAATAAAAGGTCAAATGTGAAAAATAAACAAGAAATATAGTAGAAGATTTACAGAAGAAAGACAGGAAAGGTGTGTGTGAATTTGTGAAGGATGTTCAGATATCCTTAAGGTGCAGCAGAGATTTATTCGATCAGGAAGGATCACACTTATGCAGAATAGAGATCTGTAATCAGCAAGGCAGTTGCATTATTATACAGGTCATTTTCATTGTTACCTTCTTATCATTGTAACAGTGAATTCTAAATCTCTTAACCGAGTTGGTTTAACAACCATATTGTAAATCCTCTAACAAGGTGACAATTCCATTGAATTATTTTCAAGACCTCTTACTAGGCCACTCCTAGCAGGGTGATTAAATCCTCTAACAAGGTCACACCTAACAGTGTGTTTTGTAACCTTTTACCAGGTTGGCTTCTAACCGGGCATCACTTCAGAAAAGTGAAAATCAGTATCTAGATACATTGGTGGTTTTTCCCATATTGGGTTTCCACGTTAAATCTTGTGTCTCTTGTGTTCTTAATTGCTATCTTAATCATACACTAGTGCTGATGAATATCTAAAAGATAATTTTGCTAATACTTTCTGCATCTTCAAAGTTACTGCAATCTATTTACCGAGTGCTAAAACAGATAACATTTTAAGATATCCTAAGGGATCTGGAAAGAAATAATTGTGAAGTGTTTTATGGTTGACTGATTCACCCCCCCCCCCCCCCCTCTCAGTCACTTCATCCATATTCCATCACTTCACACATATGTTAATTTACTTACTGGCCCTCATTTCCATCTCCATCTCTGATCTGCTCATAATTCTCTTCAAGCAATCACCACAACTTTGTTCAACTCTTCATAGCTTCACCTTCAACCTTCTGCTTAGACTTATCAGTCAATTGCATCAACCTCTTTTGCATCTTCTATAACCTCACAATTAGGTCATCCTTATACCTCCTTGCTCAGGTAGATTAATCTTTTGTCACTTAATCTCTTCTGTAGATCTTGGGTTTAGGTTAGATTCATCAAATCCTTCGATCATTATGTTATCCTTCTTTTCCTTCTAGATACATCTCCAAAATTCTTTTTGAATACATAAGAAAATAATCTACCATGCATTAAATGTTTTATACCATTCATTAATAATGTCAACATATTTTACATATCCCAAGAATTCAACTATATCAGCTAGGATTTTCAAATTCCTTCTCAAAATATAAATTATTGACACTCGATCAATATTGTGTTCATCTCCTCGGTCATCATTGTGTATCTCGGTCATCTCTAACATTTTCCTTCTTAGCAAACACTATCTTTTCTTGGTAATTATCTGTCACTCGGCAATTACTGATATTCAGTAAACACTAGATTTTCTTAGCATATACTAGCACTTGGTCGACACTAACATCACTCGGCTTAAATTATATTTCTTCACTTTTTCTCAGTTAAGCCTGTGTTCCCAGTCTTTCTTCTTCACTTGGTGTTAAATATGAACTTCATATTATCTTGTCAATGTGTCAACTAATCAAGTAACCATTAAAGTATCACATAATTCAGCCTTTCTTTACATCCTCTTTTTATTTCCTCTTTTCTAATCCTCTTCATCAATCAAAAGATATGGTACTCTCCTAGATAGAAACTATCTTACTTATTAAGGTTTGACATCAATGACAATATAACAATTGTTCCAATTGTAGTTTCCAACAATCTCCCTCTTTTTCATTGATGGAAACACCACATGGACATCATATGATTCAAAAAATAATACAAAATATTTGTGTAACAGATCTTCATTAATATCCTTAGCTTCATTCTGATTCACATCCAACACATCCAAGTACCAGCCCCCTCTTGGATAGTTTTAGCTTTGCCTATTCACTAAATCTCTCCCTCAATGTTGTATCTCTCTCTTTTCTTAGGGTCATTTACTTTTATTTCTTAGAATCTCTCCCTCAGGTTCATTGAATTTCTCCATGTTGTATCTCTCTTCCTGAATCTCTCCCCATTTGACAATAATGCCAAAGAAACATGTATTTGGCACTTACATCTTTTCATGTAGATGTCTTCATGTCAGTTATGTATGTTGTATACTCCCTTTGTCAAATTTCTTATGACTGATTATTATCTTTTCTTTACTTCTCGCAACTCTAGGAAGCTCCTAAAGTGTGACTTTTTGAATCAATTTGTCAGATAATCTGATTAGCACATTTGATGCAGTGCTCCTATATGCTTCTAGGTAGCCTCAGTTAGGGGAATCACCCCTAATATACCTCTAAGGTATTTATGGGAATCTTTAGGTAATTCTTTTGTGAATATATCTGATGAAGGGTGCTCCCCTTAATACCACAAACACATAACAAAAATAGAGAAACAACAACAACAATATGCAAGAACAGAAAATTGCCTTCTTATTATCTCCACAAATGTGGAATTACAAACTTTCAGAATTACAATATGCAAAGCCACATGGGCATTCCCTTACAATATTCTGTATGACAAAGCCTCAAATCAATACCTAGATCTACTACCCAGAACTGCCCTAGACAACACTACGGGCCTTCTTTATATAGGCAATTTCCACCGCCCGAGAAGGTTCTAGAAATTTAGCCCTTACGGCCGACCAAACTTAGAATTATTTTATTTTACAATTTATTACATCAAAGTTGGCTCAAAATGAGTTTTGAAACCCAAACAGAAATTTTGAAGAAAAAATTATTTTTCGCCATTTCAGGTGACCCAACTTCCGAAGACCATAAGTAATCACCCGTTGACCTGATTGGCTATTATAACCCCATTCTGGAAATGCCACGAAGTGCTCTACAGGCTTGACCTACACAAAGCACCCATCACCCAAATTTTCAACCTCATTCGGGGCCTCTAAAGCCTTCAAAACCGAGTTCAAAGCTTCTATACCCTACTGCCAATACCGAAAATCTTCAATATCTTCAAAACTACACCTTATCTAGCCATGAAACCTTGTTGGCAGGCTGATATGACTGAGATGAACCTCCATATGTAAAATTAGACATTCTGAGATCGTAAGATCAACTTACTAAAAATAGCAAGTTTCCATAAATAGCAACTCTGCATAAGATAGCCCTTATTAAATACAAAAAAAGAAATATTTTTGGGTGATGCAAGATTACTCTTACACCCAAGATGCTCCTGCATCAGGTAATTTGAGAAGTGACCCTATCACGACTCAGGTGTGCAGAGGAAAACTAAGACGGTTAACCTCCTCCTTTGTTAGCCATGATGAATCTTCAAGAGGTCATCCTTTCCATTTGACCAAATACTCTTCATATGTCCTATTCCTTGTGCTTCTGCCAACATGACTGTCCAGTATGTCTTCAATCTTCTTGATATCTGAACTGGTTGCTGGAATACTCCACTGTGCTACTGCAACCTCATCTTCAACACCTCTTACTGCAACCACATCTCAGCAGATTTCCCAAACTTCTATTCACCACCTCTGTTCTGTAACTTTTTGTTTCAACAATTGAAAACTCTTTTCTGCCCCATTAGTCCACTTAAACTCTTTCCTATCCCCTCTCATTGTCTCAGTCAAGGGATCACAAATATTGCTAAAATTTTTGATAAACTTTCTGTAAAAACTAGCTAGACCATCAAAAGATCTTACCTCAGTAGCACTCCTTGGACTAGGCCATTCAAGGATAGCCTGTACCTTCTCTGGGTCAGTTTTTAGACCTTCTGCTCAAACTACAAATCTCAAATACACTAACTCTTTCTTCACAAAACTGCACTTCTTCAAATTAATCAACAATTTCTCATCTCTCAACTTCTCAAACACCATACAAATATGCATCATATGTTCCTCCAATGTCTTGCTAAAAATCAAAATATCATCTAGGTAAACAATGACAAACTTACCCAAAAATTCTTTCAGAACCTCATTCATCAGCCGCATGAAAGTGCTCGGTGCATTGCTTAGCCCAAAAAGAATGACTAACCACTCATACAGTCCTTCCTTTATCTTGAAGGTAGTCTTCCATTCATCTCCTTTTCTGATCTGAATCTAGTGATATCCACTCTTCAAATCTATCTTTGAGAAATACACAGCCCCACTCAAACAATCCATAATATCATCCAATCATGGCAATGGAAACCTATACTTGATTGTGATCTTGTTTATTGCTCTGGAATCTATACACATCCTCCACTCTCCATTATTCTTTGGTGCTAATACCACTGGTACAGCACAAGGACTTAGACTCTCTTGAATCAACCCTTTCTGCAATAACTCATGTACTTGTCTGTTCAACTCTTCACTTTCTGCTGGTGTCATTCTGTGTGCTACTTTGTTTGGCAAACTAGCTCCTGGAATCAAATCCAGTTGATGACTGATCTTCCTTATGGGTGGTAATCCATTAGGTACATTATCAGATACAATATCCTGAAACTCATTCAACAAATCTGCAACCTCTACAGGTACATCCTCTACTTCTTCTTTACTAGCTTTTGGAATTAAAGCAAAACACACATGCTCATGCCTTATACCATCTAGAAAGTTTCTTCCATCAACAAATGTTATTCTTGCATTACCACATACCTTTTCTTCGGTCTCCTTCAATGGCTTTAGCTTATGTCGCATTCCATCCTTTGTCAGGGAATAGGTATTTGCACGACCATCATGTACAGCACATCTGTCAAACTACATGGTCTACCCAACAACATATGACATGCATCCATAGATATTATATCACATAGTACCTCATCTTGGTACCCGCCGATCTTAAACTTTACTAGGCACTGTTCACTGACCATGACCTTGTGGTCATCCTCCACCCAGGCAATCTTATATGGATGTGGGTGTTTCTATCTCTTGAGCTTCAACTTTGTCACCATCTCTTCTGACACCAAATTGTCAGTGCTTCCACTATCGATAGTCACATCACAGCATTTACCCTCACACTTGCATCTAGTGCGAAACAGGCTCCTCCTTTGTTCAGGTTCATTCTCACCACTCAGCAAGACTCTTATGTTAACTAGTGTTTCTCCTCTTTCAGCATCTTTAGAATTTGATGATCTAGCATCTTCATCTACATGTGCAACTCTGGCCTAGCCTTCATTTCTCCTATCTATTCTACCTTGGCACCGAGGACATTCAAATGCCCTATGACCTTCTTCTCCATAGTGAAAACATGTTCCACGGAAGCCTCCTCTTCTAGATCCTTGTCCTCTTCCTCTTCCTCTCTGATCTCTATTACTCTGATCCTGGAAATGATTAGAATTATTTTCTCTCTGATTCTGACTTCTACTGGCCTCATCCTTCTTTTTTGGATCTTCATTTTAGCTACCATATGATCGTCAACCAGATCTTCCACCATGACCTCTTCCATTTTGTCTGCTTTCAAACGTCTTGTTCAACTTTTCCTCTACTTTTAGGGCAAACTGGTATGCCTCCTCAATACTATTCATTTGAACGAGATTCAACTCCTCCTGAACACTTGGCCTTAACCCATTAAGGTATCGAGCAACTTTCTCCTTATCAGCTTCTGCATGGCCTGTTCTGATGAGGAGTCGATAGAACTCCTCTGTATACTCCTGAACAGATCTTCCTACTTGGTTCAAACTTTGTATTTTCTTTAGTAGGTCAAGCTCATAATCAATAGGAATGAACTGTCACTTCAATTTATCCACCATCTGATCCCATCTTGTGATTTTATCTTTCCCTCTTCTATTTCACTCCAATTGAATTTCTTGTCACTAGATCTTCGCATGACCTTTCAATCTAGCCTTCGCAAATTTGACCCTATCAAGATCCTCAACATCTTCATACTCAAAGTATTCCTCACATTCATTAATCCAGTCGATCAATTCCTTTGGATTAAGATTTCGAAAAAATGTAGGAACTTCAATCTTAGGTCTTTTCCCAATCTTGGAAATCACCCAAAAAAGTCTTTCTTCCTCTTGGTTCACAATTTCAGCTTCTCCTTCTTGATATTCTTCTTCGGCTTCATCCTCACTTTCATCTCTGACATTAAGATTCATTCCTTTATGAATCTCTTCTTGCAATGCTCGCACTTGTCTCTACAGCTCTCTAACCTCAGGTGTCATAGCACCAGCTCTTCTGCCACGTTCTCTTCGTGGAGGTATTTTCGCGATGCGCACTGAAACCCTAACCACGGTCCTAGTGCAAACTGCCTCACAGTCGGTGATCTATTTACACACTCAAGAACTCCTGCACTGATACCACTTGATGAAGGGTGCTCCCCTTAATATCATAAACACATAATAGAAATAGAGAAACAACAACAATAATATGCAAGAACAGAAAATTGACTTCTTATTATCTCCACAAATGTGGAATTACAAACTTTCAGAATTACAATATGCAAAGCCACATGGGCATTCCCTTACAATATTTTGTAGGACAAAGCCTCGAATCAATACCCAGATCTACTACCCAGAACTGCCCTAAACAACACTACGGGCCTTCTTTATATAGGCAATTTCCACTGCCCGAGAAGGTTCTAAAAATTTAGCCCTTAGGGCCGACCAAACTTAGAATTATTTTATTTTAAAATTTATTACATCAAAGTTGGCTCAAAATGAGTTTTGAAACCCAAAAAGAAATTTTGAAGAAAAAATTATTTTTCGCCATTTCAGGTGACCCAACTTCTGAAGACCATAAGTCATCGCCCGTTGACCCGATTGGCCATTATAACCCCATTCTGGAAATGCCACGAAGCGCTCTATAGGCTTGACCCGCGCAAAGCACCCGTCACCCAAATTTCCAACCTCATCTCGGGCCTCTAAAGCCTTCAAAATTGAGTTTGAAGTTTCTGTACCCTACTGCCAATACCAAAAATCTTCAATATCTTCAAAACCACACTTGATCTAGCCATGAAACTTTGCTGGCAGGCTGATATGACTGAGATGAACTTCCATATGTAAAATTAGACATTCCAAGATCGTAAGACCAACTTACTAAAAATAGCAAGTTTTCATAAATAGCAACTCTGCATGAGATAGCCCTTATTGAATACAAAAATAGAAATATTTTTGGGTGATGCAAGATTGCTCTTACACCCAAGATGCTCCTGCATCAGGTAATTTGAGAAGTGACCCTGTCATGACTCAGGTGTGCAGAGGAAAACCAAGATGGTTAACCTCCTCCTTTGTTAGCCATGATGAATCTTCAAGAGGTCATCCTTTCCATTTGACCAAATACTCTTCATATGTCCTATTCCTTGTGGTTCTACCAACACGACTGTCCAGTATGTCTTCAATCTCCTTGATATTTGAACTGGTTGCTGGAATACTCCACTGTGCTGCTGCAACCTCATCTTCAACACCTCTTTCATGATACTCTGTCAAATCTGAAATGTTAAACACTGGTGAAATATTCAGCTCAGTATGTAATCCTAACTCATATGAATTTCTTGAATCATGCTTCTTCAATATCTTACATGGTCCAAACTTCTTCATTTTCAGCTTGTTATATGTACCAACTGGAAACCGCTCCTTCCGCAAATGAACCATGACTTCATCCCCAACCTAAAATTTCTTATGCCTCCTTTTCTCATCTTCCTTAGCCTTATATTGCACATTCATCTTGAAAATATGCTTCCTCACCTCCTCATGGATGTTCTTCAAGTGCTCTACAAAATCCTCAGCTTCAGCACTACTTATTTCTCCTTTATCTATCTTTCTCAATTCAGATGCATTTCTTGGAGTACTTCCATATACAATCTAGAATGGTGATTTACCAGTGCTCCTATTGACATAATTATTGTATGCAAATTCTACCTGTGGTAAAATCAAATCCCATCCTGTTGGCTTATCTCCAACCAAACATCTCAGCAGATTTCCCAAACTTCTATTCACCACCTATGTCTGTCCATTAGTCTGTGGATGAGGTGATGAACTGAACTTCAAATCTGTCTTCAACTTCTTCCACAATGTCCGCTAGAAATATCCAACAAACTTAGTATCTTAATCTGAAACTATGGTCTTTGGCAAACCGTGTAGTCTCACCACTTCTCTGAAAAACAATTCTGCTACATGAACAGCATCATTAGTCTTCTTGCAGGGAATGAAATGTGTCATCTTCAAAAATCTGTCAACTACTATAAAAATTGAATCATGTCCCCACTGTGTCCTCAGTAAACCAAGAACAAAGTCCATACTGATATCCTCCCAAGGCTTCTCTAGTATAGGTAATGGCTGACACAACCCTGTATTTTTCTTCACTCCTTTCGCCATCTGACATACTCTGCAACTCTGTACAAACTTCTTCACATCTTGCTGCAATTGTGGCCAATAATAATTCTCACCAACCAAAGCAAGGGTTTTATCATGACCAAAATGTCCAGCCAATCCTCCACTATGCTTCTCCTTGATGAGATTCTTCCTCATAGAACTTCGTGGAATGCACAACTGACTCCCTTTGAATAGCATATCATCTTGGATGATAAAATTCAGCCATTTCATCCTGTCTAAAGTAACATGTTCTGTACAAGTTTTCCAAGCTTTACCAAAATTAGGATCCTCTGGATATAAATTCTTGAATTCCTTGAACCCAACCACTTCAATCTGCATATCTATCAGCAATAGTTGCCTTCTACTAAGAGCATCCACAACCCTATTAGACTTTCCACTCCTGTGTTTCAAAACAAATGTATAACTCTGCAAAAACTCAACCCATTTCAAATGCCTTTGATTCAACTTTCCTTGACTATTCAAATATTGCAATGCTTGATGATCAGTATACAAAACAAACTCATTAGGAAGCAGATAATGTCTCCACTTCTTTAATGCCTGAACTATAGCATAAAATTCTTGATCATAGATAGAATATTTTCTCTTGGCATCATTTAACTTCTCACTGAAATAAGCAACAAGTTTACCTTCTTGGCTCATAACAGCTCCTATTGCAGTACCACTAGCATCACAATCTACTTGAAACACCTTATTAAAATTTGGAAGTGCTAAAACAGGTTGTTCTGTAACTTTTTGTTTCAACAATTGAAAACTCTTTTCTACCCCATTAGTCCACTTAAACAATTTCCTATCCCCTCTCATTGTCTCAGTCAAGGGACCACAAATATTGCTAAAATTTTTGATAAAATTTCTATAAAAACTAGCTAGACCATGAAAAGATCTTACCTCAGTAGCACTTCTTGGAGTAGGCCATTCAAGGATAGCATGTACCTTCTCTAGGTCCATTTTTAGACCTTTTGCTGAAACTACAAATCCCAAATACACTAACTCTTTCTTCACAAAACTGCACTTCTTCAAATTAATCAACAATTTCTCACCTCTCAAATTCTCAAACACCATATGAATATGCATCATATGGTTCCTCCAATGTCTTACTAAAAATCAAAATATCATCTAAGTAAACAATGACAAACTTACCCAAAAATTCTTTCAGAACCTCGTTCATGAGCCGCATGAAAGTGCTCGGTGCATTGGTTAGCCCAAAAGGAATGACTAACCACTCATACAGTCCTTCTTTTGTCTTGAAGGTAGTCTTCCATTCATCTCCTTCTCTGATCTGAATCTGGTGATATCCACTCTTCAGATCTATCTTTGAGAAATACACAGCCCCACTCAAACAATCCATAATGTCATCCATTCGTGGCAATGGAAACCTATACTTGATTGTGATCTTGTTTATTGCTCTAGAATCTATACACATCCTTCACTCTCCATTTTTCTTTGGTGCTAATACCGCTAGTATAGCATAGGGACTCAGACTCTCTCAAATCAACCCCTTCTGCCATAACTCGTGTACTTGTCTGTTCAACTCTTCACTTTCTACTGGTGTCATTCTGTGTGTTGCCTTGTTTGGAAAATTGCCTCCTAGAATCAAATCCATCTGATCACTAATCTTCCTTACAGGTGGTAATCCATTAGGTACATTATCAGATACAATATCTTGAAACTCGTTCAACAAATTTGCAACCTCTACAGGTACATCCTCTATTTCTTCTTTACTAGCTTTTGGAATTAAAGCAAAACACACATGCTCATGCCTCATACCATCTAGAAATTTTCTTCCATCAAAAAATTTTATTCTTGCATTACCACATACCTTTTCTTCGGTCTCCTTCAATGGCTTTAGCTTATGTCGCATTCCATCCTTTGTCAGGGAATAGGTATTCGCACGACCATTGTGTACAGCACAGTTGTCAAACTACACGGTCTACCCAACAACATATGGCATGCATCCATAGATATTATATCACATAGTACCTTATCTTGGTACCCGCCGATCTTAAACTTTACTAGGCACTGTTCACTGACCATGACCTTGTGGTCATCCTGCACCCAGGCAATCCGATATGGATGTGGGTGTTTCTATCTCTTGAGCTTCAACTTTGTCACCATCTCTTCTGACACCAAATTTTTAGTGCTTCCACTATCAATAATCACATCACAGTATTTACCCTCACACTTGCATCTATTGTGAAATAGGCTCCTCCTTTGTTCAAGTTCATTCTCACCACTCAGCAAGACTCTTCTATTAATTAGCGTTTCTCCTCTTTCAGCATCTTTAGAATTTGATGATCTAGCATCTTCATCTACATGTGCAACTCTAGCCTAGCCTTCATTTCTCCTGTCTGTTCTGCCTTGGTGCCGAGGATATTCAAATGCCCTATGACCTTCTTCTCCATAGTGAAAACATGTTCCACAGAAGCCTCCTCTTCCAGATCCTTGTCCTCTTCCTCTTCCTCTCTGATCTCTATTACTCTGATCCTAAAAATGATTGGAATTATTTTCTCTTTGATTCTGACTGCTACTGGCCTCATCTTTTTTTTTCGGATCTTCATTTCAGCCACCATATGACCGTCCACCAGATCTTCCACCATGACCTCTTCCATTTTGTTTGCTCTCAAACTTCTTGTTCAACTTTTCCTCTACTTTTAGGGAAAACTGGTATGCCTCCTCAATACTATTCATTCGAACCAGATTCAACTCCTCCTAAACTCTTGGCCTTAACCCATTAAGGTATCAGGCAACTTTCTCCTTATCAGCTTCTGCATGGCCTATTCTGATGAGGAGTCGATAGAACTCCTCTGTATACACCTGAATAGATCTTCCTGCTTGCTTCAAACTTTGCATTTTCTTTAGTAGGTCAAGCTCATAATCAATAGGAATGAACTGTCACTTCAATTTATCCACCATTCGATCCCATCTTGTGATTTTATCTTTCCCTTTTCTATTTCGCTCCAATTAAATTTCTTGCCACTAGATCTTCACATGACCTTTCAATCTGGCCTTCACAAATTTGACCCTATCAAGATCCTCAACATCTTCATACTCAAAATATTCCTCACGTTCATTGATCCAGTCGATCAATTCCTCTGGGTTAAGATTTCTAGAAAATGTAGGAACCTCAATCTTAGGTCTTTTCCCAATCTTGGAAATCACCCAAAAAAGTCTTTCTTCCTCCTGGTTCACAATTTCAGCTTCTCGTTCTTGATATTCTTCTTCAGCTTCATCCTCGCTTTCATCTCTGACATTAAGATTCATTCCTCTATGAATCTCTTCTTGCAATGCTCACACTTGTCTCTACAGCTCTCTAACCTCAGGTGTCACAGCACCAGCTCTTCCACCATGTTCTCTTCTTGGAGGTATTTTTGTGATGCGCACTGAAACCCTAACCACAATCCTAGTGCAAACTAACTCACAGTTGGCGATCTATTTACACACTCAAGAGCTCTTGCTCTGATACCACTTGATGAAAGGTGCTCCCCTTAATATCACAAACACATAACAGAAATAGAGAAACAACAACAATAATATGCAAGAACAGAAAATTGGCTTCTTATTATCTCCACAAATGTAGAATTACAAACTTTTAGAATTACAATATGCAAAGCCACATTGGCATTCCCTTACAATATTCTATAAAACAAAGCCTTGAATCAATACCCAGATCTACTACCCAGAACTGCCCTAGACAACACTACGGGCCTTCTTTATATAGGCAATTTCCACTGCCCGAGAAGGTTCTAGAAATTTAGCCCTTAGGGCCGACCAAACTTAGAATTATTTTATTTTAAAATTTATTACATCAAAGTCGGCTCAAAATGAGTTTTGAAACCCAAACAGAAATTTTGAAGAAAAAATTATTTTCTGCCATTTCAGGTGACCCAACTTTCGAAGACCATAAGTCATCACCCGTTGACCTGATTGGCTATTATAACCCCATTCTAGAAATGCCACGAAGGGCTCTACAGGCTTGAGCCATGCAAAGCGCCCATCACCCAAATTTTCAACCTCATTTGGGGCCTCTAAAGCCTTCAAAACTGAGTTTGAAGTTTCTGTACCCTGCTGCCAATACCAAAAATCTTCAATATCTTCAAAACTACACCTGATCTAGCCATGAAACTTTTCTGATAGGCTGATATGACTGAGATGAACCTCCATATGTAAAATTAGACATTCTAAGATCGTAAGACCAACTTACTAAAAATAGCAAGTTTCCATAAATAGCAACTCTGCACAAGATAGCCCTTATTGAATACAAAAATAGAAATATTTTTTGGTGATGCAAGATTGCTCTTGCACCCAGGATGCTCCTGCATCAATATCTACTAATTGTTCCTTTGTATTCACATATTCCAATCTCACCTCTTTATCTTGGACTAACTTTCTCAAGTAATGATACTTGATAGAAATATGTTTAGTCATAGTGTGAATAACAAGATTCTTTGATATGTTAATAGCACTTGTGTTATCATAGAAAATAACAATTGGCTCAGTGATTTCCTCCTTCATACGTTTTAACAATTTCTTGATCCACACTAAATTTGAAAAATTCATTGTTGCTGCTACATACTCAGCTTCTACTATAGATTGGGAAATGCAGTTTTGTTTCTTACTTGTCCAAGAGACTAATCTCTTTCCTAGAAAGAATACGCCACCACTTTTACTCTTTCTCTCATCAACATTTCCATCCCAATCTGCATTAATGTAAACTTTTAGTTCAAACTTATCATTCTTCTTGTAATACAATCCATAGTCCTTTGTTCCTTTTAGATATCTCAATATTCTTTTCACTGCCATCATGTGACTCTCTTTAGGATTTGCAAAAAATATTGCAACAATCCCAATTGCTAGGGAAATATATCATCTACTATGGACAACATATTGTAGCTTTCCAATCATGAATATATATAGGGTTTGATTCACTTCAGTTGTTTTATCAGTTTTATATAACTTTTTTCTAGTAGCCATAGGTGTACTTACTGGTCTAGAGTCTTCCATACAAAAAAAATTTAGTATCTCCTTAACATATTTATACTAAGTAATATAGATACCTTTCTTCATCTGATAGACTTGAAAACCAACAAATAATTTGATCTCACCAAACATAGACATTTCAAATTTAGTTTGCATCTCATTTGAAAAGGTTTGACATAGGGCATCTTGTCCTCCAAATATGATATCATCAACAAATATTTCAGCTAAAAAAATCTTGTTATCATTTTTTTGTCTTCATATATAGGTTGTTGTTTTCTTTTTTCCTTACAAATCCAATCTTTATCAAATAATTATGCAGTCTCTCATACCATGCTCTAGGGGCTTGTTTTAATCCATGCGGTGTCATAGGTAGCTTGCAAACCATATTCTTCTTTCTTGGGTCAACATATCCTTCTGGTTGTTCAATGTGTACTTCTTCTTCCAATATCCCATTAAGAAATGCATATTTAACATCCATTTGATATACTTTGAATCCTTTGAATGTTGCATATGCAAGTAGAGTCCTCACTCCTTCCAATCTTGCAACTGGGGAAAATGTCTCTCCATAGTCAATACCTTCCTCTTGTGCATACCCTTTCCATACTAGTCTGGCTTTGTTTCTAGTGGCTTCTCCATGTTCATTGAGCTTGTTCCTAAATACCCATTTTGGTCCAATAACATTCTTTTCTTCTAGTCTTGGCACTAAAGTCCAAATTTTGTTCTTTTCTATCTGCTTTATTTCTTCATTCATGGCTTGTATCCAGTCCTCATTCTCTAGAGCATATTTCACTGTTTTAGGCTCAAAATCACATAGTAAGCATGTATGATCTTTGAACTTACTTCTTTTCATAACTCTAGATTCTTTATCTCTAATGATTTATTCAGGCTTATGATGTCTTCTCACATATTGTGCCAAATTCAGTTTAGATTTCCTTTCTCCTTGGTCTTGATCTTTAGGTTCATCTTGTAAATTCTCTTCCTCATCTTCTGATTGCTCGACAGCATCCTCCTCATTCTTGGCAGCATCCATCTAATTCTCGACAATATCTTTTTGTGGCTCGACATACTCAAGCAATTCCTTAGCATCTAGTTTAGGTGCACTGCCAGCCTCTCCTTCTTTGATGTATACAAAAGATGTGTAATCTTCAAGCTCTTGCTTGCACTCAAATTCATTCTTTTCTTCATATTCAACAACTCTAACATTCTCACTTTCCACAATTTTGTTAGTGTTATAATTCAAACACTTGTAAGGTTTTCTCTTAGTGGAATATCCTAGGAATATGCCTTGATCACTTTTAGCATCAAATTTTCCATTTCTATTGACTTTCAGTATATAGCATTTACTCTCAAAGATTCTAAAATATTTTACATTAGGTGCATATCCATGCCATAGCTCAAAAGGTGTAACATTTGTACCTTTCTTGATTTTTACTCGGTTTAAGGTATTAACAATGGTACTTACAACTTCTCTCCAAAAATTTTGTGCAAGATTATTTTCAATCATTAGTGTTCTTGCACAATCCATAATTGATATGTTTCTTCTTTCTTCTATACCATTTTTTGGTGGTGTCCTAGGTTCATAAATCTTATCTCTTTTTTCCTCTATCATTGTAGAATAGATTGAATTGATTTGATATAAACTCTCCTCCTCTGTCAAATCTCAACCATTCAAAGCTTTTACCAGTTTATTTTTCAACTTTCACCAAATACCACTCAAACAACTTAAATGAATCACATTTCACTTTCAAAAACATTACAGTCATCATTCTAGAATAGTCATCAACAAATAGAATAAAATACCTATCACCACAATAGCTTTCTACACCCATAGGTCCATAAAGGTCAGTATGAACCAATTCCAAAATACTGTCAGAAGTATATGTCTTTCTCTTAAAACTAGACTTTGTCATTTTTCTCATTTGACACTGTTTACACATCACATTATCAGGCTTCTTCAATCTTGCTAAACCTCTAACTTTCTTCAACTTACTGATATTTACCAAATTGTCAAAGTTCACATGAAATAACCTCTTATTCCATAACCATGCATCATCAAATTGTGCAAACAAACATGTTTCTTCAGATAGGTCTAGATAGAACAAGTTACTTTTCTCTATTCTCCAATTCCAATTAGTCCACCAGTAGGATTAAATATTTTAGCTTTCATGTGATGAAATTCAACTCGGTAACTAGTACTGTTCAACTATGCCACACTCAACAAATTATAGTTAAGACCTTCAACCCAACAAGCATTATCAGGTCTAATCTTATCATTCAATCTTATTGATCCTTTTCCTTTCACAACACATGGTGCATCATTCCCAAACTTAACACTTCTACCTTTGTAATGATTAAGGGTTTCAAACTTACTCTTAACACCAGTCATGTGATGTGAACAACCATTATCAGTCATCCATTTATCACCTTTACTCACATATGAAATAAGTGTAGTTTTATCATCTTCATCAGAATCATCTTTTAGAGGAACATAAACAATTGCTATATCAGATTCATTAACTACTATATTAGATTCATTAGATTCACTAGTTTCACTATCATTTTCCTTTTTAGCAATATAGAAAGATTTCTTACCTTTGTCTTTGTAGTCTCTATACCTTCAGTGATTTGTATCATGTCTTTTGTCTTTGTACTTGCTTTCCCTTATTTCATCCTTGTCAGTCTTGTTAGGGCATCTTTCTACAATATGGCCAACTTTGTTACATGAAAAATAGATTATAGGAAGTTTACCTTTGTATTTCCCTTTTCCTCTCTTCAGCCTTCTAGCCATAAGTGCCTCAAGATCATTTAGATCATTATCATAAGTGTCATTATCACTATTTCTATTATTGTCACTACTCTCACATCTTCCTTTTCCCTTCTTAGGCTTATGAAGAACCATTTGAGACTTGAATGTAGATTCAATATTATGAACAGTGAAATTATCATAATTAGACACCCCAAAAGCAGTAACCTTGCCAACAAGACTTTCCAAAGTTAAGACATTACCAGGGTTACATCTTGATTCTTGTATTGCAAAAATTATGATAGCATAGATAGGAAGAAAATTTCTCAATACTTTACTAATAACAGTCTCATCATCAATGATTCCATTAGCTCCTCTAATAACATTTACTACCTCCTTAATTCTACCACAATACTGAGCAATATTTTCACCTTATTTCATTTTCATTTCATCAAACTTACCTCTCAGGCTTTCAGATTTGGCTCTTAGTACATTTGTGTCTCCACCATAGATAGCTGCAAGAGTGTCCCACATTTTATTTGCATTAGTACAGTCCTTGATGTCCTCAAATTCAGGATAACTTGGGGAAGATGCAATCTCCAACATTGCCTAATTGTGTTCTTTTTTTTCTTTCATCTCCTAGGCAGTCAAAGGTGCAATAGGTATTACATACTCATTTTCCACATTATTTCATCGAATCACCAATACCATCTAAATGCAATTTCATCAAACTCTAACATACAGAAAATTTCTCCTTGTTCAACTTTGGTACCTCCTTTTTGTACATCTTGATCATTAGCTTCAAGTATCTTTAACTTTTTCTCTACAAGCACCAACAAATCTGATTCCAATTGTTAGAATGATTTTAGAATAATTGATAGGGGGGTGAAATAGTTATTCTCAGTTCTAGATGTACCAATTCAACTTTTTAGCTCTTCAACAAACTCAGATATAATTAGCTTTCAACTGGATCTTTTTAGCATATGCCAATAACATAAAACTTGTAGTCCACTATCCTAAAGTAATTAACTTGTAGAATATAAAAATTTCAACAACATTCACATCAAATAACATTCACACAAGTATAACACCAGGATTTATAGTGGAAACCCAATTTGGGAAAAACCACTTGTAACATGCTACTGATTTTCACTCTTTTGAAGTGAGCTCTGTGAGAAGCCAACCCGGTTAAAGGTTTACAATACACACTATTAGGTGTGTCCCAGTTAAAGGATTTAAGCACCCTATTAAGAGTGGCCTTGTTAGATGGCTTAAGAATATTCCATCAGAATGTCACCTTGATTAAAGGGTTTACAAAATGAATGTTAGGTCAACCTTGATTAAAAGATTTAGACTGATACACTGATTAGAAATTAACAATAGGTTCTAGTCTAAAAATATACAACTCACTTTGTAAATACAGATCCACTTTGCACATATGCCAATTTACTAACTGACCCTCATTTCCATCTCCATCTCTAATCTGATTGGAATTATCTTCAAGCAATCACCAAAACTTTTTTTAGCTCTTCATAGCTTCACCTTGAGCCTTCTACTTAGACTTATCAATCAATAACATCAACCTCTTATGTAACCTCACAATTAGGTCATCCTTATACCTCCTTGATCAGGAAGATTAATCTTTTGCTACTTAATCTCTTCTGTAAAACTTAGGTTTAGATCAAATTCATCGAATCCTTCCATTATTATGTTCTCCTTCATTTCCTTCTAGATATATCTCCAAAATTCTCTTTGAATCTAGAAGAAAATGATTTACCATGCATTAAATGCTTTATACCATTCATTAATAATATCAATACATTTTACATATCTCAATAATTCAACTATGTTAGTTGGGATTCTCAATTCCTTCTCAAAATATAAATGACTAACACTTGGTCAATACTGTGTTCATCTCCTCGGTCATCACTATGTATCTCGATCATCGCTAACATTTTCCTTCTTGGTAAACACTGTCTTTTCTCTGTAATTATCTGTCGCTCAATAATTACTGATGTTTGGTCAACACTAGATTTTCTTGGCATATACTTGTGCTCAGTTGACACTAACATCAGTCATCTTAAACTAGATTTCTTCACTTTTGCTGGATTAAGCCTATGTGTATGCAATGAAAATGTAGACCTATTTTTTGCAAATGCAAAACATCAAAACACCAAACAATCACATTAGATGTTAGTAATTTCAAATGCAACAAAATAAGTCATTTTCACTACAACTGCCGATGAGCTAAAACAAGGGCATCCAAAACCTTGTTTGATTTTCTCTTTGAGATTATTGTGGCTATGCTCTCCCAACACAAATGAAATTCAAAACTAATGCAAAACTAGGAGATGCAAGCTACATGATGGTGGAGGGATTGAGAACAAGTGTGAGGAACTTGTCCCAAGATTCACACATGATAAAGATTAAGATTGATGCAATATTGATTCAAGATAATGATAATGCAAACAAGATTAAGATCTAAGATGAATGAAACAAGATTAAGAAACTATGCTAAAGATGTGACAAGATCTAGATTAAAAACAAGATTAGAATGCAAAGAAAAGAACTAGAACTAGAATGATTAAGAGTGAGCTAGAAGATGCAAGAGCTAAGAGAGTAAGAAGAATAAGAACTTAGCCCTAAAATGAGGAGTGGGGCCTCCTTTTATAGAAAATGAAAAGAATTGGACGGTGGAGATTAAGAGGGAAAAGAATGAGTGGATAGGATTAAAGGTTAGGTAGGGTTTGGAAAAGATGAAGAGGTAAAATGAAATGAGTGGATAGGATTAAGAGGCAAAAGAAAGGAGTTGATAGGATTAAGAGGCAAAAAGATGTTAGGTAGGGTTTGAAAAAGGTGAAGTGGAAAAAGATGCAAAAGTCAAACTTCAATTTTAGAGGGAAAGAGAAATTTAAAAATGATTGGTGGAGAAAAAAGATGGAGAGGTGGCTACCATGGAAAAGGTGATTGTGCACTTGATTAGAGGTAATCCACCTTTTAATCAAGATTAGAGGAATATTATAAAAAGGTAAGCATAGGAAAAAGGGAAAATAAATTAAATTAAAATAAATTTATTTTAATCATAGTTTAGAAGAACTTTAGGCTAGTGGAGGAATAAAATAAATAAAATTTATTCTATAAAAGGAAATGGAGGGATAATATATTAAATTTATTTTAATATATTATAGTATTTAAATAAAATTTAAATACAAAGGGAAAATGAATTTATTTAATTAAAGTAGATTTAATTAAATAAATAGAAGAATATAACAATATAGTTAACTAATAAAAATCAACCATAATGTTAAGGGAAAATATTAATAAAAATTAACATTAGTGTGAATGGATAATTTTAGGTGTCTACATTTTGCCCCTCGTTAATGCGGTGTCAAAATCGGCATCATGTCAAAGAAGAAGAAAACAAGATGCCCCAGGAGTCGTGCCTAAGCAACGACGAGAAGATGATGAGGATGAGGATGGTGCCCCCACAAGAAAATTGAGCAAAAAATAAATTTTGACAATTTTCTCAAAAAGGAAGGGTGAGGATAGAGGAAGGGAATAAAAGAAAGCCTCCAATGCAAAATGAACCTAAATGCAAATTATCATTGTGTTAACATGGGAGACCATATCCTATTTTGATATTGTTCTTGACATTATGAACCAAGGTACGAGGAACCAAGATGACCATGTGCCAAGTACATGATAAAAAAGGTCAAATACAACCATATGTCATATGACACCATGATATTGAAGACCATGATGCCCCTATGACAATAGGATGCAAAGACGATGACAGATGCAAAAAATACTAATACATACAAGAAACAAGCAAGCATGCACAAAAAACTAAAAGAAAACCAACATATTTCCCCTAGTCAAGCTGGAAACTAATTGATTGAGTGATTGACCGATTGGGAGGGCAAGGCCTCAAAGATTGGGAAGGATACATCCCATAATGATGATTGGATTTTAAATTGATCAATTGATTATCATCTGATTTGGTTTAAGATGATGACTTGATTAAATATTAATGTACTGGATTAAAATATTGGATTGCATGGATTAGTATTGATTGCACTTCAGTGGACTGACTTGGGATCTTTTGAATTATAGGGATTTTTTTATTTTTTTTCATTTTTTTCAGGATCATATATCAAATTTCTTTTGGAATTTTTTCAAGATCATTTTATATTATTTTTGGATTTTTTGAGTTTTTACACTTATTTGGATGAGAAAATTGGATAGAATGGTATTGGAAGAGAAGATGATTGGATAAGATGAGATTGAAAAGCATGTGAGGAGAATAAATGGATTGGATTAGAATAGAAATAGATTTGATAGACAAGATGGTTTGAATAAGATGAAAGGATGATCAATGGATTGGATAGAATGGAAGAGGAAAAAGGATAAGTGGATTGGGACCAATGACAAGGGATAACCAAGGGATGATAGAGGATGGAAGTGTGGAGAGATTCTTGGTTATAAAATGAATGGATGGAAGGGAGAGAGTGGATAGGAGATAGATGGAATGAATGGATAGGTAAGGGTAGGATATGGAAGGCTAGATGATGGGGGATAACAATGTATAGGATGGAAGGATGGGGATATGAGATAGGGATGATAGGGAGGAGGTGGATGAGGCTCCAAGGACCATGTTGTAAAGGATTTAAATACCCTAGATCATAGGTAGGAAAATGAAGAATGGAAATATGGGGGATAAGGATGTATGAAATGGAAAGATGGTGTGTAATGGATGCATGAAGGAGATGAAGGCTTATTTTTTGTCCAAAGTATGCATGGATATTTTTATTTTTTTTTAGTTCCTCTAGTTTTTAATGAAGGGAAAATGATATGAAAGTGTAAGGTGGATGGATAAGGGATATGAGATGGAAGGTATAAAGAGGATAGGGGATATTATATGGGGGATATAAATGGAATTGGATAATAGATAATGGATGGAGGAAATGTATAGGATATTCAAGATCAAGGATTTGGGAAGGTGTATAGACTCAAAGAGTATTATGAATGATGGATTAAGGGAATGAATATGAAGAGGACTATGAGATGGAGGATAGGGATGTCAAGATCAAATATGTGAAAATGGATAGAAGTTTGCAAGAAAATGGATGGCTAAGGAGTAAGGGTTATGGAAGGTACATACGGATAGAGGGGATACATAGGATAGTCATGATCAAAGATCAGAAACAAAATGATAATGAAATTATATATGACAATAAATGGTGGATAGGGAATGTGGAAGATATTTATGGTAGCATGGTGTGGATGGAGCTTGCACCCAAGTATAGAGCGTAAGGGGAGGTTAATGGAAAAAATATGATAGGGAGATGAGATGGAATATATTATGGATGGATAACGAGAAGGAATTACCCCCAAGTATGAAGAAAAACTAGAGGGAGGGATTACACATGATTCTTGTTTGCTAGGTTTTCATCATGGTACTTGCCCAAGGTGCCTAAATACCAAGTTTTCACCATTGGACAATTTTTTTTCTTTTTATTCACATTTTTTTTTAACTTTTTTTTTTAACATTTTGGAGTTTGAGCCTGATGCTATTTGGATAATGTTCCTTAGGAAAGATATGCTATGATTCACCAAGACCGTTGCAAGGTAAGCTCAAAGATGTTGATAATGGTGATAGTAGGGGAAAGATATGGAGGATAAGGTAGATGAGGACTAAGTATTTATGCATAAGATGGGGTAATAGGAATGGGAGGATATGATATGGAGGCATAGGGAGTAGATATAGGAGTTGGATATTGGATAGTGTATTGAAAGATTTGTGTGGGAGTAGGTGGAAATGATGGAAAGATCAACATTGACACACACCTTGAAGGGTAGTAGATAGGAGAAGGAAGAATGGATTGGATAGAATGAGGTTTTGATGTAGGAAGTGATGTGGATTTTGGAACACAAGGGCCCAAAATAGATGGAGGAGAGAATGAAAGATATTTGGAAGAATATGGAGTGGAAGTCTTTGGAAGCTTGAATGTCAACTTTAATTTTTCTTTTATATTCCATTTCTTTAAGAGAGACTTGGGAATCCACATAGATTTTGATTTTTCTTTACATTTATGTGCTTTTGACCTCAATTCTTCCATGATAGATTTAGGAACCCATATTTTCTTTGATTTTATTTTTTGCATGGAGGACCCTTGTGGTCTCTTGAGTATTTCTCTTTTCTTTTTAGTCACATGTCGATTAGATAGGACATGGTGATCTTCATATGTAAGTAGATTATTGTATTTATAATTTTTATGTTGTACATCCAAATTGCTTCCAAAAGACTTGGGAATTATGGATGAATGAGGCTCATATAATGGGTTTTGATGGATGGATGGATATAAATCTCTCAAGGATGGATGTCTTTGTTGATCTTGAGGTATGGTGGAAGAAATAAATGATGAGATAGGAGTGAGAGGTATAGTGGATGGAGGAACATAAGGACCTAAAATGGATGGAAAGGATGAAGGGCTTAGAATTGGGATATAAGGGCCCAAAATGGATGAACAAGATGAAGGATTTCTTTTAGGGATATAGGGGCCCAAGATGGATTTGGAAGATAATGAAGGAATATTTTTATGCTTGAATGGAGGTATATAAGGTGTAGGAGGGATATGAGCATTTGTAGAGTGAGTGATATCTCCAAGGCCATCAAGTGTAAGGTTTCCTTGATCCTTGAGAGGCTCATTAATAGGAATAATAAGAGCTTGAGGAGTAATAGGATCTTGTGAAGGATTAGGATCTTGTGAAGGATTAGGATCTTGCGATGGAGGATCAAGAAGGATATTGGGATCTTGTGGAGGATTAGGATCATGAGGTGAATTAGGAGGAATAATGGGATCTTGAGAGGAATTAGAATCATGACATGGAGATGAAGGGGTACATTGATCTTGACTCTGGGAAGGATTATGTTGTAGAGTGGAAGGGATGGTAGGATCTTGAGATGGATGTCTATCATGGAATGGAGTTGATAGAATTCCTTGATCTTGATTAGGAATGGAATCATGAGGTGGATCAAGAGGGATAGGTGGATTTTTCAAGATAAGAGGACCAAGGAGTGGAGGAATTCTTGGATCTAGATGATGCTAGGAATCTTTGTTAGCATGCTTTGGGACAATGTCTTGACATGTGTGAACATGTGAGGGTGATGTGATGGAGGGGTTGGGATATTCAACTTCAATCTCTCCTTTTTAAATAAGGTCTTGGACAAAAAAATTTAACTTTAAGAACTTCTTGATATCACGACCCTTGATGTGATGATAATAACAAAATTCATTTTCCTTATACCAAGTAGGTTTGGGTTGACTCTCATCATAGGGAATAGTGTTTGGAGAAATCATCATGTTTTGGTCAACAAGTAGGTGGAATATGACATCAAGAGGGTCCACAATGGTAGTGTATTGTCTAGCATTGGATAATTGTGAATCTTTGGAGGATAGGAATGATGTGGGTTTTAGAGGATTAGGATTGTATGAATGTTGAGAATTATATGGAGGATTAGAGTTTGATGGTGGATGAAGATTATGGATTTGGAGAAAGGGAAGAGGACACATGTCTTCAAATGAAAACTTTTTATTTTGGCCCCCATTTTGTAAGCTTATAATAGAATTTCTACATTCTTCAATCTCTTGGGCAAGATTGGGTATGTTAGAGGCATGATGGGGGTGATGGAAGGAATTATGTGTGGATGAAGGATAATGAGGTGGATTTCCCTTGTCAAACATAGAGGAAGGATAAGGAATTGAGCATGAATAGAGATTAGATGTGAAGTTTTGAGGATTGATTTGGTAAGCGGGTTGGATTGGAGGTATAGTTTGGGGATTAGGATTTGGCACTTTGAAGTCCTCAACCATTTTGTGAAACCAGTCCATGTTCATGATGATTGAATTAGATATTTTGGATTGGATTCAAAGAAGATGATGTAGAGGAAGATGGGAATTAAGAGTGAAATATTTGATGATGGATGAAATATTAGCTTAAGACTAGGACTAGGTTTGGATTTTGATTTAAAAGGGAAGGGCCTCAAGGATTTTGATATAATTGGATGATGGATTTGATTGATTTAGAGGCAAGGACCTCAATAATTTTGATCTATTTGATTTTATTTTGATTTTTGATTTGTGAGGGTAGGGCCTCAAAGTTGGATTTGATTTTATTTGTATGATGATTAAATTCCAAAGATTATGATGGTGCTCCTAAGACAAAAGTGGAAGATTAGAAGATGATGTTGATAAGACTTGGATTAAGAATGGATGAAGTGGAAGGATAGATTAGGGATGTTTGAAGACAAGTGGAATGGATGATGTGATTGATTTTGATAATAGGGGATATATGGATTGAATTAGAACATAGAAAGCAATAGTGCAATGTGCATGTCCAAAAAGATTTCCACGAGTCTCAACACAATCGAAGACACATCAAGAAAATTCTACCTAAGGTCAAAAGGGAGGTTTTCCAACCTTTTCCCACAACTTGATGCTCTTAGCCCCATAATTAAGTGGTTGAATGGACTTCCCTAAGACTATGGAAGTTAAGGATCAATTAGAAGAGATCAATGCTCACAACACATGTCTTTCCACATTTCCATATTCAAGCTTTAGCATCCAAGGGAACACATATGGTGAGTATCTTGGGGTGATCCACGTAAGTCCACTTGGATAAATCCTTGCAAAAAGAAAGCCACATGGATAAAATGGCTAGCCTCTAAGTCCTTAGGTGTCTAGTAAGGTCCTCCATTCATGACTATCCCTTGTAGTTCTACAAGAGGAATTTAGGCCTATAGCCCTACAAGAATCCAAAAAGTATAGTCTCACAAGAAAGATTTAGGCCTCTCAGCCCTATACTAGATGAATGTACTTCCTTTGTAAACAAGCACCCAATCCAATGTAGTATTTCTAAGCAAGATTTAGGCAACTAGGCCCTACACATGAAGAAGCATTAGAAGTAGAAAAATTCATGTCATCCCTCTCTTTAGATTGAAGGAAGCTTTAGATTAAAGGAAGATTTTGAGTCCATATGCCTTCCCATGTCCTTGATCTTGACTATCCTATACATTTCCTCCATCCATTATCTATTATCTCATTCCATCTATATCCTCCATATCATTATCCCCTATCCTCTTCATAACCTCCATCTCATATCCCTTATCCATCCACTTTCCACTTTCATATATTTTCCATTCATAAAAAATTGAGGTACTAAAATATAAATAAAATAGTCATGCATGCTTTGGATAATGTCCAAGCCTTCATCTGCTTCATGTGTCCCTTACACACCATCCTTCCATCCTTTACAATTTTATCCTCCATCTTTCCATCCTTCATTCTCCTCCTTCTAGTGTGGGGTATGTAACTCCTTTTCCCCATCCCTATACCCCCCTTCCTATAGTCTTTCATATCCTACCCTTACCTATCCATTCATTCCATCTATTTCCTATCCAATCCATTCCTTCCATCCATTCATCCTCTGACCAAACATCTCTCCATCCCTCCATCATCTATCATTCCTTGGTTATCCCTTGTCATTGGTCCCAATCAACTTATCATTTTTTCCTATCTCATCCTATCCCATCCCCTTACTCATCCTTTCATTTTATTCAAACCATCTTTTCTATCAAATCTATTTCTCTTCTAATCCAATTCATTTATTCTCCTTCCATTCTTTTCAATCTCATCTTATCCAATTATCTTCTCTTCCAATCTCATTCTATCCAATCTTCTCATCCAAATAAATGTAAAAAATTCAAAATCCAAAAATAATATAAAATGATCCTAAAAAATTCAAAAAAATTGATATATAATCCTAAAAATAAAAAAATCCATATAATCCAAAAGATCCCAAGTCAATCCAATCAAGTCCAATCAATATTAATCCATGCAATCGAATCTTGCAATCTAGCACATTAATCTTTAATCAAGCCATCGTCTTAAACTAAATCAACTGATAATCAATTGATCAATTTCAAATCCAATCATCATCATGGGATGTATCCTTCCCAATCCTTGAGGCCCTGCCCTCCGAATCACTCACTCAATCAATCAATTGGTTTTCATCTTGAGTAGGGGCAATATGCTGGTTTTATTTTGGTTTGTTGGCCATGCTTTCTTGTTTCTTATATGTAATAATATGTTTTGCATCTATCATGGTCTTTGCATCCTATTGTCACAAGGGCATCATGGTATTCAATATCATGGCATCATATGGCATATGGTTGTATTTGACCTTTTTTATCACGTACTTGGCACATGGTCATCTTGGTTCCTCATACCATGGTGCATAATGTCAAGAACAATATCAAAATTAGATATGCTCTCCCATGTTGACAAAATGATAGTTTTCATTTAGGTTCATTTTGCATTGGAGGCCTTCTTTTATTCACTTCCACTATCCTCACCCTTCCTTTTCGAGAAAATTGTCAAAATTAATTTTTGCTCAATTTTATCAAGGGGGCACCATCCTCCTCCTCATCCTCTTCTTGTTGTCACTTAGGCATGACTCTTGGGGCATCTTATTTTCTTCTTCTTTGATGCAATGTCGATTTCGACACTACATCAAAGAGGGGAAAAATGTAGACACCTAAAATTTTCCATTCACACTAATATTAATTTTTATTTGTATTTATCCTTAACATTATGGTTAATTTTATTGACTAAAATCATTGTATTCTTCTATTTATTTAATTAAATTTACTTTAATTAAATAAATTCATTTTCCCTTTGTATTTAAATTTAATTTAAATACTCTAATATATTAAATTCAATTTAATATATTATCCCTCCATTTCGCTTTATAAAACAAATTTTATTTATTTTATTCCTCCATTAGTCTAAAGCTCTTCTAAACCATGATTAAATTAAATTTATTTTAATTTAATTCCTTTTCTCTTTTTCCTATGCTTACCTTTTTCTAAGATTCCTCTAATATTAATTAAAAGGTAGATTACCTCTAATCATGTGCACAATCACCTTTTTCAAGGTGGGCACCTCCCCATCTCTTTTCTCCACCAACCATTTTAAATTCCCTTTTTCCCTCTCAAATAAAGTTTGACTTTTTCCACTTCACCTTTTTCAAACCCTATCTAACCTTTAATCCTATCCACTCATTTTATTTTGCCTCTCTATCTTTTTCAAACCCTACCTAACCTTTAATCCTAGCCACTCATTCTTTTTCTGCTTAATCTCCACCATCTAATTCTTTTCAATTTCTATAAAAGGAGGTCTCACTCCTCATTTTAGGTCTAAAGTTCTTATTCTTGTTAATCTCTTAGCTCTTGCATCTTCTATCATTCTTAATCATTATATTTATTTTCTTTATTGTAATTAAATATTGTTCTTATATCTTAATCTTATTTGCTTTATCATAGTCTGAAATCAATCTTGCATCATTTTACTCTTTATCACATGTGAAGCTTGGGATAAGTTCCTTATACTTGCTCTCAAATCCTTCACCATCATTTAGCTTGCATCCTATATTTTCTCATTAGATTGCATTTCATTTGTGTTGGGAGATAATAGCCACAAAATCTCAAAGAGGAAATCAAACAAGGCTTTGGGTGCCCTTGTTTTAGCTCATCGGAGGTTGTAGTGAAAGTTACCTATTTTGTTGCATTTGAAACTACTAACATCTAATGTGATTGTTTGGTTTTTTTGGTGTTTTTTTTTGCAGCAAATAGGTCCATATTTTCATTGCATACACTATGTTCCCAGTCTTTCTTCTTCACTTGGTATTAAAGATAAACAACAGACTATCTTGTCAATGTGCCAACTAATCAAGTACCCATTGAAGTATCACATAACTCAACCTTTTCTTAGGTCCTCTTGTTATCTCCTCTTTTCAAATCCTCTTCATCAATCAAAATATATGCTACTCTCCTAGATAGAAACTATCTTACCAGTTAAGGTTTGACATCAATGACAATATAACAATCTATGTTTTGTTCTTTTATCCCTCTAAACTTTATCATCTTCTCCCTCTTTGTGTTCATCAACAATCTTTATTCATCAATAGTTTATTCTCCCTATTTGACAACAATGCCAAAGATACATACTCCTGAAAACTTTTTTTAGGTAGTGGATCACACCTATCATGCACTGATATCTCATTGCATACATAATCATTTTTTACAACTACGGGCATCACCTAAAGAGTGAACACTAGCATCAACTCACAAAATAGATATTCTAGTGAATCCTTGAATTGATGCAGCATGCATCTTTCTTTAGTGTTTATTATATAGGGGAAGGACCGCTAATTTACCTCTTAGATACTCAAAATTATCCTTTGGTAGTGGCTTGTTGAATATATCTTCTATTTTCTTATTTGAATTCACATACTCCAATATCACATACTTGTCTTGAAATTTTTCTCTCAAGTAATGGTACTTGATAGAAATGTGCTTGGTCTTGGAATTCATCACCAGGTTCTTTGATATGTTGATACACTTTTATTATCATAGTAAATGGTAACTAGATCGGTAATCTCCTCTTGCATACCTTCAAGTAGTTGTTTGATCCATACAATATTTTTCATAATTCATAGCTGCTACTACATACTCTATCTCGACTATAGATTATGATACACAACTTTGTTTCTTACTCAACCATGTCACTAATCTTTCTCCTAAGAAGAAAGATCATCTAATTGTACTTTTCCTATCGTTAATGTTTCTATCGCAATCAACATCAGTGTAAACCTTTAGATCAAAATCTCCTCCTTTCTTGTATAGTAGACCAAAGTTTTCAGTAGCTTTCAGATATCTAAATATTCTTTTGACTGTAGACATGTGTGTTTCCTTTGGATTGGCAGAAAATATTCGAACAATACCTACTGCATGAGCAATATCAGGTCTTCTATGTACAACATATTGTAGCTTACCAATCATTGATAAGTAAATTGTCTCATTCACTTCCATTCACTCATCTTCTTTTGACAATTTGCAACCAGTAGCCATCGGTGTTCCAACCGGTCTTGAATCTTCCATACCAAATATCTTTAGGATCTCCTTGATATACTTTGACTATGTGATATAGATTCCATCTTTAAATTGTTGAATCTGTACTTCAATAAAGAATTTTATTTCTCCTATCACAGACATCTCAAATTCCTTTCTCATATCCTTAGCAAAATATCTGCATAATGTGGTATTTCCTCCAAAAATAATATCATCAAAAAATATTTCAGCAACAAAAATCCTATCATTACTATCACATTTTAAATACACATTGTTGTTGTCACTTGTTCTTTAAAATCCAATCTTGATTAAATATGAATGTAACCTTTCATACCATGCTTAGGGTTCTTGTTTCAAACCATATAGTGCCTTGTGTAGTTTACATACCATGTCCTTGTTATAAGTATTCTCAACAAATCATTTAGGTTGTTCAACATAGACTTCTTCTTCAAGAATACCATTTAGAAATGAAGACTTAACATCCATTTGATAAACTTTAAATCCTTTATAATCCTCATATGCACTAGTAGAATTCTAACACCTTCTAATCTAGAAACAAGTGCAAAATTCTCACCATAATCAATGCCTTCTTGTTGTGCATACTCTTTGAAAACCAGTCTAGCTTTGTTTGATCACATCTCATTGTTCATTTAGTTTGTTTCTAATAATACACTTAGTACCAATAAAATTTTTATCTTTATGTCTTGGTACCAAATTCCATGCACTATCCTTTTTAGTTAGATCTATCTCTTATTTCATAGCTTTAACCCAATCTTCATTCTCTAATGCATCTTTTATTATCCTTGGCTCAAATTCAGAGATTAAACATGTATTATCTCTTAACTTACTTCTTGTCATAACTCCAACATTCTTTTCACCAATAATTTTTCCCGGTGAATGATGTCTTCTCACATACTTGGCTAGAACATGCTCGGTAGACTATGTAAGTTATTCATTTTTAGCATTCAGTGGTGGCTCTCTCTATTCAGATTTCTCCTTGGTTTGTACTATAGGTAAGGTACCAGGAACTTCAATTTGAACATATAAAAATATTTGATAGTCCTCAGGTTCCTTTTTGTTGTCTTCATCATTTTTCTTTGCAAATTCATCAATCCTTACATTTTCTTTTTCTATAATTTTTTTATTAGACTTGTTTAAGAACTTATAAGCATTTCTCTTTGTACAATATCATAAGAATATTCCTTCATCACCTTTATGATCAAACTTTCAATCTCAGGAATCCTTTAGAATGTAACATATACTTCCAAATACTTTTAAATAACTTACATTCATTTTGTGACCATAGTAGATTTCATATGGAATCTTGTTTGTACCTTTCTTTAGTTGTACTCAATTTAGTGTATAAGCTGTAGTACTATCTACTTATCTCCAAAGTTTTTGACATGCACCCTTATCAATCATCAATGACCTTTCACAATCAATAATGGATCTATTTCTTCTCTCTTCTATACCATTTTTTTGTGGTATCCTTGGTGTAGACATTTGTCTTTTTATTCCATGTTCATTGCATAAAAGTGTAAATTCATCAGATGTAAACTCACCTCCTCTATCAAATCTCAAATCTTCAATTGTCTTCCAGTATCCTTTTCAAATCGTGTCTTGTACCACTTAGACATTTGAAAAGCATCATATTTATCTTTCAAAAAAATGACAGACATCATTCTTCAATAATCATCAACAAATAAAATGAAATATATATCACCATAATAACTTTGTGTTCTCATAGGTCCAAATAGGCCAATGTGAACTAACTCCAAAATTCCTTCTGTGGTGTAAGATTTTCTTGTAAAAATTGACTTTTTCATCTTACTAACTTGACATCCTTTTCACATGACATTCTCAGATTTGTCTAATCTCAGTAGACCTCTTACTCTATTCTTTTTTTTCACCTTGATTAAGTTGTCAAAATTCACATGACATAATCTCTTATGCCATAACTATACATCCTCAAATTTAGCAAATAAGAAACTCTTTGTAGTAGTATCAAGGTATAATAAGTTTCCTTTTGATTGTTCACCAGTGGAAATCAAACCTCCATTCTAATTAAATACTCTTACCTTTCCATTCTAAAATTCTAGTCGATGACCTATGTTGTTCAGTTGTGCCACACTCAATAGATTATACTTTAGTCCTTCAACCCAATAGACATTATCACATTGTGTATTATCTAGTGGCATTATAGAACCTTTACCTTTCACAAGATATGGAGCATCATTACCAAGTCTAACATAACCTCCATCATGATCTTCCATAGTAATGAAATTATGTGTGTCACCATTCATATGATGTAAACATCCACTATCTATTATCCATGTATCATTCTTACTAACATGAGAAATTAGGGATTTTTCTTCTTCATACCTTTCTTCATCAGAATCATCCTTGATAGCAACATACACAACCTCTTTGCCTTCATCATTATCTGAATCATCATCAGTTAGTCCTTAAAAAATGTAGCATGACTTATTAACTTTGTTCTTGAAATCTCAGTATCTCCTAAATCTGTTCTCTCTTTCGTTATTATCTCGGTTGTCTTTCTTCTCATAATTGTTGTTCTCGGGACATCTAGATGCAATATGACCAATTTTTTTGCAATTGAAACATTTCAAAGGTAGTTTACCTCAGTATTTTCCTTTTCCTCTTAGGAGTCTCCTAGCTAGTAAAGCTTCAAAATCTTATTTTTGTCTATCCTCTTCAAATAGACTTTCTAGATCACTCTTGCAACTTTGAAACCATTCAATTGCACTTCTTACATAACCATCTCTATATCTAGACTCTCTAGAATTTCCAATGTTCAAAGATGAATTGAATGAAAACTCAATCTTAGTAGGGTAGGTAAACTATTGTCAAAATCATTTAGCTCAAAAGAAATCAACTTACCAATTGTAGCATCCAGTGAAACAAGCATTTGAGGAATGGATTTCAGCTCTTGTATTACAGACACTTAGATGGCATATATAGGCAACAATTTCCTCATTAGTTTACTTGTTACATCTTCTTCTTCAATATTTCCTCCAACATCTATGAGAGAACTCACAACTTCCTTCAATCTTGTATTGCATTGTGTAACATCTTCACCTTCTTTCATTCTCATAGAATCAAATTTGCCTTTCATACTTTTAGCTTTTTCCTTGTGAACATGTTGATCTCCACCATATACCAATGCAATCTTGTCCCACATTTGTTTTTTTTGTATCACATCCTTTAAGATCATTGAACTCCAAATCGGTGAGAGCAGAAGATATCTCAATCATAACTTTTGTGTGATCTTTCATTTCTCTTACTTTTTCAACTCTCATAGGCCCAAATGGTGGTGGTGAATACTCATTGTCAAGATAGTATAATGCATACTCTCCAATTCTATATATGTGCAACCTCATCCTTCTTTTCTATGTAGAAAAGTTGTCTAGCGAAAACTTTAGTGGCGATTATTTTCCATTTGGCGAATGTCGCATGTCAACAACCTCCAATTTGGAAAAATATTGCACATATGGGATTGACCGTATTGCCCCAAATTTATTAAAATTGGGTCCAATGCTTGGGCCCATTGCCCATCAGTTTATTTAATTTTTTTCATTTGTTTCACATAATTGCCAATGGAATATATTTTTTGGGCACGAAAAATTTTAAACATTCGCCTATAATTTCAAAGTGGCCCCAAATGGATGGCCTCTATTCACCAATATTTTTATACATATATATTTATAGGAGGCCCCAAATTCATCTAGCATTTTACGGACGTGTCTCAATCCGATGCATTTTCACCAACTTTATTAATCATACCAATGTATTGGATGACCCATAATCACCTCGGAAATAACACAAGATGTGCTATAATTATGTGGGCTTTGCCAAATATTTGTAGACCTAATACCTCCCACCGAATTCACCAAAAAAGGATTAGTATAAATATATTCATAGATTAGTATTATTGTACATAATTTGGTTTGGTTCAATTTGATTGATAGCAAAGTTCAGACTGTTAAGTCTTGATTGCATTGGCAAGTCATGACTGTAATTGAATTTGAGGCAAAGGTAAGTGATTATTATTCTGTGACTATGTAAATTTGAGTTCATTCTTATTTAGTGGGGACCAGTTAGTGAACAGTGGTGACCAGGGAGACCTCAGACATGATTTAAGGGTCAATGAATCATGTTTATATATTATAGTTCTATTGTCACTTCTTCAACAAGTAAACATTTTTTTTTCACTGGTAGGCTAGTAGCCTTTATTTCATTGAAGAATTGAGATGTCTAACAAGAATAAGGGTAAGGCTCCCACATATGGGGAAAGCCAAGAGAGGCCAGCAAAATGTAGAACCTTATCATCATACTTTTGTCATGGTGTTGGAAATGTTTCTAGCCAAAATAGGGAAGCTACTTTATCACAAGAATATTTTCAAGATTCACAACCTGAACCTACACAACATATTGAAGAAGTCAACGAAACTGATATCTCAGATCATGATGAACTTAAAGAAGATTTTTAGTTAAATACCCATAGTAGCCATAATGATATAATCAACTTGGATGAGACTGAGAATGTCAGAGAAGATGATGGTGCAAGGAAGAAGAAAAAAAAATACAATTCAAAGAATGATATAGAATCAAAAAAAGATTGGATGTGGGATCTGTCGAGGAATTTTCAAGTAGAATGGGTGTCAAAGTATCCATTCATTGAGCTAGTGGAAAATCCAATTGAAGGTGAGCCTCTGGTAGAATGGAGATGTAATATTTGCACCAAGAAAAATAAGAAGGAGAAGAGGTTGCAGCTAAAAATTGACACCACAGAGAAGCATATGGGTAAAGTTTACAAAAATAAAACCATAGATGGAGTTCAAAAATCAGTGATAAGATGGGAAAAAAAGGAGGAATCTCAGCATGTTAGGAATGTAGAATTATATGAATTTCAATAGAATATAAAGACGAAGCCTGGTGAAGTTAAAGGCTCTATTGAAGCTTGTTTTGGAAAAGCATTGGAAGTAGAACTAATGGGAAAAGATATTCAATTAAGTGTTGTGTCTAATATTTTGAGCAGAGGGTGTCCTATGATAGACCACCCATCATTGAGTGCTTTATTACACTTTCTAAAAGTTCGTAACTATCCTAACAGTCAATGGACAATAAACAGTGGATAGGAATGGGTAAGTTGTCTTGCCGAGGTTGAAAAAGAGGATATAAAGGAAAAACTTAAAGAGTCAAATTTTATTGCATTGTCTTTAGACAAGGTAGCAGTAATAGATAATAGTTGTTGGGTATGCATGCATGTTTATACTATACACAATTTTGTTTTCCAACCTCATCTACTAACTATTGCTAAAATGAAGGATAATGTGATAGCGGAAAATTTATTTGAACTAGTAAAGAGTTCTCTAATTGAATATGGAGGTATAAATGACATGACAATTTCCAAAAAGTTGGTGTGTGTTGGAGCAGATGAAGTTTCAGTAAGGCAAGGCCACAGGGGTAGTATTTTCACAAAGATACAATATTTTTGTGTATCCTACGTTACTCCCATTTACTGCATGGCCCATAGAATGAATCTAGCTTTTGGAGTTGTGATCCAGCATGCTCAAGTAAAAAAAATTAAAATTTTAAACAAAGAGCTCTACCAATACTTTTGTCAAAGTCCGAAATGATTGAGGGAATTTCAACACTTTTCCGAAGGACTAACTGATGGGAACAAGCTTCTTAAGGATAATGATACTAGATGGATCTCTTTGGATGGACTAGCGCATTGATTTTTTTTAGAATATCAATCGTTGCTTAGTCTAATTAACTCAAGTCATGATGAAGTAGGTCTACCAAAATTTATTATGCTACTGTGAATGTTAAGTAATGTAGAGAAACTCTTAACATTAGCAGGTCTTCTCCCCATGCTTTGGGAAATGAGAAATATAATGAAACAGGCCCAGTAAATAGCTATGTACATTGCATAATATTTTACGCTACGTAAATTGACATGCATGACGCTCGATAATCTCTATCGATCATGTGATGATGTAAAATTTTCTAGCTAGCTAAAAATCACAGATTTGGACAATCCTGGTAACTTTTTAAAAATCGGTGCAAACGGGGAGTTATGTGCAGAAGTTCCCAAAGTTGAGATACCAATACACTATTTTGCCAAGATCGAGTCTGAGGAACCAGGGAAGAACCCTAGGAAGTGAGTATCAAGTGTTAAAAGAGAATACTTTACTAAGATCATTTTTCCTCATAGATTAGAGAAAGATTCCCTCCAGTCAAACTACTTGAATCCATGGCTATTGTGTTTCCTCGATATTGGAGTTTGAACAATTTAAAAGATTTTTGAACTAAGCTACTAACTTTGATAGATCATTTTTGCAAAACCAAAGAGTTAAATGGAGTAACTCTAAATGGAATTTTATATGAATCTCATTTGAGAGAGAAATCAGATCATTTTTCACTGAAAATAAGGGAAAAACATAATATTATGTAGAAGCCCACAAAGATGGATTAGTAACAAGGCTTTGGAAAAATCTAGCTGAGAGTGAAATGTTGATTGATTCAATATTAGAATTTTTTAAGGTTGCTAATTTATGTCTGACCATGATATTGGGGTCGGTGGAGGATGAGAGAGTTTTTAGTACTTTAGGATTCCTAAATTCAAAGCTAAGAAACAAACTAGACAAGAATTTGGAAAATTTCTTAAGGCTCTATACATCCAGGTATGAAGTCAATGTTTTTCCTTACAAAAGGGTACTGGACTTGTGGAGGAAGAAATTTCAGAGAAGAGGGTTGGGAAACATTTCAAACCAAAGTGGGAGTGCCAGAGACAATGATGTCATTGACTCATGTATTGGTATTGGTACTGCTAGCGGTGAACATCAGTTAAGAGGAGGTATGGAGAATGAAGAAAACATATCGAAGAACCAAGGAAGCTATGAAGTTGATGGCGATGAATTCAAGGATCCCATTAATGATATGATGTGGCAGCTTGTACCATTGTATAATTTGAAGGTCCTGGGTATTTATTAAACCTTTTCCTATAGTCTACTATCAGTTTCTATATCTCATCATCAATCATGCATAATCGCATATTCCATTGTCAAAAACATGAATGTGGTTGATAATGTCGTGAAGATTCAATTCCACAATTAATAATGGTTTTTATTTTCATTATTCAGCTCATATGGTATAATTCTTGTATATTTTTCATTATTATTTTTTGAAAACATAGAAATTCATATGTTACAATTCTTAGAAATATTGATTCTCATTAATTTAATTACAAAAATGATACAATGTAACAATTCATTCATTAATATTAGTAAGAATACAACTTTGTGATTCTATTTATATAAGTCAATGACTCAATACCCATTGGCACATTGCCCAATTTCAATTTCATTAGCCTAAGCCAATGACCCTGAATTCTGTTTTATAGAAATAAGGGAGCAACAATAGCTTTAGGTCAATTTTCCTAATGTGAAGTCTCAAAATCAAAATCAGTAAGACAACTTCAAGTCTACAATATCTCTACAACTGTAAATTTTTGCATTTGATAGGCTGCGGGTTTAGTAAATTAGCATTGGAAATAACATCTGCAACATTGATCCTATTCAAAAAATAGAGTTTGAACTTGTTACTTTAAACTCAATTCGAGCAATTAGAAAAAAATATAGAGATAATTGAAATTGAAAGTACTTTCACATACTATGATTGATGAGATCAAGATGATTATGTCAATTTCTTTAGTATGCTCCATTCTTCATTAGTTGGAAGCTCTATATTTGTCATGTTATAGTAAATAACCTGCAACCTCGTCAGCCATCCATACTTGGAAGAGTGAGTTGAAAGCAATGTTCCTTCAAATACTGCATTCAAATTTGTCAATGTTTTGATGCAGTTTGCAATGCCTTCATGAGTTATGTCCTGAGGAAGCTTGCCTAAATCAGACATCATTGTGTCCTCCAACTTTTTTTTGTAACCTTCTCTTCCAATAAAATTTGTTGATGAGTAATCAGGACTAGGACTCGACAAACCAAGAGTTATCATTTTGGTTGTTTTTTTATTCAACTTGGCAAGCTTTGTCCCGAATAAGGCAAAGTTTCCTCTGCTTTTGATATTTTATGACATTTTTGAAAGACAAATTTTTCCTTTATTGATGCACCAACACGATCCTAAATTCCCTTGCTTGCCAAATGCCTATCACTAGTTGTGTTGATTTCTTGTAAAATCTTCTTTGCATTATTCTGTCTCTGACAAAAACAAAATCTTCTCAATATTTTCTTTTAGCTTCCCAAAAACATCTCTAATACTTTCATTCAGTTCAAACCAATCACACAACCTATCAACAGACACCTTTATTTTCCTCCATAAGTCTTTTTTTATTTGCTTGACTATATTATTTACTAGGTCATTCAGGTTTTTTTCGTAAGTTTTAATTGTATTATTTGCCTTCTTTAGGTCTTCTCTCATTTCTGAGAACTTGTAATGCCCAAAAATACAAGGACAAAACACAACAACAAAAATAAAAAATAAGAACATTAAACTACATCTAAGGTTACACACAAAGCTCACTTAATGTGAAGCTTGAGAACAAAAAGGCTTAGTCACCCATTATTACATAAGGGAAATCAGGGCATGCGCTAGCATGCCTTCATCCCTTATTCGATGAACAACATTAGGTGACATAATGTTCCTAACTAGGTTTGGTGAAGAAGGTCCATAAGGTTTAATCCTGGTTCAACTTCAAATTTAGAAGTGAGAGAAGTCCCAAATTTATACTAGGGCATGGGGAAGTTTAAAAGTCATCAGCATAAGATAGACTGAACTATAGGGAACATTTCCCCTAATAAGTATAAATGTTAAATTTATGATATTAAAAGTTTCCCTAAGAATTTTTAAAAAGATTACCTAATCTCCCTTTAAATCCAATTATTAAAAGGATAAATATGGTCACTAATTTATTAATATTTAAATAATTTAATCCTCAATTATTAATAAATCCAATTTCAAGTTCATACATAAATCTTTATTCAAATAAGTAAAAAGCTCAAATTCAAATAATTAAGTCATCATTTAAATTTTAGACTTATATTTATTATTTAGCTAGTTAGCATATTTCATTAAATTAAAAAATTCAACATTAAAATAATGTTCTAGGAATAACTTAAAATAGATAATTAAATCTAAACACTAAATCTAGGTCTCCTTACCAACTAATCTCCTAAATCATAATCAATTAAAAGAACATGACATTTCATTATTTCATAATCAATTAAATTAAATTTTTTTTACATATATTAAAGTTAACCAAAAAGATTATACCAAAATAAATTAACTAACACTAAAGTTTTTCCTTGATTTACCACCACTTAATAAATTACATTACAACATTATTTATTCAAATTTAAAGTACAACTCCTAAATTTTCTTAACACAATAATATTAAAAGAAAACTATGAAGGAAGAATAAAGTTAAAATCAAGCAAGAGAAATAAAAGTAATAAACAAAGGACAATAAAAAAAAAGAAAGGATCTCAAGTAGGAATACCTAACCCTAATTCAGATTTAGGGTTAGGCCCCACTTTAAAGCCCTCCCGAAACACTAATCTAGTCATTTGCATGTGCAAGGATGAGCCAGAGGTTAAGGTGAGGCTATGTGGAGATGAATTTCTTGTTCTCACATGAGAACAAGTGTGTATATACACACCTATGGTGTGTATTTACACACTTAATATCTTGTGGAAATAGTGTAATCCCTTCTCTCAAGGGTTTCTTCACACCCTCCATGAATCGGGCTCATAGCAGAGTGAAGATAATGTTTGATATTATCTCCCTCATGCTATGTTTATTTCTTTTTCCTATCCTTCTAAATTTCTCTTTAACATTACTTTATTTTCAAAAATCTTTATTTTGTAATTTTTTTGTTGGAGTTAAATATGTTTTTTTTAATTTAAAAAAAAGACAAGGGTTTAAAACCCTATTTGGGACTAGACCAACGACCGACGCTGTCCATGGCCCAGCCCCAATCTTCCTTGTTATCGCACGCAGGGGGAAAAGGGTTCACGATCATTCACAGTGGCCTTAGCCACTACTACAGTTGTGGCCACACACAGCGACCAAGGTCACTGTGTGCGGTCATGGCCACACACAGTGGCTACTACCACTGCGGTGGTCGTGGACACACTAGTGGCATGGCTGCAACCCCCGCGTGGGGTAAGGAAAAAGAAAGGGAGAAGGGGGGGTCTCGGCTCCAGCCGAACCCCCACAAAAAAATGTGTTATTAAATTTTTTTTGTATTATATTTTTTTGTTTAAAACAACACATAGTATGTGTGTGTGTGTGTGTGTGTGTGTGTGTGTGTCTATATATATATATATATATATATATATATATATATATATATATATATATATATATATATATATATATATATATATATATATATATATATATATATATATATATATATATATATGTATATATGTATGTATGTATGTATGTATGTATGTATGTATGTATGTATGTATGTATATGATATTTTTAATTTAGGGATAAAACTAGAATTTCTTTTACTAACAGCTCAAAATATATATATTATATATTAATATGTGTGTGTGTGTGTACATGTGATTTGTTTTATTAAGAAATTAATTCAGAAATTCCTTCACAAAATATATTATTTTGAATATGATGCATTAGAAAGGTTATATAGTTTAAGACCATTTATTTAACATTTAAAGGATCTAGTTATAAATTTTCTCAAAACATGCACAAATTATTCCTGAGTACTAATAAGATTTCAATCAACTGATTTCTTAAACTGAAAAACTCAAACATGACATATACAATATTTTCTAAGACAATTTTGTATCAGGTGTTGAATGCAAATACATGAAATTTATTTTATTTAAAAGAACAGAAATAGTATATTCCCAATACAATAGTTAACACCAGAAAATGACATCCCAACTGTATATTCCCAATACAATAGTCATAAAGATTGTAGAGAATTATTTACTTAATATTTCCTTTAATTTCTATATACCAGTAAATAAAATAAAGATTCAATTTATACAACTTCACATGTATGAAGTATTCATATTTTCAAAATAATACATAAATGAAAGACACTTTCCTAAGTTCTCAATAATTAATATTACCTTTAATTTTCTACATACCAGTAAATAAAAATAAACTATGATGCATTCTTATTTTCAAAATAATTCAGAAATGAAATACTCCTTCCTAAGTTCTCAACCAATTTCTTTTCTTCAACATAAAATATAAATGTTCAAATTTTCCAAAAAGATTCTATTACAATTAAAATTCAATGAAAACATTCCATTCATTTGGAATTTTACAAGTAATTAATCAACATCATATAAATTCATTTCCTTCATTCAAAGACCTCAAACTTCCACAAGGACATATCATCTTGAAAACTATTCAATTCAGCCTCTAAGAAAACCTGCAAGTAAAACTTTTCTTCCATGACCATGGAGGCTCACCTCCCAGCCAAGGCCATTACATGGCTACCCCTGAGCTAGGGGAAACAAAGATGAATAGGGAACAATCAAACAACACACACTCAACAACATGAAACATTGAACAACACAAATACTCCCAAATCCAAGTTTGCACATAGGACCATAATTGATCCATAAATGGGTGAAGGTGGAATCATCCTTATGGAGAGGCCATACTCAAAATCTATAACAAGTATTTACTTCTCAATAATACATTCCTTCATAAGGCTCAAACCCAACACACTAGCTCATCTCATAGAGAAAATTCACATCCTTTATGGCCCCCAATTTTCAACACAAGTAGGCTACAAGGATGCCCATACATCCATGTTCTACACATAAGAATTTCCCAACTAAGCCCTTCACCCCAAGAAACTCTCAAATCCTCCCAAGGATGAGAGTATTCTTGCACACTCATAACATACTCACAACATACAAGGAGAAGACAAGAGTAAAATTCATGAAAACATAATGAGAACATAACACTACATAATCTCACAATGATTTAACTTCACAATACATTTACATAAACAAACATTTCCATGGTAGATGCACCTACCTTTCCTCAAGCTATGGAAATGGTGAATTTGATGAAGAGCTCAACTTTCCTTTCCTAGCTTTCCTTCTCCTTCTCAAGCCTCTAGATCTCTCAAGTTCAATTCTTCTCAAAAATAAGATTGCATAGTCTAGAAGTGTGTCTCTTTTCCTAGTTTCTTTTTCCTAATAGCAAACATTCCTTCTCTCCTACCCTCATCCCAAATCAAAGTAGGTTTCTTGGTTCTTTCTAACTTGCCACATGCCCCTAGCTAAGGAATGGAAGGTAATTCAAGACATAGGGGGAGGAACAAACCTTGGAAGCATACCCAATTTCATCACTCTCAAAGAAGGCTCACTTTGAGAGGCATTTTGGAAGCCTTGGGGGAAGAAAAGGGTAAAATTTGACACCCAAACTTATGCACATTCTTTGGGGTACTTAAAACTAACCCTAACCACAACATAGGGCTCAATTTAACACCTTAAAAACCTATGTGAAGTTAACTCACGAAAATGGGAAGTGATGACACATGCCTTGGTTTCCTAGCCCACTAACTATACCTAAGGACTCACAAGGTGACCTAAGGTAAGGTAGGGTCTATTGGAAATATTCAGGAATTAACCGAGTTACTGAGAGGGGAGGGGTGAATCAGTAACTCCAAATTTTCTTTCAATTATAGATGTATTAACATGTAATTTACTTTAACCTTTGCATATAGAAAGCATGAAACTTAAAAGCATTCACAATAATGACACATAGATTTGGTTACCCAGAAACCTTCCAAAAAGAAAGTAAAACTGGGGTGGGGATGAAACCCACAAAGCTTTAATACTGCAGAATAAAGTTGGCCGGTTAAGGCTTACAATTTGATCACTTATGATGATCTGCCCTGTTAGGAGCAATAAGGATTGCTAAATCCACCCTATTAAAGGATTTACAAACATACAATGAAGTATGCACTCGGTAAAGAGATTTTACAAAAGACTGTTAAGTCTACCCGGTTAAAGGATTTAGTACTGATTCACCTGTTAGGATGAAATAGTAGATCTCTTGCTTTGCAACTGGATTGCTGATTGAGATTCACTGATGTACTGATCACCTTCTGTGATGAATTTGTCTTTGCTGTTCCTTATACTGCTGAAGCCCTTTGTAATTCGCGTATCTCTGCCTTTCTTTCTTTTTCACATACATGCTCATATATCTATCTTGACATTTTTACAACATTGTTTATATACAAGTCTTAAACAATTAATTACAATTACAATTACAAAGTCGGCTTGACAAATAAACATAAGTGCTACTAAGTCGGCCCAAGTATGGTTACACGGTTCCTGCAAACTAACTCGGTGACTTTTTGATACTCGGCGTCCACTGCATTACTCGGCATCGTCATGCACTCGGTAGAAGTGAAGGCATGGTTCATACTGACCACTCGGTAGGTTTTGAACTCGGTAAATACTGGTGACTCGGTAGACATGATGTTACTCAGTTTACACTGTCCTACTCAGTTTGTACTAACTTGCTCGGTTTGCATTGTCTTGCTCGGTTTGCACTGTTTGCTCAGTTTGCACTGTCTGCTTGGTTTGCACTGTCTGCTTGGTTTGCACTGTCTACTCGGTTTGCACTGTCTGCTTGGTTTGCACTGTCTGCTCAATTTGTACTGTCTGCTCAGTTTGCACTGTCTGCTCGGTTTGCACTATCTGCTCGGTTTGCACTGTCTGCTCGGTTTGCACCCAGAATGCAAATAAGTGTTGTCACTAGTGGCAATTCTGCTTAATGCCAACAGGGTCCACTTTCCACTTAGGCATGCCAACACATTATACTAGTGTCAAGTGACACCACACAAAAAGGAGTACACATTACACCACTAAATTACACACATGGCATGCCTAGTGGATAATCTCATTTACATTTACAAATTTGAATTTACATACAATTATGCACTTATAAACATTTACAACAACAATTACTCATGCATTATGTTTACAAAATTAAAATCACATAACAATGAGGTTGTTCTCTTCCTAGAGTCAACCTTGTCCTTAAACTATTTTCACATAGATCCATCCTTGTTTCCCCGCATTTAATACCATGGTCATAATCCTGCACACTCGATTTAGATATCAGTATCTCACAAAATCAATGCATATATAAACATATCGAAAAAGAAACACGATCTATAATAACATCCAAATATGAATACATAGAGAAACTACATTTCATGATTTCAACATAAACATATTACATAATGTACCCTAAGTCTATAAGCATTGAAATGTAAGTTCAATTTCACTTAAACAAGTAACCCTAAGTCAATTGTAGAACCATTACATCAGAAATTCCCATCACAACTATCACATTTTACTATTCCATATGATAACGTAACCAAATGCAGAATCTAGAATTCATTTGTCTTTCCATATTATAAAGCAAGTATGAATCTAACATAAGCATGTGAAAGTACATCTAACATCATCATCTATATAAAAATGTAAAATCATCACATAATTTCTAATGATAAGAAATCATAATCCAAAATAGGTCTAATATCACAAAAAATTGTATCATCTAGATAGTCCAAATGTCAAATCATCTGTTGAGCTAAGATGGGTCAGGGCAGGACCTCACAGAACTAGTGTTCACTATGTTTTTTTATTTTCTTTGCTTTCTCTTCCCACTATTTTCTTTTTACCCTCTCATTCTCCAATACTTTATTTAAGTTATTATTTTCCTATCCCACATTCTCCATTCTTTATATAAACTTAATGAAGATACTTTTTCATCCTCAAGTTTTTTTTTGCTTTGTTCCAATTTTTCACTCAGATTTTTCAGTTCTACATCCATATGTTCTTGTTGTCCAATTGCTTCTTTAGAGGATGAATTTTTTATCCTTTTCTATAATTCTTTGCACCTATTTTCTATTGATTTCTCCTTTGCCTTTTCATTTGCTAGGTCTATCTTTAACTTATCTATTTTTCCCTGAAGCTTTCCTTTCTCTCTCTCCAACTTCATCAGTGAGCTGTAGACCACTTGGTTGGTCATTTTTGACACATTTATCTTGTCCACATTTTTTATTTTGGATAAATCCATTTGGTGAGTGCTAACTTGAAATTGAGATGGATCTAACTAACTCTCTGGTGGATTTTTATTTCTAGTTGGGGGCATAACAACCATTAACTCCATTATATATTTCTTTGGGTCATATGTGGGAAATAACCTATTGGATGTAGGTTCTACATCATGACCTATAGCAGCTGCTTCCATCTTCAATGTCTTAGTATTTTGTTTATTCCTCTTTTTTGATTGTTCAAAGTTAGTTACAAAATCATTGTAACAAAAATCAGAGTTTTTTGACACAATTGAATGTTTGAAAGGTGAAATAGCACTTTCACTGATGTACGAGCTTCCACCTATGTTGCATGTGGTTCTCCTAATTCCACCATGATGATTAGCAACACCCTGACCCATTACATGTGGAATTTTTGGACTGTTCAAAGGGTTTTTTCCTAAAGGTGTGGCAATTGTTGGACTCACAGTCACCATTGCCATTGTTGTACTATTTGTTGTCATAACCTTTTGCTTCTTTACACTACCTTGATCTCTAGGATCCACTGATCCCATGTCCACCTGTAATGTCCTTTTTAGACCACTAGTTGTACCCATGATATCCACATCTGTGGGAGTGGCAATTGATTCAGATTGAATCTAAGTTCTTAGAACAGGTTGAACTGGATTTGAAGCTCAAACAAATGAAAGTGCCTAAGTAGTATTTTTTGTTGATGAATCTGATGATTGAATTCCATGGTCTAGTTTCTGACCATATTTTGGTGGATCTCATGGGTCACGTGGGGACCAAGGACCTTGTCCACTGGGATCCAAACCACCCCAACCTAGGTAGCCCATTTTTTCAACAATATCTACCCCTTTGGTATATTTTTCTTTTGTGGGCACATCAACTCCTCTACTAATTGAATATACATTAATGGATGTGGGATTCACAAAATCCTACTCGTACTCATTATCTAGATGATCATCATCATCATCATATGCTTTAGCTGGATGCTCCTTATTCCATAATTTGCTAAACATTTTATCCTCTTCCACATCATAAAGATCTGTAGAGGTCTTTAGCTTGCCAAGATTATTCCTCATTCCCCAAAAATTAGAATTTTTGGTTCGAGTCCAATTACCATCCATACAGTCATCCACTAGGATTTTTGGAATAGATTTTTTAGATGGTTGAGCAGCTTTCTGGTATAAATTGTACGATGTCGTGGCATGCACCTTTCCTTTCTATTTGTGCAATGCCATAATTTGTGATGATAATTCCTGTATTGAAATATTATTTTGAGTGGCATATTTCTCCATCTCTTTTTTTACCTCATCCCAGGACTCCATGTTTCTAAATTTTTTTATCAATGGCATACTCTCATGTTGACATTCTCTTGAAGAGTTCCCATACTCTCATACTGCCAGAGACTGACAACATCAAAGTGAAAAATTGAAAAAAAGGTCTATGCCACTTTGAATCCTCTTCTCTCAAATGTGAACCCTCCAAATGAGAAAGGTAAGGAAGGAAATATCATTTTCTTTTGCTAACCATTAAATAGTACATATGTGCTCTCCATATTTCATATATATTCCAATACAAATACCCTCTCTGTCACATGTATTGAAAGTTTGTAGGGTTCTACCACCGAACCGTAAAACCTTAACACAATGTACTCTTCCATGAAGTACTAGTTAGCCAATTGTATTTAACTTCTGAGTTGAATGTAATCTCTACAAGTAACGGGAAATCTAGGCATTGGAGTGTGTGTAATTTTATGGTACATTGGTGCCAAAAAGAAGTCTAAAAAATTATTGTAGTTCCTTCTGTTATCAATCATCCTTATCTATGGTGTCCATTCATATATTGGATTTTGGCCCTGACTGTAAATCCTATTTGTCTCAAATATTGCACGATGCTTTGCTAAGAGAAGATAGAAAAAGTAGGTTGTGAATCTAAATGTCTTTTGTGAACCTCTTTTAATCATTAGTAATTGTTCTTGCATGAAATGAATGATGTAGTACCCCGCCCCTAGTCCAATTTTATAAATGTTATGATTATTTTAGGATGATAGATTATATGTTAGGAAATCATTGATGCTTATGATTTTATTGACCCCATACTTGCATGTGTATGGTTGATGTGTTTATTTTATATTTCTATTTGACGTGCCTAATGTGGTTGAGGGATGAAGTTGTAGTTACTTGCTTGTGAGATGATTTTATTGACCCCATACTTGCATGTGTATGGTTGATGTGTTTGTTTTATATTTTAGTTTGACGTGCCTGATGTGGTTAAGGGAAAGAGTCATAGTTACTTGCTTGTGAGATCCACATGATTAGTCGATTCCTGCCATTGTCTGTTACATATATATTGGGCATACATGCTTCATCTTGTGATGATAGGTTTGCAGGTACAAGGCATCATCTTCCCTGAATCGGTAGGAGTGAGCGTGCCCATAAATATTCATCTCAATAGTAAAGAAGGAAGATAATACATAGACCCAAAACACTAACCTAAGCCTAATTTGTCCTAGGATTGGACAAGTATCAGTTTGACTACCCTACCCGGATTCATCTAGTTGATAGGAATTTGTGGATCCCTTCTCCTAAGATTGTTTAGTTTTATGTCGTTTGATTTCAGTTGATTTATTCTTTTTGTGGGTGATTTTATGTCAGTATTAATGTTATGATTATAGTTTAAATTTAATGATTAATTATGTTCCTAAGTTATTTGAGAAAATTTAATTAAAAGTTAAATAATTGATTATTTGGATTTAATTGATTCTTTAATTGGTAATTAGATTTTATTATGCTTGTGTACTTTATTAAATAATTAAATATTTGATTTGCATGGTTTTAGGATGCATTAAATATTTAATCTATTTAATACATATTTTAATTATAACATGTGCATTAGTATTAATTAAAAATTGAACTGTTTTAAAAAATAACTTGTTTTCAAAAGTCAAAGTTGAGTTGTGCAAAATAAAGTTATTTAAATTTATTAATTAGGATTTACTTTCAATTTGTAATTGGAGTTTGATTAGGAGTTAACTGTTGACTCATCTCTGGGGTTTGCATGAAATAGGGAATTGAATCCCTAATAGGGGGAATTGCATTCATTTGGGAGATTAGACAGGTTTTGGAGAAGAATTTTGGGGAGAGCTTGTCCTTTGGATTTTGGAGAATTTTTCTTGTTGTGGTTGCTTGTTGATTTGGCTTCATTGTGCATCTAGAATTTGGGTGTTGCATTCTTTGTGGTTTCAGATCTGCAGGTTGAATCGATCTTCAGAGCAATCCTGGTCTTCAGATCTTCACAGGTTTTCCATTTCATTTGTGTACATTGGATCTAAGGTAGGATCTGAAAATCTCCTTCTATGGTTTTTGTTTTGCAGTTTGATGAATTTCTGTGTCTCAATGATTTCATGTATATTTCTTTAGATCTGTTTGTAATTTTCTTGTTTTGGGTATTAGTGAAACCCTTGAATCTGTTATTTTAGGTTTTTATTAAATTTAGCATAGTAATGTTATGCTGGCAAAATTTTGTTAAAATATTATTCATAGATTTCTTGGAAAATAATAAATTAGATCTGGACTATAGTCTGACTATAGGGTTTGAAGAATAAATCTACACATTAGGAAGAAAAAGAAACAATTTGGATAAAAAAACTTAATTTGGGTAGGAAATATCATGCTGGTAAATTAAAATTACTTTCTAAAAAATGAATACAGTCAAAAATTAATTTACACCAGTAAAGTAAATTACAAACCCAATGAAAATAAAAAGGGTGATTCAATTTTTGTGTGATAGAAATTGGGAAAAATCTTATTACCTTTTTTGGATAATAATGTAAAGGTTTTACATTTTCCATTTTCAAAAAATTCTTCCTTTAAAATATGCTCTGTCAAAAATTTTGCATTGACTTTAATATTAAAAAATGTATATATTAAATCTTTTTTTAAAAAAATATGCTTTGGTTTTCGCTATTTTCCAAAATATAAAATGAAAAAAAAAATTAATTTAAAAAAAAATGTTTGAAATTTTTTTGGGGCACGGGATTTTACCCGTACCCCATGGTAGGTCCTAACCCCTGCCGGCGGTACCTATTGGTACCACACGACAGGGCTAGTCCCTGTGGGTGGCACCATAGGTGTTGTGTGCCAGTGGCTTGGCCTGTCGGTGGCACAATAGGTGTCATGTGGTAGGAACCAAGGAGGGGGGTGTGGGGCCCGTCCCCCCCCCTCCCCCCAATACAATTTCATTTAAAAAAAATAAAAATTTCATTTTATTCTTTTTAAAATTTTGTTTATTAGTAAATTTAATTTAATTTATTAATTTGTTTACTATTTAATTTAATTAAATTTTAATTATTTACTTAATTAAAATTTAATTATTTTCTTAATTAAATTAATAGTTGTATAATAATGAAAATAGGTGTCTTTTAAATGATTAATGTTAATTTAAATTTTAAATAAATACTTTTGTCTTATTGTTTATTTGTGTTGAGAAGAGATGGTCAATATGTTTTCATGTATTAAAATTTATTTTAATAGTATATTAAAATATTGTGATTGACTTTCTCTAGATCAAATGGAATTCGATTTAACTCAGTTTACCTTTCATTTTAAAATGTGATTGACTTGTATCTTATTTTAGCTACATATTTTAACTTAATGAATTAGGTTAAAAAATGTTCTTATTGACAACATGAATTTTTACAGGTGTTATGTCTCTACTGAAATTGGGCTTTTTACTCAGTTGAATTCTTAGAATGTATATAGGGAATATTCTCTTAATTATGGTATTATATTAATGTTTATGATAGGTTTCTTTTAGCATTTAATCTACTTTTGAATTCAATTATGATGAATATGGAATGTAAATGATTATGGTTTAGTTTTCGATCTTTATGGCGTGAGTGTTGTATTCCTCGTTCCTATAGTGTCTTCATTTGCATTATGTGATATCGAGTACTAGAAGACCTAGGCGAAATAGAGGCTGGGGTATGTGTTATATGGTTATGTTTTCAGTTATGTTTTGTTGTTTGTGTATATTATCTAGCTATCATTCCTGATTTGACCATGTTGGCTCATGTTGTATTATATTCTGTTTATGGTATCTTTGTAATCATTTCTGGTTTCTGTGTGTTAGATCGGATCTAGGATTACTTGGTTGTATACCTGTTTGATCTATGTGATATTTGTGAGCCCAGGAGAGGCTAAATAGGTGCATCTTAGGGGAGTGGCTTACAATAGGGGTCTGAGGCTCAAAAGGTGTCAGCACCAGGGTAACCTATCGTAAGTTGATTAATAAGTGATAACCTAATAATAAAACTTGGGGAATAACATTAAATACAAGATTGATATTCTGGTTTTGCATGGATTATGTTGAGGGTTCGGGGTCCAGAGTGGCCAGTCTAGGGTAACTCAACCTGATAGATGCTCGAGGGTCTGGGGTCTATAGACCAGTTCCAGGGTAACTCAAGTAGTCATCCATGTGATGACACTCCCGTAGTATGTAGCCTAAGTTCCCTCCATAGTTATTCTTCATGTATCAGATGCCTCTGGATTAGTGAGTCTTACCTTTCACTTTTTTTTGTTTACCTTGAATAGAGAGCTTTTAAGGATCTCCTTTCTTAGTGGCTTTACTTTGCTTTGGTTTTGGATATCCGATTGGGTTTTGTGGTTATCCCCTCAGCATAGTGGGGTAGACCTTTGTGGTTCTACATGGATGGGTGGTAGTGATTCTTTACCATTTGAGATTTGACGTCCTAGTGTCGGTGCTTGGTGGTGCTTCTGCAGTTGGATTCCTTATGTTCTTCTTTGATGTTCTTTCGTATCTTCATTATTTGTAATCATGTATTAGAGTATCGCATGTGCTACCTAATCTAGACATTGTACTTTTATAGTTAGAATGATTACTACATACCCTACAACATGTGTAGTGGATGTTAGTTTATTTAGATATGATGGATGTCCATGAGAATTGTACATACTGTTATATCATGTAATTATAATATTTAGGTTATGGAATCTTTTGTTGATGTTGTTTTAATTGTGTTTTGTTCTTAAGTAATTCTATGTCATGGGACCCTCGAGATTTTTAATCTGTATTGGTTGTTGTATCAATGTGATTAAATGGTAATCATTTCCGCATTGTTGTTTATCTTGTATGTCAACTTTAGGAAAAAAAATAAAAATTATTCACCAAACTTAGTAGCATGTTTTAGGTTAAATTCTTTTGGGTTCCTTGGTGGGGCGTTACAAATAATGTGCTCAATAAAATAATATTTTACTAGTTCATTTTAAAAATGAATATGAAAAAGCATTTCAAGAATGTTGGCACCCACTTCTTTATTACTATCCAATCCCAAACAAAATGCTATCAAGGAAATATTGTCCTGAGCCCATTGTACAAATTTATCATAATCATAAGGAGGCTTATGATCTAGATTCAGACTAGAACCACTTGTTATTCCTCTGATATACAAATCTCTCTATGTTGCATCTCTTTTTTCATAATCCTCTGCTAGCTTTCCCAAGTCAATGTGCATGTTTGAGTTTTGTTGTTGAAACCCTAGCTCCAACAGACTAGAAAATTCACTCTCGGTTATGGACAAAATTTCCTCTTGATTTTTTCTATTCACAATTACTTTTCTATTTTCATCATAATTTTTAGCATAGACCATGACAATTTCTAGGCAAGGGAATACTTGAGGTAACACCATGCATGCTAACCCAGCAACCCACATTGCAATTTTATTTTTTGTTGCCTTTATTGTGTTGTTAAATGAAAAAAAAATTGAAACCTTGTTTGGATCGTTCCACTTATTTTCTAGTGAAAATCTAATTTCCATTATTCCCTTATTTCCATGGATAATAGGATCATAAATATCATGGAATTCATCAGTGAAACCTAGTGTTTTAAGTAGATTGTGGAAGTCTATTATCTGACTTGGCATTTTACTCATAATCTTAATATTTGTTTTACCCATCATGGTAAGTTGGTAACTGGTATCACTATTTACTCGTAGGAAAATTTAAATATTTATACACAGCTACAATTTACAAGGGTGATTCAAAATTAAACCCTAATAGGCTAAAAAAAATTTATAATATAAACAGTAAAGTTGTAAACCAAGAGATTTCAAAGATTTAAAATGCGGGACGTAGGTGTTCAGGATTTTAGTAGTTACCTGTAGTTTCAATTTTTATAGACTATGAGTGGGAAGAGAGCTGAGAGACTTTGTTGCTTTCCTCAGACCTCAATCCTTAACCTGGAATATATAACCCCTTTCTAAATCTCCAATACTAGTTATAAATGAAAAACTTAGATTGAAAACATAAAGGGAAAAAATTATACAATCTACAATCATTGCACTTGTCATTGACTGTGTGAGTGGACACGCATCATGCATCTGGAATGGGTATGAAAAAATGTGTTTTCCTTTCCCTTTCACCCTAAAATATAGCTTCGATCATTGATGTACAATCATCCAATGGTCATTGTTAGTCACTATCTGGTGTCGTGGCCCTATGGGTCCCATTAACTCACCTAGTCACCTCACGAGTCAGGCATCATCATCAAATGACATTGTTGGCTGACCATGTGAGTGGAACATGTTTACTGACACATGTCATGATTTTGAAATGGGTTTGAAAAATTGGGGTTGATTTTCCCTTTCATCCCAAAATCCACCATACATCGTCAATCTGTGCTCATCCAACAGTAGTTATTTGTAACGGACATTGTTATAATGTTATTTTTTCCTTTATATATATTAATGGATAATAATATTTAAAGTTAATTAATTGAATAGTAACATTGTTAGTTCCTATCATAGGCCTAGAACTATAGGTATCGACAAAACTTAAGTAGTGAAATTAAATGCCACAATTTTAGCCAATCAAAATGCACTATTTTTTTAATAATATTACATTCTAATAAATTTCATAAACTTAAGTCCCCTTTTCGGCATGTTATCATTACTTTCATTTATATCTCCAAGTCTTGTGAGGCTAGTTGTTAAATTTAAGAAATCTGGAGATTGGGTGACAAAGTAAGACTTGATAGGAAAAGGTTATCTCTAAGTCTCCTGATAATCGATGGTTAGTTCTTAACATTTAGTGAATTGGTGATGTGGTTATCTCCTCATCTCAAAAGGTAGCAATGCTTGTTGTCTCCAAATCTCATAACGAGACCAGAGTTAAGGTTATTGTTTAGAGATTATGAGAATGTTGTGGTCGCTGGGTCTCCCAATCAAACATGAGTTAAAGTAATCACCTAGAGACTGGGAGATGTATCATGTATTTGGTTGTTGAATCTCCTAATAAAACCATGGTTAAAGAAAGGATCTGGAGATTATGATAATTGCTTATGTCACTAAGTCTCATTTTATGATGTGAGTTAAGATAAAATCTTAGATACCATGCAAATCCTTTGTTCACTCATTCTCCAGATATAATCCGAGTCAAGATGAAAGTTTAGAGATTTAGAGATTTTCTTTAGTCACTAGATCTCATGATCAGACCAAGGTTAAGTAAAGTGTTCAGAGATCATGAGGCACCTTCATTTGCTGAATCTCCAAAAGAGATGTGGTTAGTCTTCATGGAAGATAAAGAAAAGAAAGAATCTGACGTGTAAAAGTACATGGATTAAGTGGAAAAAATAAAAAGTAACGACCAATCAGCATAAAATAAGGATTTTTATCAGTTTTCAAGGGTTTATCACAGAGAAAAAAAATGATGGCCTTATTGCTTGCCTTAGAGAATTAAATAGACTTGTCAACTTCACACGGCATGGCTAACTAATTTGAAATTGGTTATATGCAAAAGTGAATGCTGAGGTGACTGTGTAGGGATTTCTTAGAATGAGTCAGCCAAAATCAAGAAGCATGTCATCTAGTGAAGGAGCTAAGGAGCAGGGTGACGATCAGAAGGGGAAGCCCAATTATTTAGAGGAATTCATTTCCTTGCTTCCAGGATCGACCCAAAATAAAAAGGTAAATGATGAGACCTTTTTGGATTCAACGAAAAATTGTAGAGATCACATTACTCCTTCGTGATTTGGCTATCATTTATTCAATTATTTCTATAGTAATAGAATCAAGAAGATCCTTGTATGCAATGCCTAGAAGCTAGGAATGGCCAAATTAATAGTCCCTTATGTCTTCCTATATGTAGACCTATAATTTGAGTTGGCTAGAAACTATGACCCTATTTCTAAGACTATTAGGAAGAGTGACAAGTCTTCCTTAGTTACTCTAGACCGGGGGTCATTCATGAAATCTTTTGGAGCTTGTGCCTCTTCCTCCACAAAAATTGACTTGAGGAAAGAGAAGGAAAAATATGCAAATGATTTGAACTTGGTAAAGTCTCAGATAACACAGTTTATGCCCAAGATAGGGATGTACACATCCCTTCTACATGCTAAGATGAAAGCACCCTATGAGTTCAAAGACCTCCATTTTTATATGAAATACTTAGCATATGGGTTGTGTAGGGTGTTGGGTATAGATGGAGATGTAGAGGGGATACCTGTAGAACTAATAATGATCATCTTATACATACAAAACTCCCATGTGAATAATGACTATGATTACATCTAGTATGTGATCGATAGAATACATGACGGTCTGGTGGCCATCAGGGAAGATAATCAGCCATCTAGGTTCATGCATTACTCCTTATTAATGTACTCGATCCTATTTTTCAACATTGACCACATGGAGGTGAACATGTTAAGACTAAAAAAAATGATAAATGGTCAACCAATCCCAGTATATCTCTGGCTGAGGGTTTCAAATTACACCTCAAACAAGAATGAGTTATGTGGCTTCCAGAATTGGATTGTTAATCCAATTCTGAATTTATTGGGTACAAATAGTGTAAGGCTCCCAATTAGGGTTCTTAGACTCCTAAGGCCTAAGGAGTATGTTGATAAGTGGCCTGGTGATCACAAATGGGGTGATTTCTACTTGGTAAAGACCTTCACATTAATGAGAGTCTATGTTTTCCCCCAGCCTCCTCATGTAAACCCAAAGTTTGTGCCACCAAGGGTGGCCTTGATGGAATTCATATGGAAACTCATATGGACATCAAGTAGCACCTGGATCCACATAGAAAGGGAATATTCATGTTAGGAATGAATGCTAATATATCCTATGGGGGAGTATTCATAGCCAGTCTATAGCAGTTTTTGTTGCATTCATGACTGTGATTGTCATTGATGTCAACACAATGATGTACTGGAGATTAGTAGAGAAGCAGATAGTGTTTGTATTAGCACACGTGGGATATTGAAGATCAAGCTATGTGGATTTGAGGACTTAATCTATGATGTTTCCTAAGATCATGGTCAAGAGTGCATATTGAAATTCAACTATTCATGACAGTTATGTGTAATTTAGTGGAAGCAGTATTCAAGCAGTGTTCCTGAGAAGCGGCTTGTGGAAATTGGATGATATCTCCTAATCAGGATAGAATATGATCATGAAAGGTTTTATAGATGATGAATACATGATGATAGTGATGTGGACATGACATCAAGGTTAGAGGTTACACGAGTGAAGAATTATCTTGATTGGAAGCCAAAAATTTTATGTAATTGTGGAACATTGTGTAACGTGTGGAAGATTATATTTTGTATATTGTATGCCAAATCATTTGTAACTATTTGAGTGTGGTATAAATGAAGAATTGATTTTATTTATTGTAATAATGTACATGAGAGATAGTATGAAATTGAATTGTGGAATTGTGCAATATTTGTTGTAAGAGGATATGTGAATTGCAGAGATCTGGTATTGAGATCTGATGAACTAGTTGGTGCAGTTTGGCACAGTCAGAGGAGAAGTGATAAGTTGTTGAGATCAGTAATATTTTGGTATTATTTTTTTGAGTAATACAAAGATCAATTGGATAGTGTGTTCAGTGATCTTACCCTTGAAGCTATGTTGACAGTGGGTCCTTCTGTCTTCCATAACTCCTAACTGGGTTAGAATATTTTAATAGGGATTCAAAGTCTCCTAAGAGAGATTCATATTTACTGAATGTATTTCATAAGGCTCCTAATAGAGTTCATCCTCTCACAAGGAATTTTCATATTAGTGCATCTTTTGTGGGCAACATTCATATTGGGGTTTACTATTTGATCAAGAGGTTCCCTAGTCAACATATCTTGTGTTATTATGTATCTTTCTATGGTTTTTTATTACATTGCTTACAGGGTTAAAATCTATTAAAGGTGATAATAGTAGTATTTATCTGATAACTGATTCACCCCCCCCCCCCCTTAGTTATCTTGGTGGAATTTACTTTCTAATAATTGGTATCAGAGCAATAGGTCCTTGAAGGAAAATTTTAACAACTTAAGGAGATCCATGGCAAGTCATTTTAGGAAAGAAAGCCCTAAGTTTGATGGAGTGAACTTTGATAGCTAGAAAGAAAAGATGAAGACAAATTTTCTTTGTTTAGGACTGGGATAATGGTTAGTCACAAAGAAAAAGAAGATTATCATTGATGAAGATAGAAATGAATAATGTACTAATGAGGAGATAGATCTATTCATGTGTAACATACTTTCCAGAGAAGCACTCTTGTTAACCCTTCCGAAAAATGAGTACAGTCAGGTAAAATATCTAAAAACATCTCCTAAAATTTGGTTAGCTTTACAATCTACTTGAAGGTGATGAACATGAAAAGAGAGTCATATTACATAATTGGATATGTGCATTTGAAGATATAAGAATGATGGAAGATTAATCTTTTAGAAGCTATATTGGTAGAATGTCAGAAATTGTTGCAAGTATAAAATCCTATGAAAGAATCAAGACAAAAAATGAAGTGATATGGAAAATTATGAAGACATTAACTCCTATATTTAAGTAGACAACATAGATGATTGAGAAAGTTATACCTTGTACTAAGAACTTTACCAGAGAAACCCTTCTTGGAAGACTAGGAGCAGCAGAGATAAGCTTGAGATAGTTCGGAGATTTATCTAGAATGGAGACAACATTCAGCGCACTTAATGTTTGTCCTACTTTGTCAAGAAGCATTAGCGTAAGAAGAGATTATGATAGTGGTAGAAGATCTAAGAATGAAGAAGACAAGAAGATTCAAGAAGGAATCGCCTTGCTTGTGAAAAGAGAACCAGAAGGTAAGAAAATTTTTAAATGTTGGACTTGTCAAGAATATGCTCATTTTGCATCTAAATGTCCTAAGAGAGTAAAGAAGTATAGAAATAACTTTAAACCTAGAGGATCTAAATAATGTTACTATGCTAATGATGAAGAACTTGAGGCTAGTGTGGAGAAAATCCTAAGTGAAAGTGATGATGAGAATGGTGATATAGGATTTGTAGCAATAAAAGAAGAAAACTCTGGAACAAGAGTTAAAGAAGAAAAAGCTTTAGTTTCTCAAGTAGAAAAGAGATCTGATTGGATTATAGACATTGGTTGTTCACATCATATGACTGTAGACATGAAGAAATTCATAAAGTTTAACAATTATGATGCAGGAATTGTTAGAGTTGGAAACAATGCACCTTGTTTGATAAAAGGAATGGGATCTGTTACTCTTGATGGAAAGACTAACACTGATGATGTTTACTTTGTGGATTGATTGAAACATAATCTTTTGAGATTTGGACAACTAGTTGATAAGGGATATCACATTTGGTTTACTAAGAAAACTTATGTAATCAAAGACAAGGATGGTAATTTGATTGGAACTGGATCAAGAACTAGAGGTAATGTATTTCAGTTGAATCCTACTGAGATGACATGATTGATTACTAAGATTGATGACAGTTGATTATGGCACAAAAGATTTTTTCATATAAACTTTGATAACATTGTGAAAGTGAGTACTACACTTATAGTAGGATATTTACCTAAGATTATGAAACCTACTAACATGATTTGCAAGGAATGTGTTATGGCTAAACAAAAGAGAAGCTCATTTCCTAGCAAGAAGTTTACAATAGCAAAGAAGTTGGAAATTGTTCATACAAATTTGAGCGGTCCCACAAGGACTAGAGGATTCTATGGTGAAAGGTATTTTATGATTCTTGTTGATGATTTTACAAGAATGATGTCGATTTCATTTCTTAAAGAAAAGTTTGAGACATTAGATAAGTTCAAAGTAAATAAGAACAAAATTGAGAATGAATCTGGAATGAAGATTAAATGTTTGAGATCAGATAGAGGTGGAGAATTTACTTCAAAATAATTTAACACTTTTTGTGAAGTGAATGGCATTAAGAGACAGTTTTCAGCCCGTAGAACACCTGAACAAAATGGTATTGCAGAAACCAAGAAATACGTCAGTGACTAAAGCAGCAAGAGCCATGCTATTTTAAAATGACTTGGTGAAGGTATTCTGGAGAGAAGTAGTGAATAGAATAGTATATACAATAAACAAAGTACAAATCAGAGTAGACACAGATAAGACACCTTATGAACTATGGTTTGGACATGCACCATCAGTTAAGTATTTCAAAATTTTTGGAAGTAAATGTTATACTAAGAGAGATGATGACATTGGAAACTTTGACCCTAGAAGTGATGAAGGTATATTTCTTGGTTATTCATTGAAAAGAAAAGCTTATAGATGTTTCAATAAAATAGCTAAAACTATTGTTGAGAGGACAAATGTTAAAGTTGATGAAAAATTCAAAATTCAAGAAAGAATGCTTGATTATGAATTAGATGAAGGACCTAGGATTGATCAAGAAAATGTTGAATTATTCTATGAAATTGATATTGATTTGAAAAATGATAGCTACATTGAGGAAATTAGAGAAGAACCTATAGTTGAAGAAAGAAGTGAGACAATGACACTTAACAGGAACCTAGCTAGAAATCATTCTGTTGAGAATATTATTGGGAGCATAGAAAGAGGTTTTTTGACACGGAATAAGGTACAAGAACAATTATGTTTAATTTATCAAATTGAACCTAAATCCACTATTGAATATTGTGAAGATGAAAATTGGATTAAAGCAATGAAGGAAGAACTAGATAGAATTGAAAAGAACAAGACTTAGGAGTTGGTCCCTAGACCTAAAGATAAGAATGTTATAGGAACTAAATGGGTATTCAGGAACAAGATGGATGAACAAGGAGAAGTTGTAAGGAATAAAGAAAGATTGGTATGTAAAGTATACTCACAGCAAGAAGGAATTGACTATGAAGAAACTTTCACACCTATAGCAAGAATTGAAGCAGTAAGAATGTTTTGGGCTTATGCATCCTATAAGAAATTTAAAGTATATCAGATGGATGTGAAGTCAATAGTTTTGAATGGATAATTAGAAGAAGAAGTTTACATTGAGAAGCCTAAAGGTTTTCCCTTAACTCATGAAGGAGACATGTTATGTAAACTAAACAAAGCTTTATATGGACTTAAACAAGCACCTAGAACTTGGTATGCAAGATTGGATAAGTATTTGATAAAATTAGGATTTACTAAAGGCACAACAAACAGTAACTTGTATATGAAAGAAATTGAAAATGGTTTGTTGGTTGTAGTTATTTTGGTTGATGATATTATCTTTGGAGGAGAAGATGAAGCCAGTGATAAATTTGTAGATGAAATGAAGACTGAATATGAAATGAGTATGATTGGTGAGATGAAATATTTTTTAGGATTGCACATAACACAAAATAGTGATGGTATCTTATTATGTCAAAAAAATTACTTGAATGACTTATTGAAGATATTTGGAATGGAGAATTGTAAGCCGGTTGGCACACCTATGGTAACTAGATACAAGTTATCTAGCATAGATGAGACTCCTACAGTTGAACAAAAGAGGTACAGATCTATGATTGGATGATTGCAATATTTCACTCATACAAGATTAGACATATAACATGTGGTTGGAATCATTCCAAGATTTCAAGATGATCCTAAAGAATCACATTATGCAGCAATAAAAAGGATACTCAGGTACTTGAAAGGCACAATTGAATATGGATTGTGGTATGAAAATTCTGATGACTTTACCCTATGTGCAAATACAGATGCAGATTGGGGAGGCAGTGTTGATGACAAAAAGAGTACAAGTGGTGGAGCATTTTTCCTTGGAGGAAGATTGGTTTCTGTTGGTTCCTGAAAAAGGATTATACACTTCAAGAGACACCAATATACCTAAGACTGATTTTGAGGAGGGGTTAGTTCCAAATATGGGGATATTAGTAGGTAACTAAACCAACTATATAGACAAGATTGCCCTCTTCACTTCTGGCTCTGCAAAACCATGGCGAGTGTACCTAATCTAGTAACATATGGCACTTTTAGGACTTTAAACTGGATTGAACAAAGCAGATGATAGCAAGAAAGTACTGAATGATAACCAGTCATTCATTGACTCTCCATTGCTATGATGGAACTAAAACCACATAACCATGAACATAAAGGATGAGAAAGATTTTGATTTAGGTTTCTTGCAGAATGTAAACAACTATGCCACTCCTGTAACACCAAAAGAGATACTAGTTTCTCATTAGTTCCTTATCCATTGGGAATTATACCTAAAGAAGACATAGAATACAAGAACAATTACTATATTCATCAGAGATTCTAAGCCATAAGCATAGAAAACTAGACTCTTACACTACTTAAAAACATCCTTCGTGATGAACCTAATGAATCTATGTTTTACTCAGAGACTTTTAACCTGATCTTAGATCAAGGCTGAGAGATAAAACATATACACAGATAAACTCTAAGAAATGAACTAGAAAATCTAAAACTCAAGAAGCACAACGAAAGGAGAGATCTGAGAATGAGAAGCTATATTAAGTATGAGGATTCAAATCCTTGTATTACAATCTGATTCAAGAAATACCTTAGACAATATGAAAAATATGAAAGAAGGTTTTTCCCTTGTGTTGATACAACTAGCAAAAATTGTTACACTCTAGACTGAGGATGCACATTCAGCTTTTCAACCTCCTATGTTCAAGAATTTTAAACCAGCCAGCCCCTACTCTAAATGATCTGGAAAATCCTTTTATAGAAACAAGGATTGCAACAAGAAAAAGATCATTTAGGAAAAAATTCAAACTTCAACAACCAGATACAACAAGAAATAAAAGAAGACAAGAAAGCCTAAAAACCCAAGAAGGATCAGATCAAATCTGATGTACAATTGTTTGGGTTTCACAATCATAGGATAACTGCACTATACAAGTTCAACCAATTTCCTATTGTAGACAAAACAAAATTAAATGCTAGGACCACCCAAAGAAAACTTATGTGTACAGGGAATGGAAATAATCAAAACCCTAGCCGCTCTTGTCAAAAGATCAGTCCTCTGCATTTAAATCGGCATGATACACATGAGGCAAATCAAATCCAGGTAGCTACCAAACATCTTCTTCATCAATTATTTACTTGCAATCATCCTGGAACAAACAAATTTGATCTGGCCCTATCATACCTACTTCACCATTCAAAACCCGGTAGAAACTCTGGCAAAAGATTCAAGATCCTAGTAGCAATGGCTAGTTGATAAATTTAAAACGTGACCATTGATCATGGTCTTTCCCATCACATCGAGCGGCTATCATTTATCATCAAATAGTCAAATTGGATTCTAAAAGAATCTTTCCATATCATCATATCCCAACAACCAATCAGAAATGAGCACCTTAGCGACACCTAGCAACTAGAACCACTTTGACCTCAGTCTTTATCTCTTGGAAGATCGAACAGCTATTGCAATCCTGTGATCATTATTTATCCTGCATTTTTCCTTAGCAGCATCATGACATTTGTTCAATCATCCTTGACCTACAATCTCTTTATCTTAACCTCGACAAGCTTCACCTTAACCCCAAGACATCTAGCGAGCATGCAACTAAAGGCATTCACTAGGTCACCAATAGAAAACCCTAAGTCATGTATGGTTTTGAGATCACACAAATGAAGTATTCACATGATCATTGAGTCAATCCTTAACCCTATGTTCCATCAAAAGAACAAGAGGCCACTGTCAGATCTATCTTCATCACCAGTCTAGATCAATCTCCAAGTCCTATGCCTTAACTCAAGCTTGATGATGAGATCACGTGATTGAGGCAGTCACTAGATCTCAAAACCTTTCTCTCAACCTTGGTTACATCACAAGATCATGTGAAAGCCTTTATTCACCAAGTGGCCAGATAAATTACTTAACCCCAGAAAAATCATGAGATCAAGCACTAGCCATTGAGCATGTCCTCATCCTGTGAGTATTGTTGAATCGTTGAACCTTTCCTTAACTCATCCTAGATCTAGAGAACACACATCTAAGGGCATTTACCATATTGCTCAATCCTTATCTTGACCAGAGTTATATTCAAAGAACACACAAATGTAGTGTTCGCTTGATCATTGGATGCCCTTCTTAACCCTGATTCCATCTCAAGAACATGCACCATCCATTGATCAAGATCAACATCAATGGTCCTTGCTTAAACTCTAAATTCTCAATGCCTTGGCCATTTCATCTAGAAAATCAGTGACTAAAGGAAAAATAAACTATTCTCTAGGTCACTAGATGTTAAGCCATTGACCGCCAAGACTTGGAGAATATGTGAACACCACAGTCGCCAGAACGCTGAATAGAAAGATAAATGCCTGGGAAAGGAAATAAGACATGTGCATAAAGGGAATCCAAGTGGCCAGAAAAAGGTAATGGAGAAATAGAAAAGGCTAGGGTTTTAGACTTAGCAAAATTTCATGAAACCCTGGACATGGAAAAGATCTATTTCTCAAATATTCAAACTGTAATATCTTCCTAGTTTTTACACTTGAGCACATGTGATTTGCACTGGAGCTTGGTCACATCTTGAACTATCCATGGCTAAGCTCACAAGCTATGAAACCCTACACATCTTCTTCGCTAATAAAAACAAGTGTTGCAAGTGGTTATGGAAATTTCTTAGGGTTTTAGCAAGAATAAGGCCATTTTCATAGGATTTTGCATTTTTCAAGAAAATGGACTAACAATGACTCTGTCTAGGAATGCATGCCTCTTGCAAGAATGACAAGGATTTAGAATTACTGGAGGAAGTAGACCACCCACTAGACAAAAAATGACAGGGAACCCTCTCAAAAAATGGTAAACAAACCAGGGAAATAGGAAGGGAAACACACAACAAAAAAGGAAATTATTTACAAAATTTTACAAGATTAAAACTTTACTTGGTGGCCCCAAGCCACCCAAAAGAAAATCAAAACCCTCCTGATTCAAAGGTCTGATTTTCATCCACATATGTAACCTGCCGCTTGAAAGTGTCATGATCATCTTGCTGCCAACATATTTGAATACTCATGGGCTGAAATATAAAACCATATTTGTCACTTCCCTTACTCTTCCAATCATAACCACCATCATGCTCATACTCCAAGAAGTATGGGACATCACTTATTTCTTCTTGATGATTGGGAATAAAAAATAGATCTAGTAATGCATCAGAAAATGAAACATAGGGATCATGAATTACTAGATAATTACCTAGCTGAGAAGTACTTGGATCCTCAGATTCACCTTCATGCATTTCTTTAGCCACTAAGAAACTTGGTTCCTTCATGATATCTATTAGGAATGAATGCTAAAGCCTTTGGCAGTCATTCTGTAGCAATAGTTGTTGCATTCATGACTATGATTGTCATTGATGTCAACACAGTGTTATTCTGGAGTTTAGCAGAGAACCAAGCACAGTTTTGTTTTGCGCACATGTTATATTTCAAATTGAGTTATGCACAGTTGATGGTATGTTCTTTGGTGTGTTATTATCCTATGGTTAAGAGCACAAAAATAAATGAATTTATTCATGAAAGTTATAAGCATTTTGGTGGAAGTAGTGTTTTGGCAGTATTCCTATGTAGCGGTTTTTGGTAATCGGAGGATATCTCCTAACCAGGATGGAATTTGATTCTACGTAGTTAAAGGGAAGTTTGAGACTCATTTTTGGTGATGTGGTTCATAGCACAAACTTCGAGGTCACACGATTGGAAAGTTATTGTATCTGGAAGCCGACAGTTTTATGTAATTCTGATGTAGCGTGTTGAAATTATTATTTTGTATTTGCATGCCAACTCATTTGTAATTATTTGAGTGTGGTATAAAGGAAGGAATGTTTTCCTTTTTATATGAGAGGATTGTAATAATTGTGATATTAAATTATGAAAGTTGTAATGGGAATGTATGCATGAAGTGAAGAAAAGAGCTAATTCAGTGATGAAGGAAGACTTGCGAAGTATACAGATTTGGATTTGTGATCTTGTTTAGTAGAGAGTGTGGTTTTGGCATAGTGTGAAGGAGGTAACATATTTCATATTATTCTATTGAATAATCCTAAGATCTGTTGGACAGTGAGTTCAGAGATCTTTCCTTGAAGCTATTTGGGCAGTGGGTCCTTCTGTCTTCCATAACTCATAACAGGGTTAGAATCTTTTAACAAGGATTCAAAATCTCCTAATAGAGATTCACATGTACTGAATGTATTTCATAAGACTCCTAACAGGGTCCATCCTCTAACAAGGAACTTTCATATTAGTACATCATTTTGTGGGCATCATTCCCACCGAGGTTTACTCTTTGATCAAGAGGTTCCCTAGTTAACATATCTTGTGTTATTGTGTCACTGTGTATGATTATCCTTCTATGGTTGGTTACTGCATTAATTATATGGTTTAAAGCTATTGAAGTTGATATTAAAGTTAATGATGATAAATGGTTTAATTATCATATAACTGATTCCCCCCCCCCCTCTTAATTATCTTGGTGGTCTTTACTTTCTAACAATCTTCACTAACTGGATCAAAAACTAAGTGGAGGTTTCTTTCATAAACATTGTGATAGGGGCACAATTGATTTGCATCATTATTTTCATCAGAAGAGTTTTTGTCCCAATCATTGAAGAGTAATTCCTCAATACTGTCACAATCCTCATACTTATCAAAAGAAGGAAAAGATATTGAACAAGAAACTTTCTCATCACTAGAATCTTTATGATAGGAAAACAAACTATCATGGCCTTCAACCTCTTCTTCTAAAAACTTATTATATGAGGGGGACTCATGAAAACATGAATCATTATCTTCATCATTTTGAACACCTTCCTCATTATCAGTGTCAAAACATATATCAACAGGGTCTAATATTTGCCGACAACGTAGATGTGTACATTTATTATATTCAGCTGTCAGCAAATTAGAGATCTCATCACTGTTGAGAAAAGGGGAGCCCAACACATCCTTGGTATGTTCATCAAAATCTTCACTAAAATAATCTTGGCTTTCAAATTCAGACATCTCTAAACAAGATGATGATCTTGCATACAATGATTATGATTCATGTTCACTACTACAATCTAAATACTCCTCTGACTGAGAAATGCCATCAGCATTAAACATGGGTTTCTTTGGAATACTCCTTGTATCCTTTCCTTGTTGATGATCCTTTTGTAACTTATTCCATTTATCATCATCAGAAAACTCTTCTAAGAACAACCACTTGAAATTAGGCAATGAAGAGATGCATTTTGGGGTAAATTTAAACACCAACAGATGCAACCCCTTTGAGGGATCTCCCAAAAAACATCATACTAACATCCTCCTCATAAATTTAATACTTCATAACAAATCTGAAGAATGCTAGGACATGCTCTAATGCTGATTCAGACTGACCACCAAAAATTGGAATCAGATCCATGAGCTCACTAAGAAAAGAAATGGGGGATCTTAGAAGAGCACAACTTAAAGCTCTATCCAACTTAATAAAACATAGCTTTCTAGACTGGATTTCCTCATGGTTATCCATCTGATTTGAAACAAGATGAGAACCACTCACCTTATCTCACTCTTCTCTTTACACTAGTGCTAAACACTTGATAGGGAAACATTCTTCACTACTGATTTTCATCAAAGAAAGGCACATGAAAAGAAAAATACCTGGAAGTACTTTAGTTGAAACTTAGCATGTTGATTGGGAAGTAGGGAAGATCTAGAGCCTTCTTTGCCACTCCATCAGGTTCTTTTCTTTGTAAATTCACCACCTCCTTGAAGAGAAAAATATTGCACTTGTTTTTATACCTCCTTCCAACCAACACAAAACTTCACCAGGATTTACACATTGTTTATTAGGGACTGCACTGATCAAACAAAGAACTTAGAGTCGACACCCACAACTAGGTGAGATGATTTGAAATTTTTAAAACTGACTTTTATACACTTCAATGGAAACCACTGAATAAATAAATAGGCAGGCCAGGATTCTAGCTCAACTTGGAACCTCCATTACTTAAGTTTTACTTAACATCTCCCCAGTGGAGTTGCCATCTTGTTGGTTCCTAAAAAAAGATTTTACACTCCAAGAGACACCAATATACCTAAGACTGATTTTGAGAAGGGGTTAGTTCCAAATATGGAGATCTTAGTAGGTAATTGGACCAACTATAGGGACAAGACTTCCCTCTTCACTTTTGGCTCTACAAAACCAAGGTGGGTGTACCTAATCTAGTAACATATGGCACTTTTAGGACTTTAAACTAGATTGAACAAAGTAGATGATAGAAAGAAAGTAATGAATGATAACCAATCATTCATTGACTCTCCATTTCTATGATGGAACTAAAACCACATAACCATGAACATAAAGGATAGGAAGGATTTTGATTTAGGTTTCTTATAGAATGTAAACAACTATGCCACACTTTTAACACCACAAGAGATACTGGTTTCTAATTAGTGCCTTATCCATTGCGCATTACACCTAAAGCAGACATAGAATACAAGAACAACTACTATATTCATTAGAGATTCCAAGCCATAAACATAGCAAACTAGACTCTTACTCTACTTACAAACATCCTTCATGTCGAACCTAATGAATCTATGTTTTACTCAGAGACTTTTAACCTGATCTTAGATCAAGGCTAAGAGATAAAACATATACATAGATAAACTTTGAGAAATGAACTAGAAAATCCAAAACTCAAGAAGCACAATAAAAGGAGAGATCTGAGAATGAGAAGCTATATTAAGTATGAGGATTGAAATCCTTCTATTACAATATGATTCAAGAAATACCTTAGACAATATGCAAAAGATGAAAGAAGGTTTTTCCCTTGTGTTGATACAACTAGTAAAAATTGTTACACTCTAGACTAAGGATGCACATCAACATTTGTGCCTCCTGTGTTCAATAATTTTCAACCAGCCAATGCCCACTCTAAATGATCTAGAAAATCCTTTTATAGAAACAAAGATTGCAACAAGAAAAAGATCATTTAGGAAAAAAATTCAAACTTCAACAACCAGATACAATAAGAAATAAAAGTAGACGAGAAAACGTGAAAACCCGGGAAGGATTAGATCAAATCTAATGTATAATTGATTGGGTTTCACAATCACAAGCTCACTACACTATACAAATTCAACCAATTTCTTGTTGCAGAAAAAACAAAATTAAATGCCAGGACCACCCAAAGAAAACTTGCATGTACAGGGCATGGAAATAATCAAAACCCTAGCTACTCTTGTCAAAACATCAATCCTCTGCATTTACACTGGCATGACACACATGAGGTAAATAAGACCTAAGTGGCTACCAAACATCTTCTTCATCAATTCTTTACCTACAACCATCCTGGAACAAAGAAATCTAATCTGGCCCTTCTGTACCTACTTCACCGTTCAAAAGCCAGTAGAAACTCTGGCAAAAGATTTGAGATCTTGGTAGCAATGACTAGTTGATAAATTTAAAATGTGACCATTGATCATGGTCTTTCCCAACACATTGGGTAGCTTTCATTTATCATCAAATAGTCAACTTGGCTTGTAAAAGTATCCAGCCACATCATAATATCCCAGCAACCAATAAAAAATGAGCACCTCAGCGACACCTGGCAACTGGACCCACTTTGACCTCAATCTTTATCTCTTGGAAGATTGGATGACTGTCACAATCTTGTGATCATCATTTATCCTGCACTTTTCCTTAGCGGCATCACGACCTCCATTCAATCAGCCTTGACCTGTGATTTCTTTATCTTAACCTCATCAAGCTTCACCTTAACCCCAGGTCATCTAGCGAACACGTGACTAAAGGCATTTTCCAGGTCGGCAAAAGAAAACCCTAACCCATGTATGGTATGGAGATCACATGAATGAATCATTCACCTAATCAATGAGTCAATCCTTAACCCTGTGTTCCATCAAGTGAACAAGAGAGCATTGTCAGATCTATCTTCATCACCGGTCCAGATCAATCTCCATGTCATTTGCCTTAACTCAAGATGGATCATGAGATCACACAACTAAGGCAGTCACTAGATCTCAGAATGTTTCTCTCAACCTCGATTACATCACGAGAACATGTGAAAACCTTTATTCACCAAGTCGCCAGATAAATTACTTAACCCTAGATAAATCATGAGCTCAAGCGCCAACTATTGATCATGTCCTCATCCTGTGACTATCGCTAAATCATTGAACCTTGCCTTAACTCATCCTAAATTTGGAGAACACGTGACTGAGGGCATTCTCTAGATTGCTAAATCCTTATCTTGACCAGGGTTATATTTAGAGAATACGTGAATGCAGTGTTCGCTTGATCACTGGATTCCCTGCTTAACACTAATTCCATCTCGAGAACATGCGCTAACTGTTGATCAAGATTAACATCAACAGTCCTCACTTAATCTCTGAATGCTTAGTACCTTGGCCATTTCATCTAGAGAATCAGTGACTAAAGGAAAAATAAACTATTTTCCAGGTCACTGGATGTTAATCCATTGAGCACCAAAACTTGGAGAATACGCGAACACCATAGTCGCCAGATCGCTGAATAGAAAGATAAATGCCTAGGCAAGGAAATAAGACATGTGCATAAAGGGAATACAAGTGGCCCAAAAAAGGTAACGAAGAAATAGAAAAGGTTAGGGTTTTGGACTTAGCAAAATTTCATGAAAGCCTGGACATGGAAAAGATCTATTTCTCAGACCTTCAAACTGTAATATCTCCCTAGTTTTTACACCTAAGCACATGTGATCTGAACTGGAGCTTGGTCACATCTTGAACTATCCATGGCTAAGCTCGCAAGATATGAAACCCTACACATCTTCTTTGCTGATAAAAAGAAGTGTTGTAGGTGGCCATGGCAATTTCTTTGGGTTTTAGCAAGAATAAGGCCATTTTCATAGGATTTTGCATTTTTTCAAGAAAATGGACTAACAGTTTCTTGGCTAAGCAAGAAACAAAATTGTATTTCATAGAGCATAGAAGAAGATAATATGTAGCAATAGAAAACAATTGTAACTAGATAATATGAATGAAACAAATGTTGAAGGATATTGGAATAAAAATTGATGAGCCTCTTTTTATACATTGTGATAACACTAGTATAGTTAGTATGTCTAAGAATCATTTACTACATTCTAAGACAAAACATATAGAAATAAAGTATCATGTAGTAAGAGAGAAAGTTGTAGAAAAAGAAGTCAGACTTGAGTATATAAGTACAAAAGAGCATATTGTACATATATTTACAAAGCCTTTGCCTAAGGATACATTTGAGTATCTAAGAGGTATGCTTGGGGTTATGCCCTAGCCTACTTTCAAGAAGTGATGCAGATTGTTGCATCAGTCCAGTGTTATATGAGCTTTATCTTTTTCTACACTGGATGTTGGGACTTCCTCTATGGGGGAGTATGTGTTTCTGAGCTGAGTCATGAGGAATTTAGTGAATGTATTTTCTAAAAAGTGTCTTTGGACATTGAGGTTGTTGTTGACATAGTGATGCATTATCTGTTATTGATGTCAATAGGGGAGAAGGATACATGAAAAATCATCTATTAAAGAGAACTTGAGGGAGAAGGATACAAACAATATAAAATGGACAACTAAAAGAATTGAGCAGGAAAATGAAGCAAGATTTGATTGATGAAGAGGATGTGAAAACATTTTAGAGCAGTAGTGTTGCAGTGTTGGTATTCATGGAACTTGGATGTTTTTTCATCTATGTTTCCATCAATGACAATGGGGGAGATTTTTAGGAATGAATGTTGAATATATCCTATGGGGGATTATTCATAGCCATTCTGGAGCAATTGTTGTTGCATTCATGACTGTGATTGTCATGGATGTCAACACAGTGGTCTACTAAAGATTAGCATAGAAGAAGACAATGTTTGTATTAGCGCATGTGGGATATTAAAGATCAAGCTATGAAGATTTGAGGACTTAATCTATGATTTTTCCTAAGATCATGGTCAAGAAAGCATACAAAAAATCAGCTATTCATGATAGTTATGTGTAATTCAGTGGAAGCAGTATTCAGGTAGTGTTCCTGAGAAGTGGCTTGTGGAAATTGGATGATATCTCCTAATTGGGATAGAATCTAAACATGTGGGGTTGTGAAGATGATGAGGACATGATTATAGTGACATGAATGTGACAACAAGGTCATAGGTTGCATGAGTGAAGAATTATCTTGATGGGAAGCTGACAGTTTTATGTAATTGTGGAATATTGTGTAACGTGTGGAAGATTATATTTTGTATATTGTATGTGGACTAATTTGTAATTATTTGAATGTAGTATAAATGAAGAATTTCTTTTTTTTATTGTAATAATGTACATGAGAGATAGTATGAAAGTGAATTGCGGAATTGTGCAATATTTTTTGTAAGAGGATATGTGAATTGTAGAGATTTGGTATTGAGATCTGATGAAGTATTTTGTGTTGTTTGGAACAACCAGAGGAGAAGTGATAATTTTTTGAGATCAGTAATCTTTTGGTATTATTCTATTGAGTAATACAAAGATTAGTTGGACAGTGTGTTCAATGATCTTTCCCTTGAAGCTATTTGGATAGTGGGTCCTTCTGTCTTCCATAACTCCTAACCGGGTTAGAATCTTTTAAAATGGATTCAAATTCTCCTAACAAAGATTCATATGTACTAAATGTATTTCATAAGGCCCCTAACAGAGTCCACCCTCTCACAGGGAATTTTCATATTAGTGTATCTTTTTTGGGCATCATTCCCACCGGGGTTTACTCTTTGATCAAGAGGTTCCCTAGTCAACATATCTTGTGTTATTGTGTTATTATGTATGTATATCTTCCTATTGTTGTTTCTTACATTTCTTACATGATTAAAGTCTGTTAAAGGTGATAATAGTTATATTTATCTGATAACGGATTCACCATCCCCCTCTTAGTTATGTTGGTGGACTTTACCTTCTAACAATTCACTCTCTGACAGTTTAAGATAACCAATTTTACTGCGGGGAAGAGAGCTTTGCCTGGAGTCAACATGTGTTTGGGCCACTTCAAAATGAGCACACCGTATTTCAAGTATGTGGACCCTAAGGGTTTCATTAAGAATGCCAAGAAGTTGTTGATTCCAAGCATCACCAACATCCATGACCATGAGGGGTTGGATGAAGATGAGATCGAAAGAAGTGCTACCAATTTTTATGATCTCCTAGAGCTAGAGGCTCAGTTAAAAAGGGTTGGAATTTCCTCTAGTGGTTTTTTCCTTGACTTGCCTTATATTTCTAGAATAAACAAGATGGTATAAATGTATGACACTCTATCTGACCAACTGGAAGCATAACTTCATAAGAAGCTGGAAGCAAAGAAGTAGTCATCTTCAGAGTATGAGGATGACAGTAAAGGGTCTTATAAAGAACATAGTCCTCCTCAGGCAAATGAGCCTCCTAGCCAAGAATAGGGACAAGTGGCCTCAGAGGCAGGGGATGAAAGTGAACCTCCTTAGAAGAGATAGAAGATTGAAAAAGGAGGACCATCTTAGACGAGGACTCCAAAGAAAATGATTGATAGAGTATCTTCCATAATTCCCAGTGATAGGCCCTATCATCACTAGCTAAGGAAGAAAATCAGGGAAGGGAAGAAGAAATAAACTTAGGAGGAGGTGGAGTTGCCCCTCTAAATGTGCAATGATGAGAGTGAGCTCTATGAAGAAGAATTCTTACAAGATGATGAATTCATCAAAAGTGATGAATTCAAGAATTTTCTTATTTGGAAGAAATAGTAGGAGTTGAGGAATTAAGTTCAAATCAAAGATGGAACTGGCCCCAACAATGAAGCCCTAAAATCCCTATCCACATATGTCCTATTTGAGAGGCCATAACAGTAGATGAGGTTAGGCAACTTGTCAAGTCAAGTGGGATGTTACTTTTCCCAGGGTTGGATCTGGCCTCTAAATTCATTACTGATCAAATCAAGAGGCAGCCAAAGGCCCAATTGTCTCATGAGACACAAATTGGGGACATGATAAAGGGGTGTGGATATGATCCCAGATTTGAGACATTAGAAAGGTGGTCCTTGGCCCCAAGAACACAAAATCCTTCTGTTGTCAGTGTTGAAGAAAAGATGGATGGGGATAAGATAATTTGGACTATGCAGAACACAAGTGACCTTGAAGTTTACAAGGTTGTCACACATTTTTCTCACCTCAATGAGGAAAATACTGCACAACTCTTAAATAGATATGGAAAATTATATGATGAGGCCATGACACTAGAAAAAGATAGGGAGAAGATTCTAATGAAGATCCAAGTCATGGAGGAAGAAATTAAGGACCTTAAGGTCAAATTGGAAGAAGCCTCAAAGGTTTCTCCTCGTCCAGTTCTTGAGATTGAAGCTTTTGTTCCTCCTGTGGTAGAGGGTCCTGATGTGGCAGTTGAGAGTTCAGATAAGGATAGGAAAAAAGTGGCCCCTAATGCCTTGTCAGACATATTGCAACATAGGAGCCAAGTAATAAAGGAGATGATGGATTTAATCCATAACTCATTTAAGGTGTTGCATAAGACCAATGAGAGTATCAAGGATGCAATGGATACTTTGGAGCCATTATTTATCTTATGGTCCAGCACGGGGTCACTTTTTGAGAAACTAGAGATGTTGCAGCCCCATAGGACATATATCCCTAAATCAGTTTGGAAGGTTGGAGAAAAGATAGAACTATTCAGTGCAACCTTTTCCTTTTTTAAAGGGAAGGCAATCTAGGTCAGATCTAAAATGGAAATGTTCAGTCCTGGTTTTAGTAAACATATGCCTCCATTACATAAAGAGGATGGTAGCATCAAAAGTGTTGAGGAATGGAGAAATGACATGGATGAAATACTAATAGGGGTGGAATCCTTTCTAAATGAGGATGGTACTTTGAACATGGATAGTTTCAATCATGTCCTGGATGACATGATCAAAGTGGAGACTAATTGCACAAGGTTCATAGCTGAAAAAAAGGTCATAACATATTCCAAGTGGGACAGGAAGGTGAAATAGTTGCAAATTTTAAGAGAGTACACTTGGCCAATAGAAGAGGAATTTTCTATTAGAAATGGGAACACTGAGAGGGGGGGTGAATCAGTGTTCACTGTATTTTAACTTTTCACTTTAATATTTATACTAAACTTAAATGCTTAAGTACTGAAGTAAACATTCACATAAACATGAAACATGAAATCAACACATGACACAAATATGGTTACAGGGAAACCCAAATAGGTAAAAACCCTGGTGGGAATTGACACCCACTAATATTATGCACTAGTGTTTTGTGATCCTTGTTAGAAGATCCTTAACCCTGTTAGGAGTTTCTTTACAATGCTTTAAGTATAGTAGAGCTTGTTAAGGGTTAGACCCCATTGGGAGTCTTCTACAATAGTCCATGTTAGGGGAATGGACACACTATCCTAGATCTCACTGCTCAAGTGGTGAAGGCTACAACCTTCTGATCTCAGATACACACTATATCTATAGGATGAACTGTCACTGCGACACTGCTTGTCAGATCAATTCCTTTGATGTGTTGATGCTTTGACCTCTTGCAAAGCTCTAATACATCTTCTTAACTCTTTTCATACTTCTTCTCTACTTATCACAACTCTATATCAACTTCCATACCGAATACAATAGGCACATCTTATATTTATACACGCATACAAAATAAACAACTAGGTCGGCCCTTAGACCTATTACAAACAACACTTCCAAATGAATTGGCTTAAGCATGCTTACAAAAAAACAAGTATACATGTCAAAAACCTAAATACAATAGGTGCATAGCCTTTGCAACATTACATTATAATCACAAACTAAAATACTAACTATCGGTTGCTTACTCTGTTCATCACTGGCACACACTGGCTGTGAAACTTCAACTGACTGTATCTTTCACATCCTTGCATATCTAATTATGCGCTCATAGACTAAGCATGAATATAGTCTAACTAACTTAACTTCCAGGGTGCATACCATAATTCTTCTGTACACACATGCGTTGATGCTCTGATCTATAGGAACTCTGTACACTATCTAGTCTTCAACACTTAACTGATTTCTGGTCTTCTCATCAGGTGTGCTAACAACAAACTTCTATATGACTTTGTTGCCATAATGAAAACACTATATCAAGTCATATACATCAGTATAGCCAACTTGCCAATAGTTGCACCATGGGATAGAAGCACAAAGTCCAAGAAAAAGAAGCTTGCAACTATTGATTTGAAAGCAATGGATGAGGACTACGCAACATCTGGCACCTGATCATTGAGCATGGGGAGGGTAGTTATCATGAAAAGGATAGTGTATGTTAGCCGGATGGCGGTCACTATTCATGTAAGAAATTTTGAATCTACCTTGAACACATGTAGATAAAGGTGTCATCTATTGAAGATTTGATATGACTGGGAAAGATATTCCTCCAGCTTACTCTCCATTTTGTGACGATTGTAACTATTTTTATCTTCTAGTGTTTTCTTCTCCTATCCATCTGAAGCTTGTTGCATCCTATTTCTTTCAGGATTCCAAGCTGGCTAGTGAGTGCTATATATAGTTAGTTGTTGTATTTTAATAAAAATGGTGAAATTAGTAACTGAATAGAAAGAGAATTTTGATCTACAACTTTTGTTCTGGCATTCTTCCATTGTCAATGTACTGATACTAAAAAATTTAATGAGAATAGACTAGAATTCCATCTCAGATTTGTGAATGTCTTCTTGTTATGATATTGAATTCTTATATGTTAATGTTGCAAAGAAAGTTAATGTATGATTTACAAATTAGATTGTGAATTTATTTTTGAGTTCCTTTCAAGGGAGGGTTAATTCTTAGGAATAATTTTCAGAGAATTCATAGTTCTTGCAAGAATTTGATGTCTGAATGTGAGAGTGAGAGGAATAGTCTGCAAAGAACTTATTCTAGGTTTTGGGTGTGTTTAAGTTAAATTTTATGTTGACGTATGTTGATGCCCTAGAATAAGACACTAGTCTGTTCTTAGGAAGAAATTCTTCATCATCAATCAAATTATAAATGATAAAATATTTCAGTCAATGTGTCAAGGACATTAATGCCTAATATTTGTGTTGGATAATGCAAGTAATTTTTAATGATTCCTTTAAGAAGTGAATCCATAGGTATACCCACCTAAGTGTTAAGGCTCGATGTGAAGAAGGATCATGCTCTTGGTGCTTTTTCTCAATAGATTTGGAGTGGGTTTTAAAGAGTCACATCGAGCAACATGGTTAAGGTTAGTTCAACTCAGTTGAGAGATTGAGCCCCAAAAAACATAGACCATCTATTCTTTCTCTAACCTTATTAATTCATTTGTCCTTCCAAATTCAGCAAATGTTTCATGTTAAATGCACGAGTATGTGAAATTGGAAAAAAATTTATGACAAGTAACATTACCCAAATTTAATGTCAGTGATAAGGCATTTCTTTTATTAACTACAACTATGATAAAATCAATTTATCAACCAGTTGTAACTTGTAAGACTTGATATGTGTAATACATTTAAAATAGTGTAATTTTATATCAATAATTATTTGGCTAAAAATTTCATACAACTTCGATTAACGGTTATCTTAATTTAGGAATGGTGAGTTTATGAGTTTTCAATGATAATCGAGAAGGCAATGACATTTTAAATATTCATATTTAAAAATGGAAATGCCATCGCTTCCTTATTTCTACTAAAACATACTTACATGTCTAATACATAGATAAAGAAACTAATTAAAATATTGCAATCACAGAGAAGTCTAAGAATCATTTTTTGTACCCATAAAATGCAAATTGAAATGAATTTGCATAATTTTCATTGTTTTTTTCATAATAGTAATAATTACATTGTCCAGTACAAAGAAAAACCTACTAGATCACTGGTAGTGGACCAGTGCCAGTGGTATTTTTGTATAAAAAAAACCCCCAAAAATGTGGTATGTTTGTATAAAAAAACCAAAAATGTTGTATGTTGTATCAAAAAAGAGTGATGATGGGCCATGGGTAAGTGGTAACACTAGTGATTTTCCCCTCCGACTCCATCTAAGTAGAATTCTCCAGAGAGGATTAACTGTGAGAATTCATCAAGCCATTCGTATTGCCGTGCCTAAGCCTCCACTTTTTCAAGAAAAACCACTTATGGAGAAAATACCTAGCAATCAGAACCCATTTTCTATGGTGCTTCAACTTCCCAGCATTTAGGCCCAATAGAAAAGGTTGCATGGCCACATTTTGGCCTCGAAGGAGAAGCTTGGGTATTTCACTTGCCCAAGGGATCCCTGCCCCTATTTTTGAAAATATGACAACATTAATGTTGTCACCTGGATATTCTTCTTTGAAAACCTTCCTCAACAGGATCAACATGTCCACCTTCTCTCCTCCGAGGTCGAGAAAAGATGCCAAAAAATGAGATGTAATGTCTGTGTTGACCCAGTGCTTGTCTTCATTGTGCATAAACTCTCTACCTAGCACCATTTTAAAAACCTCTATTCTGAAAGGCCCACCCTCCATACAAATTGATTCTAAGGTTTCATCTAAGAAGGAACCCAAAAAGGCCTTCTGGGCCTCCTCAAATGTGCACCTAAGACTAATTAGAATGTCCATCTAAAACTTTAGTAACCTTAAAAACAAATTATTTACAGACTAATCACCTAAACAAACAATTTATCTAGCAAAGATGAATTGAGGATTTTACACTTTTTCCTAAGAGAGGATTTCTTAAAGTTATCCCTGAAGTTGTCTCTATTCAACTTTGGTGCCTCCCTCTTATACATCTTCGAATTTTTTACTCAAGTTTTTTAAACTTATCCCTTTTGAGTACATACGCTTTGATACCAATTGTTGAAATGAGAGGGGGGTGAATCAATAATAAGTGATTCTTTAAACCTTAAAAAATTTCACTCTGATTCAAATTGCTAAGAACTCCATAAAACAAACTTTAGTAGTAACTGATAATAATAGAAACTTTAAGTAATCAGAAAATAACACCCACAATAAACATTCAACACATTTGACACTAGTATTTAATGTGGAAACCTAATTTGGGGAAAACCACTGTGGGAATTGTCACCCACCAATCAAAAATACTCTTCTGAAGTATAGTTCATTAAAAGCCAATCCTATTAAAGATTATAATGCACATTGTTAAACGTGACCCTGTTAGGGGATTTTCCTCATATTTGTTAGGATCTTCACCCTATTAGAAGTGGCCTAGTTAAAGTTCTTTAAACACTCTTCTATAATGTCACATCTCTCAAGGATTCACAATAAGACTATTATGTTCACTCGGTTAAGAGATTATCTTCCTACTAATGTTAATATGCAATAGTATAAAAATTGATCTATAAATCTACAACTACCTCTTTCTTAGTCAGGTCCCTTTTGCAATCTTTTTCTTAACTTCATTCCATCACTACTCACTGGCTTCAACATTTCATCAATCTCTTCTTGCAAACTCATATTTCAACCGTTTTCTTCTTCACGACATCACTTAGTTACACATCCACACTTCAACTTTCTAGTTCATTTTTCATTCAATTTCATCCTTTATATAGACTTTTTTTTGCCTCTTAATCTCCTTTATTACATTTTACTTTGTTTATTCTAAACCATCAATCATCCTCTTGAAATGATTTAATGAATTTTGAACTCGGTAAAACACATTGTCATCAATTTAGAACTTGAAATTTTCTTGGAACTTGTACCTTCACTTTTTGTTGCTTAGATCTTTACCATAGATCATCACCTTGAATTTTCCTGATCGTAGATCTCTTTAACTTTGAATCTTCAAGATCATTGTGGCTCTTCATTAAATATCATTCTTATCCTTGTCTTTAATTTATGTTCCCTTCTTGGTTCCCTTCCTTTTCCTTCAACCAAAATTCTATTTTCTTCGCTCAGTAACTAATTCCTTACACTCAGTGTCTTGGCTTCATTTCTCTTTATCAATAATTACTTTCCTTTTATCGAATGACTTCTTCATGGTTAGTAACTAAACTATTTTCTTTGTCGACTTGTCCAATATCATTTACTGACTTGATATCATCAAATGTAAAATAGGAAATAACTAAATCCTTATTACGTTATCATTGTTTGATCTATATTAGCTGCCCAATTAAGTTCTTCAACTTCACTAACTCCACAACTTTTCACTTCCTCTTTTTTCTTAACTCACTCAAATTATATCATACTTCAAATGATATGGAAACTCAATATAAACTAGAAATCAATTTCTTGACATCAATGAAAAAATAACAATTGATCTAATCCTTCTACAAAATTCTATACCTTTGATCTTGGTCTTCATTGTCATCACCATCAGTTGTTTAATAGAATGATGACATTTCATTTGACATAATATTTCATATATTATCTTATCATCATACTGACCACAGAGTTAGTATATGCCTTGTTTACTTCTTTTTATGTTATGTGCCTATTTCCCTTGATTTTTATTTTCTTGGGGGCATTTCACAATGGAAACATATCTAGTGGATGCTTGTATGCTTCGTTAAATCCATTACTCTCGTTAAGGTGCTTGCAATAGCTTTGACATGGGGGCATATGCTCTACCTAATTTTTACACACACTCACTTTTAAAGACAACTTTTCTTTATTAAATACCTTTATGGATTACTAAACGATTCTAAAGACTGGATTCTCTTTTGATCTCTTCTTGGATTGCAAACAATCCATAAGTTTGACCCCTTTTCATTATCTCTCTTTGATCCCTTAAGGATGCACACATCCTTTTATTTGGATCACCTCTTTTTTTTATTTTTCTCTTTTGGAAAAGAATTTTCTTGAGGGAGAATCCTCGATGGGTTGACTAGAATGCACACACACTTGCTAGACCATTAAAAACCATTTTTTGTAGCAGCTCTATCTCTTTGTGTAATTCATAGTAGGATGTACACTTCTTACAAGGAAAGTTAATCACACTTCATTTCTTTTCTATTTATGTTAGTGATATTTATCTTGTTATGATTTGGGATTTAACAAGGACTCAATTCCATTGGTGGCTTGATGGATTCTTTGTCTCCTTAGTCATGTTGAGATCATCTTATGCCTTTTCCTTAAAATTACCAAGAGTTTGTGTTGATCCCATACTCTTGCTAAAGTGGGGGTAAATGTATCATCTTCAAATGGAAGCACCCACATCAGGAAATGTTTATCCCTCCTTAGTGTATGCTTTGGAATCAATTAAAATTCCTTGTATAGATCTATGGATGTGCATATACTCTAGTACTAGTTCAAGCCCTTTTCTATCCCTTTGCCCGCTTCTTTTTCCTTCTTTCTGTAACCCCAAGGCAATTCTAGAAGGCCTTGCCCTTTAGGTCTAGGCTGAATTTTGGGCATGACCCTCAGTTCTAGGAAAAATTTTGGCCCTGACCTTTTGGATCATCCTCTTCAAGATCCCGATCAGCCCTTTCAGAATTTCAAATTTCTTTCTGCCTTTTGGTCAGCCCTCTTTTATTTAAGAGATGAAATGGGTATAAATAGAGTTCTTCCCTCTTCATTTTAGATAGACACAAGTTATTACATTCACTCACACATGCATACAAGCCTCCATATTTCATTCAAGAGCATTCTATAAGAATTTATAATCATTTTTGGAGCATTCAAGGAGATCTTTTTGCAACACTTCAAGACTTCAAGCATATGCGATTGTTTTCATTCTAGGAGATTTCAAGGAGATTTAAAGGAGTTCATTGGAGGATTTTTCATCCTTTTTTCATGTTGTTGCATCCACCTTTCAAGATGTATTTTTCTTCCTTGATGATGGTGGAGTTGGAAATCAAGGAAGGGTTTCTTCATTCTTGCATACCCGATTTGAGTACATGAGCACATACACATCCATTGATCCATTGACATGGTGAGGTGGATCTATTACATTTTATTGAGACATCCTACTCTTGTACAAGATTCAATTGCATTGGAGCTCTTCTTGATCTATATGGAATACAGATCTGAATCGTACCCAAGGGTTTCTACAAAAGTAAGGTGAATTCATACAGTTTCTTTACTTTTTAAATACATACTTTCATATTTACATTTAATGTCGATTCCTCAACTAGGACTTTTATGAAATAATTTTATTTCTTTGGTAATTAGAACACAATTGATATAAAACATGCATTTAATAGAAATTTACAATTGGAAGAGTTGAAGCACTCATCTAACTTAGCTAGAATTAATCTAGCTAGACCATATGTTTGATGAAAATAAATTTTTAGTTAGAAATACTCAAATTCAACTGTGCTAATAAGTTAGCCTGAAACATGACAGAGCTTTGTGCTTTTATCGACACATATATACATGTATATGGTGTAGGAGTACCCAAGGGTTGGTTGATCCAATCTATTTTTATTTTTTTTTGTAAGCCATCAGTGGTATGTGTGTATGTTTTCCATAAGGTCATGTTGACCATAGTGTGTAATCAATAGGGATGGAAAGTCTAGATATAGGTCATAAGTCTTAGGTTATTGCATCTTGGAGGCTTAAGTGTTATAAGTCTCTTGCTTGTTTATTTGCATTTATATGATGTCATCATGATCTCATTGGGTCTAGGGTGTGTTAGAAGTCATGTTAGGACTTAGCCTAAGTCATTTGGTTTGAAAAATGTAAAAGTTCTAAAAATGTTGTAAAAAGTTGCTTAGAAACTTTTGTAACTTTTCAAAGTTACTTGGACAACTCTGTCCAAACACCCTAAAATGACCTAGGAGTGTCATAATGGGAATCTACGACAAAAATTAGCCTATTTAAGTCAATTTTGGACCAAATCCTAAGGTTGGATGGTCAGATGTACAAATCTTTAATTTTGGAGAGTTGAGCAGTGTAAGATTTTGTGTGTCTTTATGATTAGTTAGTTGCAAAATAATGTTTTGGATTGTATTATGAATTGAAATCAATGGAGATCTTAGATTAGTTTATTTTCTTTCATTTTTTGTCATTATTTTAGGATTTTTTATTTCTTTCTTTTTTCTACTTAAATATTGTGTTTTTCTTATTCACTCATTCAAACCAGGAGACTGTGTGAAATGGAGACCTAGCTCACTATCCCACCATTAAATCTGTATGGCCTCTTGGGGATAGTGAGTAGACTCCATGTACATATTGTGTAAATAAGCATGGGCCCTAGAAAGCATGTGAAGCAATTTCAATGTCTTTCCCTAGGCGAGGCTATGGTGAGCCTGGCTAGGAAAGACTAAGCTACAAGAGTGATAACTTACTGGGGTGTGCATGAAACTATATATATTGGGGATTATAGGTGAAAGATAGAGATCTTACCAAGATATGGTGACAAGGACAGGGTATAACAAATCCATTTGGTTTCCCAATACTTTCAGACAAACCATGTTGTCAGAATAGTCCTAAAACCCTCCCAAAATACTCATTTTTGGTCAGGGCATTGTATGGAAGGGTGGAACCCTAAAACCTCTAAAATGTTTGAGAGGTTGGATATTGAAACAAGTATACATAATTAATTTTTTGGGTCATTTGTTGTGATTTGGGGGAGAAGTCCTATTTTCCCATAATAGGAGACCTAATAGGGGCTCTTCCTTGTAGCCCTATTTTGTGAAGGATCTATGAGATCAGTAAGTGAGATGCATGAAGAAGGATGTCCAAGACCCCTTAATAGTAAAGGTAAAACATATTTGAGCACCTCCTCAGCTCTACAAGATTTCATGTTTCTATTGGAGGTGGAAAGCCCTTAGATGGCATTAAGGGTTTGTATGTGGGAAAGTAGAAGAGCACCAAGAACTTAAACTAGTCTTGGTAGTTGTTGCATGATAGTTGGGTTGGTCAGTAGACTAGGGGATCAAGCCACAAAAGGAGATCCTATAGGTAAGTAGGTGTGAAGAAGGAGCACCTCAAGGTCACTTTAGAGACCTAGGCATGAGCTTGTGATTGGCTCATCCAACCTCCCTATCAGATTGGTATCAGAGCCCCAAAAGATCTGGGAAAGTAAGTATATGTCAGAGTGTGAATCTAGTGCATCTTCTAGGATGGTGACCAATGTAGAATTGGCTAAGAAGGTAGAAGAATAGAAGGAATAAAATAGGTAGTTGAGGGAAAGATTAGACCAGCTAGCCAAGCATTTGGAAGCGGTGGAAGATAGAATAGAGGAGGTAAATAAAAGGATAGATGAGAAGGAAGGGAAGGATAAGTTAGTGGAGGATAAAGTACCTGAACTAGATCCAATGGTGGAGAAAAAATCTTTCCTAAAATTATTGAAGGCCCTAAGTGGAAAAGCATTAGAGGGTGTACCACTATTTTGTGTCAAAATGGAGCCTATATTAGTCATTGATTGGATTGAGGGCATGGAGAATCACTTTGAATGTGATGGAATTAGTGAAGCTTAGAAGGTAAGTGTAGCTAAGTCAAGACTTAGAGACTCTTCTCTTACATGGTGGAATTTTGTCCAAACAAAGAGGGGAAAAGAAGGAAATAAACCCATAGCCACATGGAGAGGAATAGTGGCGAGGGTTAGATAAGCCTATATGTTAGAGGATTGTGAAATCTAGCTACATAAAAGGAGGCAAAGTCTAAGGCAAAAGTAGAATGATGTCAAGACCTACAATGAGGAGTTTCAAAAGTTATGCCTAAGGTCCAAGGTGGTAGAAGAAGAAAGTATCAAGGTTGATAGATATTTAAATGGTTTGAAGTGGTCTATTCAAGAGGAGATGAGTCTCCTAAGTCCTAAAATAGTGCATCAGTGCTATCAATTGGCTCTAAAGATTGAGGAAAAGAGTAAGAGGAAGTAAGACTCTAGCTCAAGAAATAAAGGTAGAGGAAGAGATCAAAGGGGTCACAGAGGTGGTCACTAAGGGAGGGGAACTAATTAGAGAAACCAAGGAGAGTCTAAACTTGTAGAGAAAAGTGGTGAGACAAACTCTAGAGGGAACTATGGTAGAGGTAGAGGTACTCCTGGAGGTTCTAATAGAGGAAGAGGTGCAGGAAGAAGTAGTTCTTACTTTTCTAGCATGAAGTGCTATAACTATGGACAGATGGGACATCCAACATATAGGTGTCCAAAAAAAGAATCTTCTTTCGATTCAGTGAAGAGAGTGGCATATGCTCAAGAGGACACATCAAATGTCAAATCACTGAAAGTCAGTCACATAGGGTCAAGGATGGGATAAAACCTCATGTTTAGAAGGGTCTTAATAAGGAAACCGGTCAAAGAAGAGCCAAAGAAGAGGAGATCCCTCTTTAGAATAATATTTTAGATCATGGGTAAGGTGTGCAAAGTAATTGTTGATTATGGATACACAAACAATATCATTGCAGAGGAAGCAGCTAAGAAGCTCAATTTGACCAATACACCCCATAACAACCCCTACAAGGTGACATGGTTGAACAAAGGGAAAAGTATCCTAGTGAATGATAAGACATGGGTTGAATTATCTATTGGAGGATACAAAGAGATATTTCTATGTGATGTACTACCCATGGATTCCTTCCATCTCTTATTGGGAAGACCATGGCAATATGATAGAGAAGCCATGTAGGATGGAAGAGGAAACATAGTTACATTTAAGAAAGATGGGAGAATATTCAAAATCCATTCCTTAATGGATGATGATGAAGTGCATACAAAAACACCTAGTGTGTTGCTTAGTAGTGGAAAGGAACTACTACATACACTTCAAGAAGAAGAAAGTGAGGGGTATGCTATAGTTCCGAAACCCAAGGAAGTGGAGAAGCCTAGCCAAGTAGCTATACTAGTAGAGATCCAAGATTTTCTTTGGAGATATAAGGACATAATTAGTGATGGCACACTAGCAACCCTACTTCCTAAGAGGTCTATATGTCATCAAATAGACTTTATACTAGGATCCTCATTACCAATTAAAGAAACCTCAAAGCTCACGCTAGAGAAGAACCAAGAAGTGGCAAGGAAAGGGAAAGAGCTACTTGATCAAGGGCTAATAAAGAAAAGCATCAATCCATGTGTAGTACTAATGGTCTTAGCATCCAAGAAAGGTGGTAAGTGGAGACTTTGCATTGATTCAAGGGAAATAAATAGGATCACTATTAGATATAGATTCCCTATACCTAGGATAGAGGATCTAATGGATTTCCTAGGAGGAGCCCAATAATTCACTAAGTTGGATCTCAAAAGTGGATACCATCAAATCAGGATAAAGGATGGGGATGAGTGGAAAACAACCTTCAAAACTACTGAAGGGTTGTATGAGTGGCTTGTGATTCTATTTGGGCTTACTAATGCCCCTAGCACATTCATGAGATTGATGAACAAAGTGATAAAGGAATATAAAAGAAGAGTTTTGGTAGTATATCTTGATGATATACTCATCTTCAGTAAGACAAAAGAGGAACACCTAAAATATTTGGAGGTTGTGCTCAAAAGACTCCATGAAGAACATTTCTCTATTAAATTGGAAAAATGTGAGTTCCTCATGCAATAACTTGTCTACTTGGGATTTTTAGTATCTTAGGGTACATTGAAGATGGATCCAAGTAAGGTGGGAGCCATCCTAAACTAGACTACACCAACCACATGGAGAGAAGTTAGGATTTTCCATGGCTTAACCCAATTTTATAGGAAATTCATATGGAATTTTAGTGGCATTTGTGCACCAGTGATAGACACCATTCAAGGTGGGTTGAAGACCAAGTTCAAGTGGGATCAAGAAGCAAGAAGAGCATTTGAGAAGTTGAAACAAAAAGTAGCTACCGAACCTATTCTCCTACTACCAAGATTTGATAAGTTTTTCATTTTGGAGTGTGATGCAAGTGGGATAGTAGTTAGAGGAGTGTTAAGTCAAGAAGGTAGGCCCATAGCCTTATTTAGTGAGATGATCAATGAGGCTAAGAAGAATTAATCAACCTATGACTTGGAATTATATGCCTTAGTCTAGTCACTTAGGAAATGGAGACATTACCTCCTTCCTAAGTAATTTTTGGTTTTCACAGACAATCAGACCTTAAGATGCATCAATACACATAATAATCTAAGAAATAGACACCTAAAATGGATGGAATATCTAGAGGAATTCATATTTACTATCAAGCACAAGAAGGGATAGATGAACAAGGTAGAAGATACATTGAGCCAGAGATTATTGACAGTCAAGGAAGTCCAACTCCAAAGCATTAGTATAGACAGCTACAAGGACCTCTACAAGGATGATGAAGACTTCTTAGAGGCTTACAAGGTATGTTCTAATTTTTAGAACCATTTTCACAATCAATTTGTAGAATATACCTTGAATAGTGGTTTTTTGTTTAAGGGGAATCAGTTATGTTTTCCTAAGGGATCAATGAGAGAAAATATCAGTCAAAAGAAGCACAATGGGAGTCTTAGTGGCCATTTTGGCATCAAGAAGACCATGGATTTAGTCCAAAGACTCTAGATTACTGGCCTAAATTGCCTAGAGATGTGAGAAGATATGTGGAATAGTGTGTTATATGCATGAAAGCCAAAGGAGGAGAAAGCAATATAGGCCTATACCAGCCTTTACCCATTCCCAATAGGCCATGGGAGTGCATCAACATGGACTTCATAGTGGGGCTTCCTAAGACCAAGACAGGGATAGATAGCATCTATGTGGTGGTAGCCATATTTAGCAAAATGAGTCACTTTATCCATTAGAAAACAACTCATGATGCTAGCCACATAGCTCATCTCTTCTTCGAGGAGGTTGTGAGGATCCATGGACTTCCTCTTAGTATTATATCAGATAGAGATGCTAAGTTCATGGACCATTTTTGGAAGACCCTATGGAGTAGATTGCATACAAACCTATCTTTTGGTTCATCTTACCATCCACAATATCATGCCCAAAATAAACTACACAAAAATGAACAAATTTTATTTTTTTTCCAACATCTAAGGTGAACGAATAAGGAGAACATATGGTTAGAATATAAGTGTTACAATGTGAGGGGTATTATGGCCAACAAGGTCATGTGGTGATCCCACACACATAACCTATGTTGGACAACCTCCCTCCACAACATGGTTAGGGTTGACTAACCTGTAAGGAAACTCAGGTGCGGAAACAACTTCCTACGCTAATCTCTATAGGAGAGTATTGTGCAAATTCTTATAAATCCTTACAATTTCAGATTCGTTAACTACTTTAACAAAGATATTGCAACCACATACCATACATACAGAAAAATAGAGAATGACACAATGATATACCCTGGGGAAAACCTTTCGGTAAAAAACCCCAGCACTCCAAAACCTACACAATGTATTATCCTCAACACAAAGATTACAATACACTTGCAATGCAAGTTCTTTCAGGAAATGAGAGACAAAGCCAACAAGACTTAAATTTTTGTTATATCTCTCCCATAGGAGCAGCATCATATATATAGACTCCTCTGGACCCAAAAATAGGCACAACCACCAAGACCCATGCACAAAGCCACATGTACATAGTTGTTACATGAAATCCCAAGAATAGGCGTCCATCCCTAGAATAGACTATGACATCTTGTCATAGAATCCACCAAAAATAACGGTCACAAGAGAAGTCTAAGAGAATCTGTCATACCAACCTATTTTTGGCATATTCTCTTACACACACCAACCACTTCTTCTTGGGCACCCAAATAGGCCCTAGTCATAAGATGCTCTTACACCTGTCATAGCACATTCCTTAAATAGTTCTTACACATCATAGGAATCTATCATGACCATTTTAGTCATGATCTCCTTATGCACAAGATGCCAACACATCAAGTGGAGTGACACATCAACATGCCAACTAGACATGTACACTCACACTTAATTACATTATTTGCAAAAAATACATTTACAAAACAAATAATAAGAATAGGAATTATCCAAGGTTGAGACACCTTATTCCTAACATTCTCCCACTTGTCGAACACCTTGTAAGAGCAATAGGAACATAACAGGAACTTTAACCTCTATAGGCCAAAAGGCCCATAGACTCCGAACACCATCTGAACTTCTTAGTGCCCACTGGTTTCATTAATGCATCTGCAACATTCTTCACAGTATCTCCCTTCTCAAATTTACCTTTCCATCTTCCACCATATCTCTCACAAAGTGAAACTACGCATCAATGTGCTTCATTCTGGCATGGAAAGTTGGATTATTTGCAAGGCAAATAGCGCTCTGACTGTCACACCAAATAGTAATCTATTCTGCATCAACACCAACATCAGAACACAATCTTCTAAGCCAAATGGCTTCTTTACAAGCATGAGTAGTAGCCATGTACTCAGCTTCTGTAGTGGACAAAGCAACCACAGGTTGTCACTTACTCATCCAGCTAATGGCACCACCAAACATAGTGAACACATAAGCACTGGTGGATCTCCTACTGTCAATATCACCTGCCCAATCTAAATCCACAAACCCATGAATACAAACTGAATGCAAAGATCTAGAAGAATTACCATGATAACATATGGAGTAATCTGATGTACCCCTCAAATATCTAAATACTCACTTAACTGCATCCCAATGTACCCGTCTAGGATTAGCCATAAACCGACTCAGGACTCCCACTGCTTGGGCAATGTCTGGTCTAGTACAGACCATAGCATACATAAGACTACCAACTACACTAGCATAAGGTACTCTACTCATGTCCTCCACCTCACTAGGAGATTTTGGACAATAATCTATAGATAACTTTGTTCCCACATAAATAGGAACACATAGTGGTCTATAATCTGCCATGTTGAACCTATCCAACACAGACTTCACATACTTACTCTGACTCAACCAAAGTTTTCTATTAGACCTGTCTCTACTGATTTCCATACCCAAGATGTACCTAGCTACCCCAAGATCTTTCATCTCAAACTGTGCTGACAACTAAGATTTAAAATCAGAAATCATACCCTTACCCTTCCCAAACAACAACATATCATCAACATATAATGCAACAATAAGAAGGTGATCATTTTCAACTTTGAAATAAACACAATGATCTGATTTTGATCTTAAAAATCCAATTGACAACACAAAGGCATCAAACTTAAGGTACCACATCCTAGGAGATTGCTTCAAACCATATAGAGATTTCTTTAATCTGCAAACTAAGGATTCTTTACCTTTAACAATGTCGTGCTCAGGCTGTGACATATAAATCTCTTCCTCCAAATCACCATGAAGGAAAGTTGTCTTCACATCCATCTATTCTATCTCTAAATCATATGATGCAGAAAGAGATAACAGAAATCTAATGGATGTCAACTTTGCAACAGGAGAGAATATTTCACCATAATCTATTCCCTCTACCTGTGAATACCCCTTTGCAACCAATCTAGCTTTATACCTTTCAACACTGCCATCTGCACAGAATTTCTTCTTGAACACCCATTTATAGCCAACAGATTTTCTCCCTTTAGGCAAAGGTACAAGGTCCCAAGTTTTTTTTTCTCCAATGAAGCCATCTCATCATCCATAGCCTCAATCTAGGAACCTGCATCTTCCATGCCCAAAGCCTCTTTCACAGATCTAGGCTCATCAGTGTTAGTAATCAAAGAAAAGGCACAACTGGAATCTAACATAGAATAACCAAACCTTTCTGGTTGCTTTCTTTCTCTTGTGGATCTCCTCAAGGGCTATGGTTGAGGTTGTTCTTCCTCTTCTTCCAAACTATCAGAGCTGCTAGAGCTCTCCTCATCATTAGACCCAACATGGTCTCTCTGTTCAGTCTTCTCAGGGGTAGGAGGCAACTGAACAACATCTTTTTCCTTTTCTTTTTCATCTGGTTGTAGCACAATAGGAGAAGATGTTAGCTCTCTGAAAATAACATTTCTACTATACAACACCTTACTAGTCACAGGATCCCAAAGCTTGTATCCTTTCACACCAGCACTATATCCGATGAAAATACATTTAACGGCTTTGTTTTCCAACTTAGATCTTTTCTCCTTTGGAACATGTGCATAAGCTTCACAACCAAAAACATGAAGATGTCTAATTGAAGGCTTCTTACCAGACCACACCTCCATGGGTGTCTTACCAACAAGGGCTGATGTAGGAGATCTGTTAACCAGATAGCAAGTAGTGGCCATAGCTTTGGCCCAAAACCTTTGTTCTAAACCAGCTCCACTAAGCATACTCCTAGCCTTCTCCATCAATGTCCTGTTCATTCTCTCTGCAACTCCATTTTGTTGTGGGGTATAAGGAGTTGTCTTATGCCTCTCGATACCTTGTTCTTTACAGAACTGTTCAAACTCTCCTGAGAAAAACTCACCACCATTGTCAGTTCTCACACACTTAATCTTCTTACTAGTCTGATTCTCTATAAGAGCTTTAAATTCCTTGAACCGACTAAAGACTTTTGTCTTACTTTTAAGAAAATAAATCCATGCCCTTCTACTATAATCATCTATGAAAGATCAAAAAATACAGACTTGGAGATTGAAGGAACTGGTACAGGACCAAATACATCAAAATGAATAAGATCCAAAACATTAGAAGATTTGTGAGAACTAGAGTAAAACTAAACATGATTTTGTTTACCATAGACACAGTGTTCATAGAAGTCAAACTCGAGATTGTAATCATTTAACCCCTCAATGAGATTTTTATTTTTTAGGGTTCTGAGACCCTTTTCACCAATGTGGCCAAATCTCATATGCCACAACATTGTCTTTTCTGCAGGAAACTTTGCTTCCAAAGTGTTTGCACTACCATCGAAACCAATAGCCATAGACTTCTTCACTGCTTGTTCAGATGGTGGGGATGAAGAACTATTACATAGAGGAATACATGCATCTAGCTGAAATAAGGTACCTCTCCTAGTACCTCTTGCAAGCACTATCGATCCTCTTATCATCTTGCATCCTTCTTTCAAAAAAACAACTTGCACACCTACATCATTCAGCATACTTACAGATAATAGGTTTCATGCCAAACTCAGAATGTGCATAACTCTATTGATTCCCTTTACTCATCCATCAGGAAATTTGATAGTGACCCTTCCGCGTCCAACTATCTTTAGGTGAGAATCATCACCCAAGTACACCTTTCCACCATTGAACTCTTCATATTTTGAGAACCAGTTTCGATGAGAGGTCATGTGAAAAGATGCACCCAAGTCAACCAACCACACATCATTAGATGCATGGGCTGCCAAAGCTACGATGAATGCATCACCATCTTTTTGAGATCTTTCTGAAGCTGAATCTGAACCTTTCTTCTTCTTCTTCAGCTCTTTGCAGTCTTTACGGAAGTGCCCAGATTTATCACAGTTCCAACATTTTGCCTTGGACTTATTGGAAGTCTTTGACTTCCCACGGGATTTGGATCTACCCTTATTGTTAGACTTATTTTCATTTTTCTTCCCTCTTTCAGTGGATCTCCCACGAATAGCAAGGGCTTCTTTTTTCAAAATGGAAGCCTTTCTCTACATCTCCTCTGATAGCAGTGAAGACACCACATCATCCATTTTGAAGGTGACTAAAGTGCTTCTGAGAGCCATCAAAAGATGGTCCCATGAATCCGGTAAAGAACACAAAAGTGTGTAGCAACGATCCTCCTCCTCTAACTTGACACCAGCTGATGTCAATTGTACAGCCAACAAATTAAATGCATTTAAATGATCCGTTAAGGATCCACCTTCCTCCATTTGTAGAGAGTACAACTTCTTCCTCAGGAACAACTTGTTCACCAGAGATTTGGCCTGATACATGGCCGCAAGTCTTTCCCACAAACTATTTGCGGTTTTCTCATCTAGAACATTCAGAAGGACTGCATCGGTTAAACAGAGTCTTATGAGACCCTTAGCTTTACGGTCTTTGATATCCCAATCTACTTGAGCTATAGTTGCTGGTCTTGTAGCACTTGAAGTCACTTCCCATAGGTCAGGATCTTCCAACATGTCTTCCATCTTGAGTTTCCACAACTCGAAATTAGTGCCATTAAATTTCTCCACCTCCATTCTTCCATATGATGAACTTGCCATCTCAATCTGCAAATAAGATTCAGAATGCTCTGCAAAAAACTCCCACTCAAACTTGAGATCAGCTCAAAAAACCCTACCCAACAACTAGGATCAAAAGTTGATCAAGCTCTGATACCACTTGTAAGGAAACTCAGGTGCGGAAACAGCTTCCTACACTAATCTCTATAGGAGAGTATTGTGCAAATTCTTATAAATCCTTACAATTTCAGATTCGTTAACTACTTTAACAAAGATATTGCAACCACATACCATACATACAGAAAAATAGAGAATGACACAATGATATACACTGGGTAAAACCTTTCGGTAAAAAACCCCAGCACTCCAAAACTTGCACAATGTATTATCTTCAACACAAAGATTACAATACACTTGCAATGCAAGTTCTTTCAAGAAATGAGAGACAAAGCCAACAAGACCTAAATTTCTATTATATCTCTCCCATAGAAGTAGCATCATATATATAGACTCCTCTGGACCCAAAAATAGGCACAACCACCAAGACCCATGCACAAAGCCACATGTACACAGTTGTTACATGCAATCCCAAGAATAGGAATCCATCCCTAGAATAGACTATGACAGCTTGTCATAGAATCCGCCAAAAATAACGGTCACAAGAGAAGTGTAAGAGAATCTGTCATACCAACCTATTTTTGGCATATTCTCTTACACACACCAACCACTTCTTCTTGGACACCCAAATAGGCCCTAGTCATAAGATGCTCTTACACCTGTCATAGCACATTCCTTAAATAGTTCTTACGCGTCATAGGAATACATCATGACCATTTCAGTCATGATCTCCTTATGCACAAGATGCCGACACATCAAGTGGAGTGACACATCAACATGCCAACTAGACATGTACACTCACACTTAATTACATTATTTGCAAAAAATACATTTACAAAACAAATAATAAGAATAGGAATTATCCAAGGTTGAGACACCTTATTCCTAACATAACCCTAAGTGATAAAAGTGAACAAGGTGACTGATGACACCAACGAGAATAAGTTTAGGAAAGGGGTTTAAAAGATGGTTCTATAACACATGAAGTTATTAGAAAGGAACATCGAACATGACAAGGGTTGGTTTAAAAGACACCTACACTACTACAGAAAAAAATAACTCTTTACATGCACTGAGACACTATGCAATTACGAAATAGGTACTAAAAGATAGCTCAAAAGGAAGTTCATGTTTAGGGGGTTACTAGATATAACATCTCCCTAGAGATTCTAGAACACTGAGAAGAAAATATATAATGAGCTTCCTAGGGGACTACATTAGTATACTAAGTTCACCATTATGACTCTTACTAAAATGTTCAACATCAAGTTTGCTCCGATTTGCAGATCTAAATGTGAATCATTTTCTTCCCCATAGAATTGCTATAATCCAAAAAAAGAATATGAGTAACCATCACCCAAATGAGATGAAACTAGTTTATTAAATGAAGAGTGCATTAAGGCAACTCGCTTACTAATATACATTTAGTTATTTTACATGTAAGCTTAGAAGATTAAGAAATTCAATTAAGTATCAAGTTGTACCCAAGAGTTAAATTTGTATATATTAGTATATGATTTTGAATAAAAATATACAAAATCCATTAGATAAAATTTCATATAAAAACATATATTAAATTCACTAATTTAAGAATCTAAATATATATTTATTTCATAAGTAAAAGTTTAAAAACAATAAATTTTACTATTACTCAAATAAATTATCAAATCCCTTAATAATTTTAATGTTATTATCTTATATATCCCAATATAACATACATATATATATACATACATACATATATATATATACATATATATATATATATATATATATACATATATACATATACATATATATATACATACATACATATATGTATATATATATATATGTATATATATATATATACATATATATATATATATATATATACATATATATATATATATATATATATACATATATATATATATATACATATATATATATATATATATATATATATATATACATATATATATATATATATATAT
>BSBK01009982.1:82500-113570 GCA_027943335.1 Chamaecyparis obtusa | reverse complement strand
GCGAGCGCCGCTCGGCTCGACGAGCTCGATGGGGATCCCGTCCGCGGGCGAGCTGGGCGTGGCTACACGTATGACCCGAAAGTTTTTTTTTTTTTTTTTTTTTTTTAACTCTGGTTTTTTCGTTCTTATCCTCGTACGGGGCCTCCTTTGTTCATTTTTTTTCCGCGAGTTTCGACCCCGCCCGAGAGCGAGCTCGGCGCCGATCCCGCCCCGCCGCTCCCCGGAGAGCTCGACCGGTTCGGTTCCGCTCGGATCGGACCCCCGCCCTGCGAGAGCCGCCGCTCGGCTCGACGAGCTCGATGGGGATCCCGTCCAGCGGGCGAGCTGGGCGTGGCTACACGTATGACACGAATGTAATTTTTTTTTTTTTTTTTTTTTTTTAACTCTGGTTTTTTCGTTCTTATCCTCGTACGGAGCCTCCTTTGTTCATTTTTTTTTCCGCGAGTTTCGACCCCGCCCGGGAGCGAGCTCGGCGCCGATCCCGCCCCGCCGCTCCCCCGGAGAGCTCGACCGGTTCGGTTCCGCTCCGATCGGACCCCGCCCGCGAGCGCCGCTCGGCTCGACGAGCTCGATGGGGATCCCGTCCGCGGGCGAGCTGGGCGTGGCTACACGTATGACCCGAATGTAATTTTTTTTTTTTTTTTTTTTTTTTTTTTAACTCTGGTTTTTTCGTTCTTATCCTCGTACGGAGCCTCCTTTGTTCATTTTTTTCCCGCGAGTTTCGACCCCGCCCGGGAGCGAGCTCGGCGCCGATCCCGCCACCGCCGCTCCCCGGAGGAGCTCGACCGGTTCGGTTCCGCTCGGATCGGACCCCGCCCGCGAGCGCCGCTCGGCTCGACGAGCTCGATGGGGATCCGTCGCGGGCGAGCTTGGGGCGGGCCGAGCTGAAGTGGGCGGTGGCTACACGTATGACCCGAATGTAATTTTTTTTTTTTTTTTTTTTTAAAACTCTGGTTTTTTCGTTCTTATCCTCGTACGGAGCCCTCCTTTGTTCATTTTTTTTTCCGCGAGTTTCGACCCCGCCCGGGAGCGAGCTCGGCGCCGATCCCGCCCCGCCGCTCCCCGGAGGAGCTCGACCGGTTCGGTTCCGCTCGGATCGGACCCCGCCCGCGAAGAGCGCCGCTCGGCTCGACGAGCTCGATGGGGATCCCGTCCGCGGGCGAGCTGGGCGTGGCTACACGTATGACCCGAATGTAATTTTTTATTATTTTTTTTTTTTTTTTTTTTAACTCTGGTTTTTCGTTCTTATCCTCGTACGGAGCCTCCTTTGTTCATTTTTTTTTCCGCGAGTTTCGACCCCGCCCGGGAGCGAGCTCGGCGCCGATCCCGCCTCGCCGCTCCCCGGAGGAGCTCGACCGGTTCGGTTCCGCTCGGATCGGACCCCCGCCCGCGAGCGCCGCTCGGCTCGACGAGCTCGATGGGGATCCCGTCCCGCGGGCGAGCTGGGCGTGGCTACACGTATGACCCGAATGTAATTTTTTTTTTTTTAATTTTTTTTTTTAACTCTGGTTTTTTCGTTCTTATCCTCGTACGGAGCCTCCTTTGTTCATTTTTTTTCCCGCGAGTTTCGACCCCCGCCCGGGAGCGAGCTCGGCGCCGATCCCGCCCCGCCGCTCCCCGGAGGAGTGCTCGACCGGTTCGGTTCCGCTCGGATCGGACCCCGCCCGCGAGCGCCGCTCGGCTCGACGAGCTCGATGGGGATCCCGTCCGCGGGCGAGCTGGGCGTGGCTACACGTATGACGCGAATGTATTTTTTTTTTTTTTTTTTTTTTTTTTTAACTCTGGTTTTTTCGTTCTTATCCTCGTACGGAGCCTCCTTTGTTCATTTTTTTTTTTCCAGCGAGTTTCGACCCCCGCCCCGGAGCGAGCTCGGCGGCCGATCCCGCCCCGCCGCTCCCCGGAGGAGCTCGACCGGTTCGGTTCCGCTCGGATCGGACCCCGCCCCGCGAGCGCCGCTCGGCTTCGACGAGCTCGATGGGGATCCCGTCCCGCGGGCGAGCTGGGCGTGGCTACACGTATGACCCGAAAGTAATTTTTTTTTTTTTTTTTTTTTTTTTTAACTCTGGTTTTTTCGTTCTTATCCTCGTACGGGGCCTCCTTTGTTCATTTTTTTTCCGCGAGTTTCGACCCCCGCCCGGGAGCGAGCTCGGCGCCGATCCCGCCCCGCCGCTCCCCGGACGAGCTCGACCGGTTCGGTTGCCGCTCGGATCGGACCCCGCCCGCGAGCGCCGCTCGGCTCGACGAGCTCGATGGGGATCCCGTCGCGGGCGAGCTGGGCGTGGCTACACGTATGACCCGAATGTAATTTTTTTTTTTTTTTTTTTTTTTTTTTTTTAACTCTGGTTTTTTCGTTCTTATCCTCGTACGGAGCCTCCTTTGTTCATTTTTTTTCCGCGAGTTTCGACCCCGCCCCGGGAGCGAGCTCGGCGCCGATCCCGCCCCGCCGCTCCCCGGAGGAGCTCGACCGGTTCGGTTCCGCTCGGATCGGACCCCGCCCGCGAGCGCCGCTCGGCCTCGACGAGCTCGATGGGGATCCCGTCCGCGGTGCGAGCTGGGCGTGGCTACACGTATGACGCGAATGTATTTTTTTTTTTTTTTTTTTTTTTTTTTTTAACTCTGGTTTTTTCGTTCTTATCCTCGTACGGAGCCTCCTTTGTTCATTTTTTTTTCCGCGAGTTTCGACCCCGCCCGGGAGCGAGCTCGGCGCCGATCCCGCCCCGCCGCTCCCCGGAGAGCTCGACCGGTTCGGTTCCGCTCGGATCGGACCCCGCCCGCGAGCGCCGCTCGGCTCGACGAGCTCGATGGGGATCCCGTCCGCGGGCGAGCTGGGCGTGGCTACACGTATGACCCGAATGTAATTTTTTTTTTTTTTTTTTTTTTAACTCTGGTTTTTTCGTTCTTATCCTCGTACGGAGCCTCCTTTGTTCATTTTTTTTCCGCGAGTTTCGACCCCGCCCCGGGAGCGAGCTCGGCGCCGATCCTGCCCCGCCGCTCCCCGGAGAGCTCGACCGGTTCGGTTCCGCTCGGATCGGACCCCGCCCCGCGAGCGCCGCTCGGCTCGACGAGCTCGAATGGGATCCCGTCCGCGGGCGAGCTGGGCGTGGCTACACGTATGACCCGAATGTAATTTTTTTTTTTTTTTTTTTTTTTTTTTAACTCTGGTTTTTTCGTTCTTATCCTCGTACGGAGCCTCCTTTGTTCATTTTTTTTCCGCGAGTTTCGACCCCGCCCGGGAGCGAGCTCGGCGCCGATCCCGCCTCGCCGCTCCCCGGAGAGCTCGACCGGTTCGGTTCCGCTCGGATCGGACCCCGCCCGCGAGCGCCGCTCGGCTCGACGAGCTCGATGGGGATCCCGTCCGCGGGCGAGCTGGGCGTGGCTACACGTATGACCCGAATGTAATTTTTTTTTTTTAATTTTTTTTTAAACTCTGGTTTTTTCGTTCTTATCCTCGTACGGAGGCCTCCTTTGTTCATTTTTTTTCCGCGAGTTTCGACCCCGCCCGGGGAGCGAGCTCGGCGCCGATCCCGCCCCGCCGCTCCCCGGAGAGCTCGACCGGGTTCGGTTCCGCCTCGGATCGGACCCCGCCCGCGAGCGCCGCTCGGCTCGACGAGCTCGATGGGGATCCCGTCCGCGGGCGAGCTGGGCGTGGCTACACGTATGACGCGAATGTATTTTTTTTTTTTTTTTTTTTTTTTTTAACTCTGGTTTTTTCGTTCTTATCCTCGTACGGAGCCTCCTTTGTTCATTTTTTTTCCGCGAGTTTCGACCCCGCCCGGAGCGAGCTCGGCGCCGATCCCGCCCCGCCGCTCCCCGGAGAGCTCGACCGGTTCGGTTCCGCTCGGATCGGACCCCGCCCGCGAGCGCCGCTCGGCTCGACGAGCTCGATGGGGATCCCGTCCGCGGGCGAGCTGGGCGTGGCTACACGTATGACCCGAAAGTAATTTTTTTTTTTTTTTTTTTTTTTTTTTAATTTAACTCTGGTTTTTTCGTTCTTATCCTCGTACGGGGCCTCCTTTGTTCATTTTTTTCCGCGAGTTTCGACCCCGCCCGGGGAGCGAGCTCGGCGCCGAGATCCCCGCCCCGCCGCTCCCCGGAGAGCTCGACCGGTTCGGTTCCGCTCGGCTTGATCAGCTCTGGTCGCTAGATCACTTGACAAAATTAGGCTCAACAGGCAGATCAACTCGGGTCACCAACTAGATCAACTCAGGTCGCAAACTAGATCATCTCGGGTGGCTAGATCAACTCTGCTCGCTAGTCGGTAACTCATACTGCCATAATAAATTAGGTCCACTACAACGACTCTGGTCGCTCGGTCGACTAAGGTGACTCAGGTCACTGGGTGGACTTGGTCGACTCGGTCGACCTCGATCGACTCGGGGTCACCGAGTTGACTCAGGTAGCCAAATCGACTCAGGTCGAGTCAGTCACCTGACCGACCCGGTCGACTCGGGTCGACGCAGTCAACTTGAGTCAACTCAGTTGACTTGGATCACCGGGTCGACTAGGGTGACTTAGGTCGACTCAGCTGACTCGGTTGAACTCAGGTCGACTCAAGTCGACTTGGGTTGTCGGATCTACTCGGGCCTCTAGATTGCACGGTGTCACTAGATCAACTCAAGTTGCTAGCGAGATCAGCTCAGGTCACCACACAGGTAACCAACTAGATCAACTCGGGTCACTAGATCAGCTTGGGTCACCAGCTAGATCAGCTCTAGTCGCTAGATCACCTGACAAAATCAGGTCACTAACTAGATCAGCCTGGGTCCACCAACCATTTCATCTTAGGTCGCCAACTAGATCAGCTTAGGTCGCTAACTAGATCAACTCAGGTCGCCAGATCAGCTCTGGTTGCCAGCCAAAAACTTTTGACTGCCATAATAAATTGGGTCACCACAGCGACTCGGGTCACCAGGTCGACTCGGTTGACTCGGGTCACCAGGTCGACTTGGTTGAATCAGGTCACTGGGTCGACTCGGTCGACTCGATGGACTTGGGTCACCAGGTTGACTTGGTTGACTCAGGTCACCGGGTCGACTCAGTCACCTGACTGACTCGGTCGACTCGGGATGACTCAGTTGACTCAGGTCATCGGATCGACTCGAGTCACCAAGTTGACTCGGGTCACCGGGTCGACTTGGGTTGTCAGATCGACTCGGGCCTCTGGATCAGTACGGGTCACTGGATCAACTCAAGTCGCTAGCGAGATCAACTCAGGTCACCACACGGGTCGCCAACTAGATCAACTCACATCGCCAGATCAGCTTGGGTCACCAACCAGATCAACTCTGGTCGCTAGATCACCTGACAAACTTAAGTCACCAGCCAGATTAGCTTAGGTCACCAGCCAGTAACTCTGACTACCATAATAAATTAGGTCACCACAGTGACTCAGGTAACTGGGTTGACTCAGTCGACTCAGGTCGACTCAGTTGACTCAGGTCACCGGGTCGACTCGATCGACTCAGTTGACTCGATTCACCGGGTTGACTTAGGTTACTGGGTTGACACGATCGACTCAGTTGACTCAGGTCATTGGGTGGACTCCGTTGACTTAATCGACTCAGGTCACCGGGTTGACTCAGTCACCTGACTGACTCGGGTCGACTTGGTTGACTCGGGTCACAAGGTCGACTTGGTTGACTCGGGTCATCAGGTCGACTTGGTTGATTCGGGTCATCGGGTCGATCTCGGTTGAGTCGGGTCACCAGGTCGACTCAGGTCGACTTGGGTTACCAGATCGACTCAGGCCTCTGGATCAGGATGGGTTACTGGATCAACTCAAGTTGCTAGCAAGATCAACTTAGGTCACCACACGGGTCACCAACTAGATCAACTCTGGTCGCCAGATTAGCTTGGGTCACCAACCAGATCAACTCTGGTCTCCAGATCACCTAACAAAAATTAGGTCACTAGCAACTTGGGTCACTGGGTCGACTCAATTGACTCAGGTCACCGGGTGAACTCGGTCGACCTCAGTTGACTCGGGTCACCGGGTCGACTCGGTTGACTCGGGTCATTGGGTCGACTCGGTCGAGTCAGGTCACCAGGTCGACTCGATCGAGTCGGGTCATCGGGTCGACTCAGGTCGTCGGGTTGACTCAGGTCAACTCGGTTGACTCAGGTCACCGGGTCGACTCGGTTGACTTGGGTCACCGCATCGACCTGGTTTGACTCAGGTCACTGCGTCGACTCGGTTGACTCGGGGTCATCGGGTTGACTCGGTTGACTCGGGTCATCGGGTCGACTCGGTTGACTCAGGTCACTGGGTTGACTCAATTGACTCAGGTCACTGGGTCGACTCGGTTGACTCGGGTCACCGAGTCAACTCGAATCGACTTGGGTTGCCGGATCGACTCAGGCCTCTAGATTGGGATGGGGTCACTAGATCAACACAAGTCGCTAGTGAGATCAACTCAGGTCACCACACGGGTCACCAACTAGATCAACTCAGGTCACCAAATCAGATTGGGTCACTAGCCAGATCAGCTCTGGTCGCCAGGATCACCTCACAAAATTAGGTCGACAGCCAAATCAGGCTTAGGTTGCCAACTAGATCAATTCAGGGTCACCAGATCAGCTCTAGTCACCAGCCAGTAACTCTGACTGCCATAATAAATTAGGTCACCATAGTGACTCAGGTCGCTGGGTCGACTCGATCGACTCGGGTCCACCAGGTCAACTCGGTTGACACGGGTCACTGGGTCGACTCGGTCGACTCTGTTGACTCGAGTCACCGGGTTGACTCGGTCGACTCAGGTCACTAGGTCGACTTAGGTCGACTCAGTCACCTGACTGACTCGTCGACTTGGGTCGACTTGGTTGCCTCGAGTCATCGTGTTAAACTCAGTTGACTCAGGTCATCGGGTCAACTCAGTTGACTCCGGTCATTGGGTCAACTCAGTTGACTCAAGTCATCAGGTCAACTTAGTTGAATCAGGTCACTGGGTCGAGTCGGTCGACGCGGTTGACTCAGGTCACCAGGTCGACTTGGGTTGCCGGATCGACTCGGGCCTCTAGATCAAGATGGGATCATCGGGTCAACTCAAGTTACTAGCGAGATCAACTCAGGTCACCACATGGGTCGCCAACTAGATCAACTTGGGTCACCAGATTAGCTTGGGTCACCAGCTAGATCAGCTCTGGTCGCCATATCAGCTTATGTCACCAACTAGATCAACTCAGGTCGGCCAGCCAATAACTTTGACTGCCATAATAAATTGGGTCACCATAGTGATCGGGGTCGCTAGGTCAACTTGGTTGACTCAGGTCATAGGGTCGACTCGGTTGACTCAGTTGACTCAGGTCATTGGGTCGACTCAGTTGACTCATGTCACTGGGTCGACTCGAGTCACCAGGTCGACTCGGTTGACTCAGGTCACTAGGTCGACTCGGGTCAACTCAGTCACCTTACTAACTTAGGTAGACTTGGTTGACTTGGGTCACCAGGTCAACTTAGGTCATCAGGTCAACACGGTTGACTCAGGTCACTAGGTCAACTCTGTCGACTCAGGTCACCAAGTCAGCTGGGTCGACTTAGTCAACTCTGGTCACCGGGTCGACTCAGTTGATTCGAGTCACCGGGTCACTGGGTCGACTCGGTTGGCTCGGGTCATCGAGTTGACCAGGTTGACTCGGGTCACTGGGTCGACTCGGTGGACTCGAGTCGACTCGATTGACTCAGGTCGAGTTGGGTTGCCGGCTCGACTCGGGCCTCTGGATCGGGATGGGTCACTGGATCAACTCAAGTCGCTAGCGAGATCAACTCAGGTCACCACACGGATCACCAACTAGATTTACTCAGGTCGCCATATCAGCTTGGGTCACCAACCAGATCAGCTCTTGTCACCAGATCACCTGACAAAATTAGTTCACCAACCAGATCAGGTTAGGTCACCAATTAGATCAACTCAGGTCGCTAGATTAGCTCTGGTCGCCAGTGAGTAACTCCCGACTGCCATAATAAATTGGGTCACCACAAAAACCCCTGGTCGCTGGGTCGACTCAGTCAACTCAGTCAACTTGATCAACTCGGGTCACCGGGTCAACTCGGGTCATCGGGTCAACTCGGGTCACTGGGTCGACTCGGTCGACGTGGGTCACCGAGTCGACTTGGGTTGCCGAATCAACTTAGGCCTCGAGTCGACTTGGGTTGACACGGGTCGACCTAGTCGACTTAGGTCACTAGGTTGACTCAATTGATTCAGGTCACTAGGTCAACTCAGTCGACTCTGGTTTACTCGGGTCGACTCGGTCACCTGACCGACTCGGGGACACCACGTCGACTCAGTCGACTCGGTTGACTCGGGGTCATCGAGTCGACTCGGTTGACTCGGGTCATCGAGTCGACTCGGTTGACTCAGGTCACTCGGTCAACTCGATAGACTCGGGGTCACCGAGTCGACTTGGGTTGCCGGATTGACTCAGGCCTCTGGATCAGGGACGGGTCACTGGATCAACTCAAATCGCTAGCAAGATCAACTCAGGTCAACCACACGGGTCGCCAACTAGATCAACTTGAGTCACCAAATCAACTTGGGTCACCAGCCAGATCAGCTCTGGTCTCCAGATGACCTGACAAAATTAGGTCACTAGCCAGATCAGCTTAGGTCACCCACTAGATCAATTCAGGTTGCCAGCTCAGCTCTGGTCGCCAGCTAGTAACTTTAACTGCCATAATAAATTAGGTCACCACAGCGACTTGGGTCACTGGGTCGACTCAGTTGACTCGGGTCATCGGGTCAACTCGGTCGACTCAGTTGACTTGGGTCACCAGGTCGACTCGGTTGACTCGAGTTCATTGGGTCGACTCAGTTGACTCGGGTCACTGGGTCGACTCAATTGAGTCAGGTCACTGGGTCGACTCGGTCAACTTAGGTCATCGGGTCGACTCAGTCACCTAACCGACTCGGTCGACTAAGGTCGACTCGGATCACCGGGTTGAATCGATCGACTTGGTTGACTCGGGTCACCGCGTCAACTCAGTTGACTCGGGTCGACTCGGTTGACTCAGGTCACTGGGTTGACTCAGTTGACTCAGGTCACCGGGTCGACTCGATTGACTCAGGTCACCGGGTCGACTCGGGTCACCGGGTCAACTCGGTTGACTCGGATGATCGAGTCGACTCGGTCGACTCGGATCGACTTGGGTTGTTGGATCAACTCAAGCCTCTAGATCAGGATGGGTCACTAGATCAACACAAGTCGCTAGCGAGATCAACTCAAGGTCACCACACAGGTCGCCAACTAGATCAACTCGAGTCGCCAGATCAGATTGGGTCACCAGCCAGATCAGCTCTGGTTGCTAGATCACCTCACAAAATTAGGTCGACAGCCAAATTAGCTCTGGTCACTAGATCACCTCACAAAATTAGGTCGACAACCAGATCAGCTTAGGTTGCCAACTAGATCAATTCAGGTCGCTAGATCAACTCTGGTCGCTAGCCAATAACTTTGACTGCCATAATAAATTGGGTCACCACAGCGACTCGGGTCGCTGGGGTCGACTCGGTCGAGTCGGGTCACTGGGTCGACTTGGTTGACTTAGGTCACTAGGTCAACTCGGTCGACTCAGTTGACTCAGGTCACCGGTGTTGACTCGGTTGACTCAAGTCACCGGGTCGACTTAGGTCGACTCGGTTGACTTGGGTCACCAGGTCGACTCAATTGACTCAGGTCATCGGGGTCAACTCAGTTGACTCAGGTCATCGAGTCGACTCGATCGACTCGGGTCACTAGGTTGACCTCGGTCGACGCGGTTGACTCAAGTCACCGGGTTGACTTGGGTTGCCGGATCGACTTAGGCCTCTAAATCGGGATGAGTCACTTGGTCAACTCAAGTCGCTAGCGAGATCAACTCAGGTCACCACACGGGTCGCCAACTAGATCAACTCAGGTCACCACACGGGGTCGCCAACTAGATCAACTCAGGTCGCCAGATCAGCTTGGGTCACCAGCTAGATCAGCTCTGGTCACCAGATCACCTAACAAAATTAGGTCACCAGCCAGATCAGCTTATGTCACCAACTAGATCAACTCGGGTCGCCAGCCAGTAACTTTCGACTGCCATAATAAATTGGGTCACCACAGTGACTCAGGTCGCTGGGTCGACTCGGTTGACTCAGGTCACAGGGTCGACTCGGTTGACTCAAGTCATCGGGTCGACTCGGTTGACTCATGTCACTGGGTCAACTCAGGTCACCGGGTCGACTTAGTTGACTTAGGTCACCAGGTCGACTCAGTTGACTCAGGTCACCGAGTCGACTCGGGTCGACTCAGTCACCTTACTGACTTAGGTCAACTTGGTTGACTCAGGTCACCATGTCAACTCAGGTCATTGGGTTGACACGGTTGACTCGGGTCACTGGGTTAACTCTATCGACTCGGTTGACTCGGGTCACCGAGTCGACTCAGTCGACTCTGGTCACCGGGTCGACTTGGTTGATTCGGGTCACCGGGTCACTGGTCGACTCCGGTTGGCTCGGGTCATCGGGTCGACTCGGGTCACTGGGTCGACTCGGTTGACTCAGGTCGACTGGGTCGACTTAGTCAACTCTAGTCACCGGGTCGACTCGGTTGATTCGGGTCACCGGGTCACTAGGTCGACTCGGTTGGCTCGGGTCATCGGGTCGACTCAGGGTCACTGGGTCGACTCGGTTGACTCAGGTCGACTGGGTCGACTTAGTCGACTCTGGTCACCGGGTCGACTCGGTTGATTCAGGTCACCGGGTCACCGAGTCGACTCGGTTGGCTCAGGTCATCAGGTCGACTCGGTTGACTCGGGTTGCTAGCTCAGACTTGGGTTGCTGGCTCGACTCGAGCCTCTAGATCGAGACGGGTCATTGGATCAACTCAAGTCGCTAGCGAGATCAACTCAGGGTCACCACATGGGTCGGCAACTAGATTTACTCGAGTCACCATATCAGCTTGGGTCACCAACCAGATCAGCTCTTATCGCCAGATCACCTGACAAAATTAGTTCACCAGCCAGATCAGGTTAGGTCGCTAACTAGATCAACTCGGGGTGCTAGATCAGCTCTAGTCGCCAGTGAGTAACTCTGACTACCATAATAAATTAGGCCACCATAAAAACCCCGGTCGCTGGGTCGACTTGGTTGACTCAGGTCACCGGGTCGACTCAGTTGACTCGGGTCATTTGGGTCGACTCGGTCAACTCGGGTCACCGGGTCGACTCGGGTCATCGGGTCACTGGGTCGACTCGGGTCACCGGAGTCGACTTGGGTTGCTGGATTGACTCAAGCCTCGAGTCGACTTGGGTTGACACGGGTCGACCTAGTCAACTCAGGTCACCGGGTCGACTCCAATTGATTCAGGTCACTAGGTTGACTCAGTCGACTCTGGGTTGACTCGGGTCGACTTAGTCACCTGACCGACTCAGTTGACTCGGGTCACCACGTTGACTCGGTCGACTCGGTTGACTCAGGTCGACTCAGTTGACTCGGGTCAATCGGGTCGACTCAGTTGACTCAGGTCACTCGGTCGATTCGGTTGACTCGGGTCACTTGGTCAACTCGGGTCGACTTAATCACCTGACTGACTTAGGTCGACTTAGTTGACTCGGGTCACCAGGTCGACTCAGTTGACTCAGGTCACTGGGTCAACTCTGTCGACTCAGGTCACCAGGTCGACTGGGTCAACTCAGTCGACTCAGGTCACCGGGTCGACTCAGTCACTTGACCGACTCGGTTGATTCGGGTCACTGGGTCGACTCGGTTGACTCAAGTCACTGGGTCGACTCGATTGACTCGGGTCGACTCGAGTGACTCGGGTCACCGGGTCAACTCGGGTTGACTCGGGCCTCTAGATCAGGAGGGGTCATTGGATCAACTCAAGTTTCTAGCGAGATCAACTCAAGTCACCACACGGGTCCCCAACTAGATTTACTCAGGTCACCATATCAGCTTGGGTCACCCAGCCAAAATCAACTCTTGTCGCCAAATCACCTGACAAAATTAGTTCGCCAGCTAGATCAGGTTAGGTCGCCAACTAGATCAACTCGGGTTGCTAGATCAGCTCTGGTCGCCAATGAGTAACTCCAAACTGCCATAATAAATTAGGTCACCACAGAAACCCCAGTCGCTGGGTCGACTCGGGTCGACTCGATTGACTCGGGTCATTGGGTCGACTCGGTCAACTCGGGTCACCGGGTCGACTCGGTTGACTCAGGTCATCAGGTCGACTTGGGTCACTGGGTCGACTCGGGTCACCGAGGTCGACTTGGGTTGCTGGATCGACTCAGGCCTCAAGGTTGACTTGGGTTGACACGGGTCGACCTAGTCTACTAAGGTCTCCTGGTCGACTCGGGTCGACTCAATCGATTCAGGTCACTGGGTCGACTCAATCACCTGACTGACTCGGTCATCTCAGGTCACCATGTCGACTCGATTGACTCTTGTCATCGGGTTGACTCAGTTGACTCAGGTCACTAGGTCAAACCGATTGACTCAGGTCACTGGGTCGACTCGGTCACCACACGGGTCAACAACTAGATCAAGTTAGGTAGCTAGCGAGATCAACTCAGGTCACCACACTGGTCCCCAACTAGATCAACTCGGATCGCCAGATCAGCTTGGGTCACCAGCCAGATCAGCTGTGGTCGCCAGATCAGCTTGGGTCACCACATTGACTCAGGTCGCCACATTACTTGGCCAACTCGGGTCACCAGCCAGATCAACTCAGGTGACTCGGTTGACTCAGGTTATCGGGTCGACTCGGGTCGACTTGGGTTGCCAGATCAACTCGGGCCTCGAGTCGACTTGGGTTGACTTGGGTCACCAGGTCGATGCGGGTTGTCAGGTCAACACGAGTCACCGGTTCGACATGGGTCGCCAGTTTGACACGGGTCACTGGGTCGACACGGGTCACTGGGTCGACGCGAGTCACTGGGTCGACGCGGGTCACTAGGTCGACGCAGGTCGCTGGGTTGACTCGGGTCGTCAAGTTGACTCGGGTCGCCGGGGTCAACTCAGGTTATTGGATCGACTCGGGTCTCTAGATCAGGACAGGTCACTTGATCAACTCGGGTCACCACATGAGTCACCAATTAGATCAACTCAGGTCACCAGATCAGCTTGGGTCACTAGCCAAATCTGCTCTGGTCGCCAAATCACCTAACCGACTCGGGTCGCCAGCCAGATCAGCTTGGGTCACCACATCACCTGGCCAACTCGGTCGCCAGATCAACTCAGGACACGACATCGACTCAGGTAGTTAGCTAGATCATCTCAGATCACCAGATCGCCCGATGAACTCAGGTCGGGTGGGGTCTCTAGATCGAGTCGAGTCACCAGATCAAGTCGGGGTCCCGAGCCAGATCAACTCAGGTCACCACATCGACTCGGGTCACCAGCCAGATTAGGTCAGGTCACTAGATAGCCTGACCTACTTAGATCTCCAGTGAGTCTGTCCACTTTTTGAATGATTGACCCATACTCCTCTTCAAGTATTATCATAGTCAAGTCTCCGCTTCTAGCTCGACAATAAGAAGGGCGTGGACTCCATGTATGGCCTGAGTGATTTTTTTTTTAACTCTGGTTTTTTCATTCTTTTTGTCGTAGGGAGCCCTCCTTTGTCTATTTTTTTTACAACTTTTGAACCTCGCTCACGATCACGCTAGGCCAACTCATTTAAACTTGGATCGCATAAATCTAATATGCACAATAGTAATGTTGATGAGTATGCAAACACATCAATGAAGTCATCTCAGTATGTCAAGTCCCCCAAACTTAGATCACTCGAGTCGCATAAGTAACTCAGATAGCCATAATAAAATTAGGTCACCCATAGTGACTCGGGTCACTAGGTCGACTCAGGTCACGGGGTCGACTCGGGTCATCAAGTCAACTCAGGTTTGCTGGGTTGACATAGCCGAATCGACTCAGGTCTTTGGATCGGGACGGGTCACTTGATCAACTCGTGTCCGCTAGCCAAATCAACTTAGGTCATCACATGGGGTCGCCAACTAGATCAACTCGGGTCGCTAGATCAGCTCTGGTCACCAGATCACCTGACCAACTTAGGTCGCCAACCAAATCAGCCTTGATCGCCACATTGACTCAGGTTGCCACATCACCTAGCCAACTTGGGTCGCCAGCCAGATTCAACTCGAGTTGCCAGATCGACTCGGGACACCACATCGACTCAGGTAGTCAGCTAGATCATCTTGGATCCCTAGATCGCTCGATGAACTCAACTCAGGTGGGGTCTCTAGATCAAGTCGGGTCACCAGATCAAGTCGGGTCCTGAGCTAGATCAACTAGGTCACCACATCGACTTAGGTCACCAGCCAGATCAGGTCCCTAGCCAGATCAACTCAGGTCACCACATCCAATATGCACAATAGTAATGCTGATGAGTATGCAAACTCATCAATGAAGTCATCTCAGTATGCCAAGTTGTCAAGTCCTCCAACTTAGATCAGTCGAGTCGCATAAGTAACTCCAACTACCATAATAAACTTAGATCACTCAGGTCGTTAGGTCGACTCGGGTTGCCGGCTTGACTCGGGTCTCTAGATCCGCGATTAGGTCGCTGGATCAACTCGGGTTGCTAGCTAGATTAACTCAAGTCACCACATCGACTTGGGTCATCACCTAGATCAGCTCAGGTTGCCACATCACCTAACCAACTCAGGTCAGGTCGGGTCACCAGATTAATTCGGGTCACCAGCCAGATCAACTTAGGTTGCCACATCAACTCGAGTATCCAGATAGATCAGCTCGGGGTCACCAAATCACCTAACTAACTTAGGTCAGGTTGGGTTAGGTCTCCTGATCAGGTCGGGTCACCGGATCAACTCAGGTCGCTAATTAGATCAACTCGGGTCACTAACATGATCAACTCGTGTCAACACATCAGCTTATGTTGTTAACACATTCCAATATGCCAAGCTGTCTAGTTTGCTAGCTCGGATCACTCGAGTCGCATAAAGTAACTCGTATTGCCAAAACAACTTGGGTCACCTAATTAACTCGAGTCATCAGATCGACTCGGGTCGCCAGATCGACTCGGGTCACCGGATCGACTCGAGTCCTCGAATCGACTCGGGTCACCGTATTGACGCAGGTCACCGGATCGACTCAGGTCTCCAGATCAGGATGGGTCGTCCGATCGACTCGGTTCATCGGATCGATTCGGGTATCCAGATAGATCAAATCAGGTCACCAAATCACCTGACTAACTTAGGTTAGGTCGGGTCTCTGGATCGAGTCGGGTCCACCAGATCAATTGGGTCTCCAGCCAGATCAACTCGGGTCAACACATCGACTCGAGTCACCAACCAGATCAACTTGGGTCGCCAGACCAACTCAGGTCAGGTCGGGTAAGGTCTCCAGATTGGGTCAAGTCGCGGGATCATTTCAGCTCGCCAGCCAGATCAACTCGAGTTGCCTACATCGACTCGACTCGACTCGCCAACCAGATCAGCTCAGGTCATTAGATCACCTGACCAACTCGAGTCAGGTCGACGGATGAAGTCAGATCGCCAGATCAACTCAGGTCGCCAGCCAGATCAACTCAGATCATCACATCGACTTAGGTCGCCAGCCAAATCAGCTCGGGTCACCAAATCAACTCGGTCACCAGCCAGATCAACTCGGGTTAACAAATTTGAGTTTTGACCCCCACTCGCAAGCGAGCTAGGCTAACTCATTCAAACCTTGGATCGCCTCAATCTAATATGCATAATAGTAATACTAACGAGTATGCAAACTCATCAATGAAGTCAACTAAGTATGCCAGCGCTGATCAACTCAGGTCAACAAATTGACTCGGGTCACCAACCAGATCAACTCGGGTCACCAGATTGCCAGGCCAAGTTGGGTCGGGTCGGGTTGGGTCAGGTCTCTAGATCGGGTTGGGTCAGTTCTCTAGATCGGGTCGGGTTGCCAGATCAATTCTTGTCGCCAACCAGATCAACTCAGGTCGCCACATCGACTCGGGTCGTCAGCCAGATCAGCTCGGGTCACCACATCACCTAACCCAACTCGGGTTAGGTCGGGTCACCCGATCAATTTGGGTCACTAAGTTGGGTGTGACTCCATGAATGGCACGAGTGGTTTTCTTTTTCAACTCTAGTTTTTTCATTCTTTTCATTGTACGAAGCCTCCTTTGTCTATTTTTTTAGGACTTTTGACCCCGCCCTGAGGATCGCCAACGAGCTCGACGGATCCTGTTCCGAGATCTTGCTCGTGAGCGAGCTCACCGGGATCCCGTCGCCAACGAGCTAGGCGTGACTCCATGGATGGCTCTAGTGATTTAAGTTTTTTATAACTTGAAAATTTTGTTCTTTTCCTTGTATAGAGCCTCCTTTATCCATTTTTTCCTACGAGTTTCGACCCCGCCAGCGACCTTGTTAAGTTCTCATCGCAGGTCTTGCCCTACTACCACGAAAGCCCTCCCAGCGGTTATATGAAATGACCCCGGGTCATTTCAACACTGCGTCTAACAATAACTAGTCAGACTGCATCAAATGATGTCCACCTCGATCCATGCCAACTCATTCAAACTTGGATCACCTCAATCTAATATGCACAATAGTAATGCTGACAAGTATGCCAACTCATCAATGAAGTCGCCTTAGCATGCCAAGCTGTCAAGTCCCCCAACTTGAATTACTCCAGTCGCATAAGTAATTCGGATCATTGGATCGACTCGCATCGCCGAGTCAACTCGGGTTTCTGGATCGACTCGAGTCCCCAAAACAACTTGGGTTGCCAGTCGGATCAACTCGGGTCACCATCCAGATCAACTCAGGTCGCAAGATCACCTGACTAACTTAGATTGACGAAGTTGCCTAGCCAACTTGGATCGCTAGACCTTGCCAGATCGACTCGAATCACTGGAGTCGTCAGATCGACTCAGATCTCTATTTCAAGTCGGCCCTATTGCCACGAAGGCATCCCAATGATAACCAGTCAGATCGCAAGTTAAATCACATCAAATGATGTTCACCTCGATCTGTGCTAACTCATTCAATCTTGGATCACCTCGATCCAATATGCCAAGCTGTCAAGTCCACCAGCTCAGATCACTCGAGTTGCATAAGTAACTCAGATCGCCAGAACAACTCGGGTCACCAGATCGACACAGGTCGTCAAATCCACTCGGGTTGCCGAATCAACTCGAGTCGTCGGATCGACTCGGGTCTCCAGATTTGGACGGGTTGTCAGATCGACTCGGGCCGCCAGCCAAATCTACTCGGGTCCCTACATCGACTCAGGGTATCCATATAGATCATATTGGGTCGCCAAATCACCTGACTAACTAAAGTTAGGTCAAGTTTGGTCGGGTCAGGGTCCTCCGGATTGGGTCGGGTCACCGGATCAACTTGGGTCAACCATATCGACTCGAGTCGCCAACCAGAACAACTCGGGTCACCAGATTGCCAGACCAACTCGGGTTGGGGTCGGGTCAGGTCTTCAGATCGGGTCAGGTCACGGGATCATTTTTGGGTCGCCAGCCAGATCAACTCGGGGTCGCCACATCAACTCGAGCTCACCAACCAGTCAGGTCGGGTCACCAGATCACCTGACCAACTCGGTCAGGTCGACGGATGAAGTCGGATCGCTGGATCAACTCAGGTCGCTAGCCAGATCAACTTGGGTCACCACACCAACTCAGGCCGCCAGCCAAATCAGCTCAGGTCGCGAGATCAACTCAGGTCAACAAATGTGACTTTTGACCCCACTCACAAGTGAGCTAGGCTTACTCATTCCAAGTCTCTCATGGAAAAGTCCATGACTTCCCATTCCTATACCTATGCTGACGAGTATGCCAACTCATCAATGAATTCGGCTCAGCATGCCAAGTTGTCAAGTCCCCCAACTTGAATTACTCCAGTCACATAAGTAATTTAGATCACCAGAACAACTCGGGTCACCGGATCGACTCAATTCGCCGGATTGACTTGGATCACCGGATCACTAGAGTCGGCAAAGTAACCCAGATCTCTAGGGTCATAACGGGATAGGTATTGTTTACGGATGTAACGACCTCTGAGATGAGCCCAACTCGTCAATCGGAGCCAGCTCGCCAATCTGATTGAGCTAGCCCGATCTGAGCCAACTCACCGATTTGAGCTAGCAAGACACCTCTCAAGAATTGAGTTTGAGAACTTCTCCACTAATGAGTTGTCCTCAAGATGTGAACTTGCATCCAGATTAGGACTTGTGGCTTGCACGAGCCAATGTCATGAAGACCTCCTACGTACATGCAACCAATGCATCTCATAGTCCACCATAGTTCTGAACTAGCTCATTACGCCACCATCTCGCACATGTTCCAAGTCTCCCATGGAAAAGTCCCCAACTTCCCATTCCAATACCTAGTTGATTTCACCTCGGATCGAGTCCCCAACAAGATCCAATGCCACTCTGCACAAAAGCAGTCCATGCTACTTCATGCAGCTCGAATGACACCTCGACTTGACTCTAAACCTTACCCAGGCCAAAACTATTAACAACTTGTCGCACAACCCCATGAATGCTCCCTCGAATCAAGTCCCTGACATGGACCCTACTCCTGAGTGCACCAAACAACTCCTTTGTTACACCTCGGATCGAGTCCCTTACATGTCAGTTCAAGTCAGTCGACGGTGTTAGCTCTATTTCTAGTATGAGGTGATCTTGTCACATCAACACTACACCCATCCATTGTAAGTTAGCCATACCACCACAAAGTCATCCAACAGTCATTATGAAATGACCCCTATCACATCAAGCTGTGTTGGTTTGTTTCAAGTCGGCCCTATTGCCACGAAGGCATCCCAATGGTAACTAGTCAAATCGCATCAAATGATGTTCACCTCGATCTATGCCAATGCTGCCTATGATTGATTTGCTAGCTCTCTACGGATATTTTTGGATATGCCATTTGATACCTGAATGCTATGCATGGGTTCGTGCATAGACGATTCGAGCTGAGCTTAAGGATGTTGAGTTCTCAAGTGAATATGAATAGGCGAGTTGTTCTATGGAGTAGAACTCAGGAATGCATGATGGATTGAGCTCATCTCGCGGATCCGAGCCAGCTCGTTGATCCGATCCAGCTTGTCGATCTGAGCCAGCTCGACGATCCGAGCCAGCTCGTCAAGTTGAGCCTTTTACGAGATTTAAATTTTTTGCGACCTATCGACGTCGGCAAGCATTTGTATGGGGGGAGAAAGACTCGGACTAATAACTTATCCTCGTAGGGGAGGTGTTGTTGGTGGATGTGAGGATTTTTGAGATGAGACCCAAGCTGGAACAAATTCTAGTGCGCAATGTGATTAGAGCTAAGCTAAAGGATATTGAGTTCTCAAAGGAATACAAATAGGCAAGTTGTTTTATGGAGTAGAACACGGGAATGCATGATGGATCCGATCCGATTTGAGCCGAGCCGGCTCGGCGATCCGAGCCAGCCAGCTTGGAAAACCGAGCCGGCTCGCTCGGCAAACCGTGCCAGCTCGCCGATTCGAGTCAGCTCGCTCGGTGATCCGAGCCAGCTCGCTTGGCGATCCGAGCCTTTTACGAGATTTTAAGTTTTTTGTGACTTATCGGCGTCGGCAAGCATTTCTACGTGGGAGCAATGACTCGACTAATAACTTATATAGGGGAGGTGTTGTTGGTGGATGTAAGGATCTTTGAGATGAGACTCGAGATGGAATGGATTCTAGTGCCCATTGTGATTCGAGCTGAGCTAAAGGATGTTGAGTTCTCAAGTGAAATACAAATAGGTGAGTTGTTCTATGGAGTAGAACACGGGAATGCATGATGGATTGAGCTCAGCTCGTCGATCCGAGCCAGCTCACGGATTCGAGCTAGCTTGTCGAGCTGAGTCTTTTACGAGATTTAAAGTTTTCGTGACCTATCCGTGTCGGCGAGCATTTCTACGGGGGGAGCAAGACTTGGACTAATAACTTATATAGGGGAGGTGGTGTTGGTGGATGGAAGGATCTTTGAGATGAGACCCGAGCTGGAACGGATTCTAGTGCGCGTTGTGATTCGAGTTGAGCTAAAGGATGTTGAATTCTCAAGTGATTACAAAATAGGCGAGTTATTCCATGGAGTAGAACACGGGAATGCATGATGGATTGAGCTCAACTCGGCGATCCGAGCCAGCTCGGCGATCCGAGCCAGCTCGGCGATCCGAGCCAGCTCGGCGATCCGAGCCAGCTCGGCGATCCGAGCCAGCTCGGCGATCCGAGCCAGCTCGGCGATCCGAGCCAGCCCGTCGAGCTGAGTCTTTTACAAGATTTAAATTTTTTGTGACCTTTCGGCGTTGTGCGAGCATTTCTACGGGGGAGTAAGACTCGGACTAATAACTTATATAGGGGAGGTGTTGTTGGTGAATGTAAGGATCACTGAGATGAGACCCGAGCTGGAACGGATTCTAGTGCGCGTTATGATTCGAGCTGAGCTAAAGGATGTTCAGTTCTCAAGTGAATACAAAGAGGTGACTCATTCTAATGGAGTAGAACATGGGAATGCATGATGGAATGAGCTCAGATCGCCGATCCGAGCTAGCTCGTCGATCCGAGCCACGGGGTATGTACGATCCGAGCCAGCCCCGTCGAGCTGAGTCATTTATGAGATTTAAATTTTTTGTGACCTTTCGGCGTTGGCGAGCATTTCTACGGGGGAGCAAGACTCGACTAATAACTTATATAGGGGAGGTGTTGTTGGTGAATGTAAGAATCATTGAGATGAGATCCGAGCTGGAACGGATTCTAGTACGCGTTGTGATTCGAGCTGAGCTAAAGGATGTTCAGTTCTCAAGTGAATACAAAGAGGTGAGTCATTCTATGGAGTAGAACCATGGGAATGCATGATGGAATGATCTCAGATCGTCGATCCGAGCTATCTCGTCGATCCGAGCCAGCTCGCTGATCCGAGCCATGGGTATGTAGGTAGTTTTCATGAGATCGGCTCGCCCGGCCCACAAGTCAAACATCGATTCTCTTATTAAGGGTGAGCCCTTGTCTAGCGTTTGGGCTCGCTCGGTACAAGCTGTTCGATTTGTAATGTGTGCAAAGCTTTTGGGTTGATATTTGGAAGATTTAAATTTTTTGTGAGCTATTCTCCTCGTTTCACTTGATATTTTTGAAGATTTGAATTATTTGTGAGCTATTCTCCCCGTTTCCCTTGATTTTTTTTGGAAGAATTGGAATTTTTGAGAGTTGTTCTCTTCGCCTCAAATTTCTACGGAAGAGCAAGACTTGGACTAATAACTTATATAGGGGAGGTGTTGTTGGTGAATGAAAGGATCTTTGAGATGAGACCCGAGCTGGAACGGATTCTAGTGCGCGTTGTGATTCAAGCTGAGCTAAAGGATGTTCAGTTCTCAAGTGAATACAAAGAGGTGAGTCGTTTTATGGGAGTAGAACACGGGAATGCATGATGGAATGAGCTCAGATCGACGATCCGAGTCAGCTCGCTTGATCTGAGCCACGGGTATGTAGGCAGTTTTCATGAGATCGGCTCGCCCGGCCCACAAGTCAAACACTGATTCTCTTATTAAGGGTGAGCCCTTGTCTAGCGTTTGGGGTCGCTCGGTACAAGCTGTTTGATTTGTAATGTGTTGCGAAGCTTTTGGGTTTGATATTTGGAAGATTTGAATTTTTTGTGAGCTATTCTCCTCGTTTCACTTGATTTTTTTGAAGATTTGAATTATTTGTGAGCTATTCTCCCCATTTCCCTTGATTTTTTGGAAGATTTGGATTTGTTGCGAGTTGTTCTCTTCGCCTCAAATTTCTACGGAAGAGCAAGACTTGGACTAATAACTTATATAGGGGAGGTGTTGTTGGTGAATGCAAGGATCTTTGAGATGAGACCCGAGCTGGAACGGATTCTAGTGCACGTTGTGATTCGAGCTGAACTAAAGGATGTTTAGTTCTCAAGTGAATACAAAGAGGTGAGTCATTTATAGAGTAGAAGACGGGAATGCATGATGGAATGAGCTCAGATCGCCGATCCGAGCTAGCTTGTCGATCCGAGCCACGGGTATGTAGTCAGTTTTCATGAGATCGGATCGTCCGGGCCACAAGCTAGCTATTTTTTGTGAGCTATTCTCTTTGTTTCCTTTGATTTTTTTGGAAGACTTGCATTTTTTGTGAGCTATTCTCTTCGTTTCAATTGAATTTTTGGAAGTTATGCATTTTTTGTGATGTAGTCTCTTCGTTTCACTTGCATTTTTGGGAGATTTGATTTTTTTTGTGAGCTATTCTCTTCTTTTCCCTTGAATTTTTTTTTTGCAAGACTTGCATTTTTTGTGAGCTATTCTCTTCGTTTCAATTGAATTTTTAGAAGTTTTGAATTTTTTGTGATCTATTTCTTCTTTGTTTCACTTGTATTTTTGAGAGATTTGAAATTTTTGTGAGATATTCCTCTTCGGCTCAAATTTCTACGGAAGTGCAATACTTGGACTAATAACTTATATAGGGGAGGTGTTGTCCGCGGAAGCTCCCCATGCCCCTCTAATAGAATCAGTGCTAGTGATCCCCGTTTTGAAATCGACGACGGACGGATGGTATGAGCAGGTCGGATTTCAAAACGGGATCAGCAGCACTGATTCCATTAGAGGGGCATGAAGCCACCTGATTGCTATGGCGGGGGCTGCTCAAAGTCCCGTCTTTCGAGTCGCTCGACGGCGCAAGTCGGAAAGGGTTCGACAGCGGTTGTCGTTCCAATGCGTCGTCGCAGTGACATGGAAGGCGATCTTCGGGTTAGCCCTTGTCTAGCTTTTGGGTCGCTTGGTACAAGCGATCTGCTATGTACTTTCCGCGAACCCCTATCCGGGTACTCGTTAGCTATGCATTGGCTCTTGCATGTGTGGAACGGAGAGATGCGGCCTTCACAGGGAGTCGGCCTGAAATAGTTCTGTGCGTGCGAATGGAGCCGCGTATAGCTTTTGGGTCGTTTGGATAGGGTGCCCCTCCAAGCGAATCAGTGCTGGTGCTCGGACGGATTTGCGGCTCAGATTTAAAATGTGAGGAGCATGCCTGATTTTATTTGAGGGGCATGAAGCCACCTGATTGCTATGCGGGGGCTCCCCTGGGTCGTCTCTTTTGGGTCACTCGATGGCGCAAGTCGGAGAAGGGTTCGACAACGGTAGTCGTTCCAGCGCGTCGTCATTAGTGATACTGAAGTCGATCTGTGTGCAGCCCCCGTCTAGCACTTGGGTCTGCATGCCGCAAGAAGATTTGAATTTTTTGTGAGTTAAAGTCTTTTTCTTTTTTTCGTTTCACTGGAGTTTTTGCGAGATTTGAAGTTTTTGTGAGCTATTCTCTTCGTTTCACTTAAATTTTTTGTGAGCTATTCTCTTCGTTTCACTTGAATTTTTGGAAGTTTTGAGTTTTTTGTGAGCTATCCTCTTCGTTTCACTTGAATTTTTGCAGGATTTGAATTTTTTGTGAGCTATTCTTCTTTGTTTCACTTGGTTTTTTGGAAGATTTGAATTTTTTGTGAGCTATTTTCTTTGTTTCCCTTGTTTTTTTTTGGAAGACTTGCATTTTTTGTGAGCTATTCTCTTCTTTTCCCTTGATTTTTTTTTTGCAAGACTTGGATTTTTTGTGAGCTATTCTCTTCATTTCAATTGAATTTTTGGAAGTTTTGAATTTTTTGTGATCTATTCTCTTTGTTTCACTTGTATTTTTGAGAGATTTGAAATTTTTGTGAGATATTCTCTTCGGCTCAAATTTCTACGAAAGTGCAATACTTGGACTAATAACTTATATAGGGGAGGTGTTGTCCGCGGAAGCTCCCCCATGCCCCTCTAATAGAATCAGTGCTGGTGATCCCGTTTTGAAATCCGACAGACGGACGGATGATTAGGTCAGATTTCAAAATGGGATCAGCAGCACTGATTCCATTACAGGGGCATGAAGCCACCTGATTGCTATGCGTGGGCTGCTCAAAGTCCCGTCTTTCGGGTCGCTCGATTGCGCAAGTCGGAAAGGGTTCGACAGCGGTTGTCGTTCCAATGCGTCGTCGTTGTGACATGTAAGGCGATCTTAGGGTCAGCCCCCGTCTAGCTTTTGGGTTGCTTTGGTACAAGCGATCTGCTATGTACTTTCCGCGAAACCCTATCCGGGTACTCGTTAGCTATGCGTTGTCTCTTGCATGTGTGCAACGAAGAGATGCGGCCTTCACAGGGAGTCGGCCTGAAACAGTTCTGTGCGTGCGAATGGAGCCGCGTATAGCTTTTGGGTCGTTTGGATAGGGTGCCCCTCCAAGTGAATCAGTGCTGGTGCTCGGATGGATTTGCGGCTCGGATTTAAAATGTGAGTAGCATGCCTGATTTTATTGGAGGGGCATGAAGCCACCTGATTGCTATGCGGGGGCTCCCCTGGGTCGTCTCTTCTGGGTCACTCGATGGCGCAAGTCGGAGAAGGGTTCAACAACGGTAGTTGTTCCAGCGCGTCGTCATTAGTGATACTGAAGTCGATCTGTGGGCGAGCCCCGGTCTAGCATTTGGGTCTGCATGCGGCAAGAAGATTTGAATTTTTTGTGAGTTAAGTCTTTTTCGTTTCACTGGAGTTTTTGCGAGATTTGAAGTTTTTTGTGAGCTATTCTCTTCGTTTCACTTGAATTTTTGGAAGTTTTGAATTTTTTGTGAGCTATTCTCTTCGTTTCACTTGAATTTTTTGAAGTTTTGAATTTTTTGTGAGCTATTCTCTTCCTTTCACTTGAATTTTTGCAGGATTTGAATTTTTTGTGAGCTATTCTTCTTTGTTTCACTTGGTTTTTTCGAAGATTTGAATTTTTTGTGAGCTATTCTCTTTGTTTCCCTTGATTTTTTTTTGGAAGACTTGCATTTTTTGTGAGCTATTCTCTTCGTTTCAATTGAATTTTTGGAAGTTATGCATTTTTTGGTGATGTAGTCTCTTCGTTTCACTTGCATTTTTGGGAAATTTGATTTTTTTGTGAGCTATTCTCTTCTTTTTCCTTGATTTTTTTTGCAAGACTTGGATTTTTTGTGAGCTATTCTCTTCATTTCAATTGAATTTTTGGAAGTTTTGAATTTTTTGTGATCTATTGTTCTTTGTTTCACTTGTATTTTTGAGAGATTTGAAATTTTTGTGAGATATTCTCTTCGGCTCAAATTTCTACGGAAGTGCAATACTTGGACTAATAACTTATATAGGGGAGGTGTTGTCCGCGGAAGCTCCCCCATGCCCCTCTAATAGAATCAGTGCTGGTGATCCCGTTTTGAAATCCGACAGACGGACGGATGATTAGGTCGGATTTCAAAACGGGATCAGCAGCACTGATTCCATTAGAGGGGCATGAAGCCACCTGATTGCTATGCGGGGGCTGCTCAAAGTCCCGTCTTTCGGGTCGCTCGATGACGCAAAGTCGGGAAGGGTTCGACAGCGGTTGTCGTTCCAATGCGTCGTCGCTGTGACATGGAAGGCGATCTTCGGGTCAGCCCCCGTCTAGCTTTTGGGTTGCTTTGGTACAAGCGATCTGCTTGTACTTTCCGCGAAACCCTATCCGGGTATTCGTTAGCTATGCGTTGTTTCTTGCATGGGTGGAACGGAGAGATGCGGCCTTCACAGGGAGTCGGCTTGAAACAGTTCTGTGCGTGCGAAAGGAGCCGCGTATAGCTTTTGGGTCGTTTGGATAGGGTGCCCCTCCAAGTGAATCAGTGCTGGTGCTCGGACGGATTTGCGGCTCGGATTTAAAATGTGAGTAGCATGCCTGATTTTATTGGAGGGGCATGAAGCCACCCGATTGCTATGCGGGGGCTCCCCTGGGTCGCCTCTTTTGGGTCACTCGATGGCGCAAGTCGGAGAAGGGTTCGACAACGGTAGTCGTTCCAGCGCGTCATCATAGTGATACTGAAGTCGATTTGTGGGCGAGCCCCCGTCTAGCTCTTGGGTCTGCATGCCGCAAGGAGATTTGAATTTTTCGTGAGTTTAAGTCTTCGTTTTTCCTTGATTTTTTTTTGGAAGACTTGAATTTTTGGAAGTTCTGAATTTTTTTGTGAGCTATTATCTTTCGTTTCACTTGAATTTTTGCAAGATTTGAAATTTTTGTGAGCTATTCTCTTTGTTTCACTTGGTTTTTTTTGGAAGATTTGAATTTTTGTGAGCTATTCTCTTTGTTTCCCTTTGTTTTTTTTTTTTTTGTTTTTTTTTGGGAAGACTTGCGTTTTTTGTGAGCTATTCTCTTCGTTTCAATTGAATTTTTGGAAGTTATGCATTTTTTGTGATGTAGTCTCTTCGTTTCACTTGGTTTTTTGGAAGATTTGAATTTTTTGTGAGCTATTCTCTTTATTTCCCTTTGATTTTTTTGGAAGACTTGCATTTTTTGTGAGCTATTCTCTTCGTTTCAATTGAATTTTTGGAAGTTATGCATGATGCATTTTTTGGGAGATTTGATTTTTTTTGTGAGCTATTCTCTTCTTTTCCTTTGAATTTTTTTTGCAAGACTTGCATTTTTTGTGAGCTATTCTCTTCGTTTCAATTGAATTTTTGGAAGTTTTGAATTTTTTGTGATCTATTCTTCTTTGTTTCACTTATATTTTTGAGAGATTTGAAATTTTTGTGAGATATTCTCTTCGGCTCAAATTTCTACGGAAGTGCAATACTTGGACTAATAACTTATATAGGGGAGGTGTTGTTCGCGGAAGCTCCCCCATGCCCCTCTAATGGAATCAGTGCTGGTGATCCCGTTTTGAAATCCGACAGACGGATGGATGATTAGGTCGGATTTCAAAACGGGATCAGCAGCACTGATTCCATTATAGGGGCATGAAGCCACCTGATTGCTATGCGTGGGCTGCTCAAAGTCTCATCTTTCAGGTCGCTCGACGGCGCAAGTCGGAAATGGTTCGGCAGCGGTTGTCGTTCCAATGCGTCGTCGCAGCGACATGGAAGGCGATCTTCGGGTCAGCCCCTGTCTAGCTCTTGGGTTGCTTTGGTACAAGCGATCTGCTATGTACTTTCCGCGAACACCTATCCCGGTACTCGTTAGCTATGTGTTGGCTCTAGCACGCATGGAACGCAGAGATGCGGCCTTCACAGGGAGTTGGCCTGAAACAGTTCCGTGCCTTGCGAATGGAGCCGCGTATAGCTTTTCGGTCGTTTGGATAGGTGCCCCTCCAAGTGAATGAGTGTTGGTGCTCGGACGGATTTGCCGCTCGGATTTAAAAATGTGAGCAGCAGCACAGATTCTATTGGAGGGGCATGAAGCCACCCAATTTTTATGCGTGGGCTCCCTTGGGTCGTGTCTTTTGGGTCACTCGATGGCGGAAGTCAGAGAAGGGTTCGACAGCGGTAGTCGTTCCAGCGCGTCGTCATAGTGATACTGAAGTCGATCTGTGGGCGAGCCCCCGTCTAGCTCTTGGGTCTGCATGTCGCAAGAAGATTTGAATTTTTTGAGTTAAGTCTCTTCGTTTCACTTGAATTTTTGCGAGATTTGAATTTTGTTTGTTGCGAGGTAGTAAAATTCTCTTCGTTTTGACTTGAAGTTTTGGATTTTTTGTGAGCTATTCTCTTCGTTTTTCCTTGGTTTTTGTTTTGGAAGACTTGAATTTTTTGTGGGCTATTATTTTATTCTTTTCACTTGAATTTTTGGAAGTTTTGAATGTTTTTGTGAGCTATTCTCTTCGTTTTCACTTGAATGTTTGCAAGATTTGAATTTTTTGTGAGCTATTCTGTTTGTTTCACTTGGTTTTTTTGGAAGATTTGAATTTTTTGTGAGCTATTCTGTTTTGTTTCCCTTGATTTTTTTGTAAGACTTGCATTTTTTGTGAGCTATTCTCTTCGTTTCAATTGAATATTTGGAAGTTGTGCATTTTTTGTGATTGTAGTCTCTTCGTTTCACTTGCATTTTTGGGAGATTTGATTTTATTTGTGAGCTATTCTCTTTTTTTCCCTTGATTTTTTTGTGAGCTATTCTCTTCGTTTCAATTGAATTTTTGGAATTTCTGAATTTTTTGTGATCTATTCTTTTTGTTTCACTCGTATTTTTGAAAGATTTGAAATTTTTGTGAGATATTCTCGTCGGCTCAAATTTCTACGGAAGTGCAAGACTTGGACTAATAACTTATATAGGGGAGGTGTTGTCCGCGGAATCTCCCCCATGCCCCTCTAATAGAATCAGTGCTGGTGATCCCGTTTTGAAATCCGACAGACGGACGGATGATTAGGTCAGATTTCAAAACGCGATCAGCAGCACTGATTCCATTAGAGGGGCATGAAGCCACCTGATTGCTATGCGGGGGCTGCTCAAAGTCCCGTCTTTCGAAGGTCGCTCGACGGTGCAAGTCGGAAAGGGTTCGGCAGCGGTTGTCGTTCCAATGCGTCGTCGCAGTGACATGGAAGGCGATCTTCGGGTCAGCCCCCGTCTAGCTTTTGGGTTGCTTTGGTACAAGCGATCTGCTATGTACTTTCCGCGAACCCCTATCCGGGTACTCGTTAGCTATGCGTTGGCTCTTGCATGCGTGGAACGAAGAGATGCGGCCTTCACAGGGAGTTGGCCGGAAATAGTTCTGCTCTTGTGAATGGAGCCGCGTATATAGCTTTTGAGTCGTTTGGGTAGGTGCGCCCCTCCAAGAGAATCAGTGCTGGTGCTCGGACGGATTGGTAGCTCGGATTTAAAATATGAACACTAGCACTGATTCTATTGGAGGGGCGCATTAGGCCACCCGCTTGCTATGCGGGGGCTGTCCAGGGTCGTAACTTTTGGGTCAGTCGACGGTGCACTTCGGAAAGGGTTCGACAGCGGTTGTCGTTCCAACACATCGTCGCATTGACAAGAAAGGCGATCTTCGGGTCAGCCCCCGTCTAGCTCCCGGGTCACTTGGTACAAGCTACTTGCTATGTCGCTTCGACTTCCGATACTTGAGTGCGCAATGGCTCAAGATGCTTTGCATTGGAATCAGTTAGTTATCATATGTGTCGGCGGATTGGATCTCAAGTCAATCTAGGCGGGTGCGACATTAGTTGCTAAGTCTCGATCGAAAACGATTTGGATTCATCTAGATGCATTGTTATCTGACTTGAGGAACTATGCGAGCGAGTTGGGTTACCTCCTCGTGGATATGTTGGATACGCGTTATGACGGATAAGATGATGGATTGCGGTAAGAATGACGAATTTTTGGAAGATGAATTATTTTGGTGAGCCATGTTCTTTGTTTTACTTGAATTTCTGGAAGATTTGAATTTTGTTTTCTAGCTATTCTTTTCGTTTTCCTAGATTTTTTCGAAAGACTTGAATTTTTTGTGATCTATTCTGTTCGTTTCACTTGAATTTTTGGAAGATTTGATTTTTTGTGAGCTTTTTGTCATCGTTTCACTTGAATTTTTGGAAGATTTGAATTTTTTGGGAGCCAGTTTCTTCGGCTTAAATTTCCACTCAAGAGCAAGACTCGGACTAATAACTTATATAGGGGAGGAGTTGTGTGTTGTTCGCGGAAGCTCCCCCATACCCCTCTTATAGAATCATTGCCGGTGATCGGACGGATGTGTAGGTCGGATTTCAAAATGGGATCACCAGCACTGATTCTATTAGAGGGGCATGAAGCCACTTGATTGCTATGCGGGGGCTGCCCAAAGTCCTGTCTTTCGGGTCGCTCGACGGTGCAAGTCGGAAAGGGTTCGGCAGCGGTTGTCGTTCCAATGCGTCGTCGCAGTGATATGGAAGGCAATCTACGGGTCAGCCCCTGTCTAGCTTTCGGGTCACTTTGGTACAAGTGATTTGCTATGTACTTTCCGCGAACCCTATCCACGTACTCGTTAGCTACGCGTTGGCTCTTACACGAGCGGAACGGAGAGATGCGGCCTTCACAGGGAGTTGGCCGGAGATAGTTCTGTTTTTGTGAATGGAGCCGCGTATAGCTTTTGAGTCGTTTGGGTAGGTGCCCCCCTCCAAGAGAATCAGTGCTGGGTATCTCGGATTTAAAATCTGAGCACTAGCGCTGATTCTATTGGAGGGGCGCATTAGGCCACCCGCTTTCTATGCGGGGCCTGTCCAGGATCGTGTCTTTTGTGTCAGTCGACGTTGCAAGTAGGAAAGGGTTCGACAGCGGTTGTCGTTCCAACGCATCGTCGCATTGACAAGAAACGCAATTTTTGGGTCAGCCCCCGTCTAGCTCCCGGGTCGCTTGGCACAAGCGATTTGCTCTGTCGCATGCTGCATTAAGATTTGAATTTTTTGTTTGCTATTCTCATTTTTGTTTCATTGGAAGATTCGAATTTTTTGCGATCTCCTCTTTTGTTTCCTTTGATTTTTTTTTGGAAGATTTTAATTTTTTGTGAGCCTACTCTCTTCGATTCACTTGAGTTTTTGGAAGAAATGGATTTTTTTGGTGAGCTATGTTCTTTCTTTTACTTGAAGTTTTGGAAAATTTGAATGTTTTGCTAGTTGTTCTTTTCGTTTCCCTTCGATTTTTTCGGAAGACCTGAATTTTTTGTGAGCTATTCTGTTCGTTTCACTTGAATTTTTTGAAGATTTGATTTTTTTGTGAGCTTTTTCCTCATCGTTTCACTTGAATTTTTGGAAGATTTGAATTGTTTGGGAGCCATTCTCAACGGCTCAAATTTCTACGGAAGAGAAAGACCCGGACTAATAACTTATATAGGGGAGTAGTAGTTCGCGGAAGCTCCCCCATGCCCCTCTAATAGAATCAGAGCTTGTGCGCGGACGGATGAGTAAGTCGGATTTAAAATCGGATCACTAGCACTGATTCTATTAGAGGGGCATGAAGCCACCTGATTGCTATGCGGGGGCTGCCCAAAGTCCTGTCTTTCGGGTCACTCAACGGTGCAAGTCGGAAAGTGTTCGGCAGCGGTTGTCGTTCGAATGTGTCGTCGCAGTGACATGGAAGGCAATCTTCGGGTCAGCCCCCGTCTAGCTTTCGGTTCGCTTTGGTACAAGCGATTTGCTATGTACTTTCCGCGAATCCTATCCGGGTACTCGTTAGCTATGCGTTGGTTCTTGCATGCGTGGAACGGAGAGATGCGGCCTTCACAGGGAGTTGGCCGGAGATAGTTCCGTTCTTGTGAATGGACCGGCGTATAGCTTCTGAGTCGTTTGGGTAGGTGCGGCCCTCCAAGAGAATCAGTGC
>BSBK01009982.1:37500-72500 GCA_027943335.1 Chamaecyparis obtusa | reverse complement strand
CGGTTCCGCTCGGATCGGGACCCCGCCCGCGAGCGCCGCTCGGCTCGACGAGCTCGATGGGGATCCCGTCCGCGGGCGAGCTGGGCGTGGCTACACGTATGACCCGAATGTAATTTTTTTTTTTTTTTTTTTTTTTTTTTTAACTCTGGTTTTTTCGTTCTTATCCTCGTACGGAGCCTCCTTTGTTCATTTTTTTTCCGCGAGTTTCGACCCCGCCCGGGAGCGAGCTCGGCGCCGATCCCGCCCCGCCGCTCCCCGGAGAGCTCGACCGGATCGGTTTCCGCTCGGATCGGACCCCGCCCGCGAGCGCCGCTCGGCTCGACGAGCTCGATGGGGGATCCCGTCCGCGGGCGAGCTGGGCGTGGCTACACGTATGACCCGAATGTAATTTTTTTTTTTTTTTTTTTTTTTTAAACTCTGGTTTTTTCGTTCTTATCCTCGTACGGAGCCTCCTTTGTTCATTTTTTTTCCGCGAGTTTCGACCCCGCCCGGGAGCGAGCTCGGCGCCGATCCCGCCCCGCCGCTCCCCGGAGAGCTCGACCGGTTCGGTTCCGCTCGGATCGGACCCCGCCCAGCGAGCGCCGCTCGGCTCGACGAGCTCGATGGGGATCCCGTCCGGCGGGCGAGCTGGGCGGTGGCTTACACGTATGACCCGAATGTAATTTTTTTTTTTTTTTTTTTTTTTTTTTTTAACTCTGGTTTTTTCGTTCTTATCCTCGTACGGAGCCTCCTTTGTTCATTTTTTTCCCGCGAGTTTCGACCCCCGCCCGGGAGCGAGCTCGGCGCCGATCCCGCCCCGCCGCTCCCGGAGAGCTCGACCGGTTCGGTTCCGCTCGGATCGGACCCCGCCGCGAGCGCCGCTCGGCTCGACGAGCTCGATGGGGATCCCGTCCGCGGGCGAGCTGGGCGTGGCTACACGTATGACCCGAATGTAATTTTTTTTTTTTTTTTTTTTTAAAACTCTGGTTTTTTCGTTCTTATCCTCGTACGGAGCCTCCTTTGTTCATTTTTTTTCCGCGAGGTTTCGACCCCGCCAGGGAGCGAGCTCGGCGCCGATCCCCGCCCGCCGCTCCCCGGAGAGCTCGACCGGGTTCGGTTACCGCTCGGATCGGACCCCGCCCGCGAGCGCCGCTCGGCTCGACGAGCTCGATGGGGATCCCGTCCGCGGGCGAGCTGGGCGTGGCTACACGTATGACCCCGAATGTAATTTTTTTTTTTTTTTTTTTTTTTTTTTTTAACTCTGGTATTTTCGTTCTTATCCTCGTACGGAGCCTCCCTTTGTTTCATTTTTTTTCCGCGAGTTTCGACCCCGCCCGGGAGCGAGCTCGGCGCCGATCCCGCCCCCGCCGCTCCCCGGAGAGCTCGACCGGTTCGGTTCCGCTCGGATCGGACCCGCCCGCGAGCGCCGCTCGGCTCGACGAGCTCAATGGGGATCCCGTCCGCGGGCGAGCTGGGCGTGGGCTACACGTATGACCCGAATGTAATTTTTTTTTTTTTTTTTTTTTTTTTTTTTAACTCTGGTTTTTTTCGTTCTTATCCTCGTACGGAGCCTCCTTTGTTCATTTTTTTCCCGCGAGGTTTCGACCCCAGCCCGGGAGCGAGCTCGGCGCAGATCCCCGCCCCGCCGCTCCCCGGAGAGCTCGACCGGTTCGGTTCCGCTCGGATCGGACCCCGCCCTGCGAGCGGCCGCTCGGCTCGACGAGCTCGATGGGGAACCCGTCCGCGGGCGAGCTGGGCGTGGCTACCACGTATGACCCGAATGTAATTTTTTTTTTTTATTTTTTTTTTTTAACTCTGGTTTTTTCGTTCTTATCCCTCGTACGGAGCCTCCTTTGTTCATTTTTTTTCCGCGAGTTTCGACCCCGCCAGGGAGCGAGCTCGGCGCCGATCCCGCCCCGCCGCTCCCCGGATGAGCTCGACCGTTCGGTTCCGCTCGGATCGGACCCCGCCCGCGAGCGCCGCTCGGCTCGACGAGCTCGATGGGGATCCCGTCCGCGGGCGAGCTGGGCGTGCTACACGTATGACGCGAATGTATTTTTTTTTTTTTTTTTTTTTTTTTTTAACTCTGGTTTTTTCGTTCTTATCCTCGTACGGAGCCTCCTTTGTTCATTTTTTTTCCGCGAGTTTCGACCCCGCCCCGGAGCGAGCTCGGCGCCGATCCCGCCCCGCCGCTCCCCGGAAGAGCTCGACCGGTTCGGTTCCGCTCGGATCGGACCCCGCCCGCGAGCGCCGCTCGGCTCGACGAGCTCGATGGGGATCCCGTCCGCGGGCGAGCTGGGCGTGGCTACACGTATGACCCCGAATGTAATTTTTTTTTTTTTTTTTTTTTTAACTCTGGTTTTTTCGTTCTTATCCTCGTACGGAGCCTCCTTTGTTCATTTTTTTTCCGCGAGTTTCGACCCCGCCGAATGGAGCGAGCTCGGCGCCGATCCGCCCCCCGCCGCTCCCCGGAGAGCTCGACCGGGTTCGGTTCCGCTCGGATCGGACCCCGCCCGCGAGCGCCGCTCGGCTCGACGAGCTCGATGGGGATCCCGTCCTGCGGGCGAGCTGGGCGTGGCTACACGTATGACCCGAATGTAATTTTTTTTTTTTTTTTTTTAAAACTCTGGTTTTTTCGTTCTTATCCTCGTACGGAGCCTCCTTTGTTCATTTTTTTTTCCGCGAGTTTCGACCCCCGCCCCGGAGCGAGCTCGGCGCCGATCCCGCCCCGCCGCTCCCCGGAGAGCTCGACCGGTTCGGTTCCGCTCGGATCGGACCCCCGCCCGCGAGCGCCGCTCGGCCTCGACGAGCTCGATGGGGATCCCGTCCGCGGGCGAGCTGGGCGTGGCTACACGTATGACCCGAAAGTTTTTTTTTTTTTTTTTTTTTTTTTTAACTCTGGTTTTTTCGTTCTTATCCTCGTACGGGGCCTCCTTTGTTCATTTTTTTTCCGCGAGTTTCGACCCCGCCCGAGAGCGAGCTCGGCGCCGATCCCGCCCCGCCGCTCCCCGGAGAGCTCGACCGGTTCGGTTCCGCTCGGATCGGACCCCGCCCGGCGAGCGCCGCTCGGCTCGACGAGCTCGATGGGGATCCCGTCCGCGGGCGAGCTGGGCGTGGCTACACGTATGACCCGAATGTAATTTTTTTTTTTTTTTTTTTTTTTTTAACTCTGGTTTTTTCGTTCTTATCCTCGTACGGAGCCTCCTTTGTTCATTTTTTTTCCGCGAGTTTTCGACCCCGCCCGGGGAGCGAGCTCGGCGCCGATCCCGCCCCGCCGCTCCCCCGGAGAGCTCGACCGGTTCGGTTCCGCTCCGATCGGACCCCGCCCGCGAGCGCCGCTCGGCTCGACGAGCTCGATGGGGATCCCGTCCGCGGGCGAGCTGGGCGTGGCTACACGTAATGACCCGAATGTAATTTTTTTTTTTTTTTTTTTTTTTTTTTTTTTAACTCTGGTTTTTTCGTTCTTATCCTCGTACGGAGCCTCCTTTGTTCATTTTTTTCCCGCGAGTTTCGACCCCGCCCGGGAGCGAGCTCGGCGCCGATCCCGCCCCGCCGCTCCCCGGAGAGCTCGACCGGTTCGGTTCCGCTCGGATCGGACCCCGCCCGCGAGCGCCGCTCGGCTCGACGAGCTCGATGGGGATCCCGTCCGCGGGCGAGCTGGGCGTGGCTACACGTATGACCCGAATGTAATTTTTTTTTTTTTTTTTTTTTTAAAACTCTGGTTTTTTCGTTCTTATCCTCGTACGGAGCCTCCTTTGTTCATTTTTTTTCCGCGAGTTTCGACCCCGCCCGGGAGCGAGCTCGGCGCCGATCCCGCCCCGCCGCTCCCCGGAGGAGCTCGACCGTTTCGGTTTCCGCTCGGATCGGACCCGCCCGCGAGCGCCGCTCGGCTCGACGAGCTCGATGGGGATCCCGTCCCGGCGGGCGGAGCTGGCGTGGCTACACGTATGACCCGAATGTAATTTTTTTTTTTTTTTTTTTTTTTTTTTTAACTCTGGTTTTTTTCGTTCTTATCCTCGTACGGAGCCTCCTTTGTTCATTTTTTTTCCGCGAGTTTCGACCCCGCCCGGGAGCGAGCTCGGCGCCGATCCCGCCTCGCCGCTTCCCCCGGAGAGCTCGACCGGTTCGGTTCCGCTCGGATCGGACCCCGCCCGCGAGCGCCGCTCGGCTCGACGAGCTCGATGGGGATCCCGTCGCGGGCGAGCTGGGGCGTGGCTACACGTATGACCCGAATGTAATTTTTTTTTTTTTAATTTTTTTTTTAACTCTGGTTTTTTCGTTCTTATCCTCGTACGGAGCCTCCTTTGTTCATTTTTTTTCCGCGAGTTTCGACCCCGCCCGGGAGCGAGCTCGGCGCCGATCCCGCCCCGCCGCTCCCCGGAGAGCTCGACCGGTTCGGTTCCGCTCGGATCGGACCCCGCCCGCGGAGCGCCGCTCGGCTCGACGAGCTCGATGGGGATCCCGTCCGCGGGGCGAGCTGGGCGTGGCTACACGTATGACGCGAATGTATTTTTTTTTTTTTTTTTTTTTTTTTTTTAACTCTGGTTTTTTCGTTCTTATCCTCGTACGGAGCCTCCTTTGTTCATTTTTTTTCCGCGAGTTTCGACCCCGCCCCGGAGCGAGCTCGGCGCCGATCCCCGCCCCGCCGCTCCCCGGAGAGCTCGACCGGTTCGGTTCCGCTCGGATCGGACCCCCGCCCGCGAGCGCCGCTCGGCTCGACGAGCTCGATGGGGATCCCCGTCCGCGGGGCGAGCTGGGCGTGGCTACACGTATGACCCGAAAGTAATTTTTTTTTTTTTTTTTTTTTTTTTTTTAACTCTGGTTTTTTCGTTCTTATCCTCGTACGGGGCCTCCTTTGTTCATTTTTTTTCCGCGAGTTTCGACCCCGCCCTGGGAGCGAGCTCGGCGCCGATCCCGCCCCGCCGCTCCCCGGAGAGCTCGACCGGTTTCGGTTCCGCTCGGATCGGACCCCGCCGCGAGCGCCGCTCGGCTCGACGAGCTCGATGGGGATCCCGTCCGCGGGCGAGCTGGGCGTGGCTACACGTATGACCCGAATGTAATTTTTTTTTTTTTTTTTTTTTTTTTTTTAACTCTGGTTTTTTCGTTCTTATCCTCGTACGGAGCCTCCTTTGTTCATTTTTTTTCCTGCGAGTTTCGACCCCCGCCCGGGAGCGAGCTCGGCGCCGATCCCCGCCCCGCCGCTCCCCGGAGAGCTCGACCGGTTCGGTTCCGCTCGGATCGGACCCCGCCCGCGAGCGCCGCTCGGCTCGACGAGCTCGATGGGGATTCCCGTCCGCGGGCGAGCTGGGCGTGGCTACACGTATGACGCGAATGTATTTTTTTTTTTTTTTTTTTTTTTTTTTAACTCTGGTTTTTTTCGTTCTTATCCTCGTACGGAGCCTCCTTTGTTCATTTTTTTTCCGCGAGTTTCGACCCCGCCCAGGGAGCGAGCTCGGCGCCGATCCCGCCCCGCCGCTCCCCGGAGAGCTCGACCGGTTCGGTTCCGCTCGGATCGGACCCCGCCCGCGAGCGCCGCTCGGCTCGACGAGCTCGATGGGGATCCCGTCCGCGGGCGAGCTGGGCGTGGCTACACGTATGACCCGAATGTAATTTTTTTTTTTTTTTTTTTTTTTAACTCTGGTTTTTTCGTTCTTATCCTCGTACGGAGCCTCCTTTGTTCATTTTTTTTTCCGCGAGTTTCGACCCGCCCGGGGGAGCGAGCTCGGCGCGATCCTGCCCCGCCGCTCCCCGGAGAGCTCGACCGGTTCGGTTCCGCTCGGATCGGACCCCGCCCGGCGAGCGCCGCTCGGCTCGACGAGCTCGAATGGGATCCCGTCCGCGGGCGAGCTGGGCGTGGCTACACGTATGACCCGAATGTATTTTTTTTTTTTTTTTTTTTTTTTTTTAACTCTGGTTTTTTCGTTCTTATCCTCGTACGGAGCCTCCTTTGTTCATTTTTTTTCCGCGAGTTTCGACCCCGCCCCGGGAGCGAGCTCGGCGCCGATCCCGCCTCGCCGCTCCCCGGAGAGCTCGACCGGTTCGGTTCCGCTCGGATCGGACCCCGCCCGCGAGCGCCGCTCGGCTCGACGAGGCTCGATGGGGATCCCGTCCGCGGGCGAGCTGGGCGTGGCTACACGTATGACCCGAATGTAATTTTTTTTTTTTAATTTTTTTTAAACTCTGGTTTTTTCGTTCTTATCCTCGTACGGAGCCTCCTTTGTTCATTTTTTTTCCGCGAGTTTCGACCCCGCCCGGGAGCGAGCTCGGCGCCGATCCCGCCCCGCCGCTCCCCGGAGAGCTCGACGGTTCGGTTCCGCTCGGGATCCGGACCCCGCCCCGCGAGCGCCGCTCGGCTCGACGAGCTCGATGGGGATCCCGTCCGCGGGCGAGCTGGGCGTGGCTACACGTATGACGCGAATGTATTTTTTTTTTTTTTTTTTTTTTTTTTTAACTCTGGTTTTTTTCGTTCTTATCCTCGTACGGAGCCTCCCTTTGTTCATTTTTTTTCCGCGAGTTTCGACCCCCGCCCCGGAGCGAGCTCGGCGCCGATCCCGCCCCGCCGCTCCCGGAGAGCTCGACCGGTTCGGTTCCGCTCGGATCGGACCCCGCCCTGCGAGCGCCGCTCGGCTCGACGAGCTCGATGGGGGATCCCGTCCGCGGGCGAGCTGGGCGTGGCTACACGTATGACCCGAAAGTAATTTTTTTTTTTTTTTTTTTTTTTTTTTTTAATTTAACTCTGGTTTTTTCGTTCTTATCCTCGTACGGGGCCTCCTTTGTTCATTTTTTTTCCGCGAGTTTCGACCCCGCCCGGGAGCGAGCTCGGCGCCGATCCCGCCCCGCCCGCTCCCCGGAGAGCTCGACCGGTTCGGTTCCGCTCGGCTTGATCAGCTCTGGTCGCTAGATCACTTGACAAAATTAGGTCAACAGCAGATCAACTCGGGTCACCAACTAGATCAACTCAGGGGTCGCAAACTAGATCATCTCGGGTGGCTAGATCAACTCTGCTCGCTAGTCGGTAACTCATACTGCCATAATAAATTATGGTCACTACAACGACTCTGGTCGCTCGGTCGACTAAGGTGACTCAGGTCACTGGGTGGACTTGGTCGACTCGGTCGACTCGATCGACTCGGGTCACCGAGTTGACTCAGGTAGCCAAATCGACTCAGGTCGAGTCAGTCACCTGACCGACCCGGTCGACTCGGGTCGACGCAGTCAACTTGAGTCAACTCAGTTGACTTGGATCACCGGGTCGACTAGGGTGACTTAGGTCGACTCAGCTGACTCGGTTGACTCAGGTTCGACTCAAGTCGACTTGGGTTGTCGGATCTACTCGGGCCTCTAGATTGCACGGGCTAGTCGCTAGATCACCTGACAAAATCAGGTCACTAACTAGATCAGCCTGGGTCACCAACCATTTCATCTTAGGTCGCCAACTAGATCAGCTTAGGTCGCTAACTAGATCAACTCAGGTCGCCAGATCAGCTCTGGTTGCCAGCCAAAAACTTTGACTGCCATAATAAATTGGGTCACCACAGCGACTCGGGTCACCAGGTCGACTCGGTTGACTCGGGTCACCAGGTCGACTTGGTTGAATCAGGTCACTGGGTCGACTCGGTCGACTCGATGGACTTGGGTCACCAGGTTGACTTGGTTGACTCAGGTCACCGGGTCGACTCAGTCACCTGACTGACTCGGTCGACTCGGGATGACTCAGTTGACTCAGGTCATCGGATCGACTCGAGTCACCAAGTTGACTCGGGTCACCGGGTCGACTTGGGTTGTCAGATCGACTCGGGCCTCTGGATCAGTACGGGTCACTGGATCAACTCAAGTCGCTAGCGAGATCAACTCAGGTCACCACACGGGTCGCCAACTAGATCAACTCACATCGCCAGATCAGCTTGGGTCACCAACCAGATCAACTCTGGTCGCTAGATCACCTGACAAACTTAAGTCACCAGCCAGATTAGCTTAGGTCACCAGCCAGTAACTCTGACTACCATAATAAATTAGGTCACCACAGTGACTCAGGTAACTGGGTTGACTCAGTCGACTCAGGTCGACTCAGTTGACTCAGGTCACCGGGTCGACTCGATCGACTCAGTTGACTCGATTCACCGGGTTGACTTAGGTTACTGGGTTGACACGATCGACTCAGTTGACTCAGGTCATTGGGTGGACTCCGTTGACTTAATCGACTCAGGTCACCGGGTTGACTCAGTCACCTGACTGACTCGGGTCGACTTGGTTGACTCGGGTCACAAGGTCGACTTGGTTGACTCGGGTCATCAGGTCGACTTGGTTGATTCGGGTCATCGGGTCGACTCGGTTGAGTCGGGTCACCAGGTCGACTCAGGTCGACTTGGGTTACCAGATCGACTCAGGCCTCTGGATCAGGATGGGTTACTGGATCAACTCAAGTTGCTAGCAAGATCAACTTAGGTCACCACACGGGTCACCAACTAGATCAACTCTGGTCGCCAGATTAGCTTGGGTCACCAACCAGATCAACTCTGGTCTCCAGATCACCTAACAAAATTAGGTCACTAGCAACTTGGGTCACTGGGTCGACTCAATTGACTCAGGTCACCGGGTGAACTCGGTCGACTCAGTTGACTCGGGTCACCGGGTCGACTCGGTTGACTCGGGTCATTGGGTCGACTCGGTCGAGTCAGGTCACCAGGTCGACTCGATCGAGTCGGGTCATCGGGTCGACTCAGGTCGTCGGGTTGACTCAGGTCAACTCGGTTGACTCAGGTCACCGGGTCGACTCGGTTGACTTGGGTCACCGCATCGACTTGGTTGACTCAGGTCACTGCGTCGACTCGGTTGACTCGGGTCATCGGGTTGACTCGGTTGACTCGGGTCATCGGGTCGACTCGGTTGACTCAGGTCACTGGGTTGACTCAATTGACTCAGGTCACTGGGTCGACTCGGTTGACTCGGGTCACCGAGTCAACTCGAATCGACTTGGGTTGCCGGATCGACTCAGGCCTCTAGATTGGGATGGGTCACTAGATCAACACAAGTCGCTAGTGAGATCAACTCAGGTCACCACACGGGTCACCAACTAGATCAACTCAGGTCACCAAATCAGATTGGGTCACTAGCCAGATCAGCTCTGGTCGCCAGATCACCTCACAAAATTAGGTCGACAGCCAAATCAGCTTAGGTTGCCAACTAGATCAATTCAGGTCACCAGATCAGCTCTAGTCACCAGCCAGTAACTCTGACTGCCATAATAAATTAGGTCACCATAGTGACTCAGGTCGCTGGGTCGACTCGATCGACTCGGGTCACCAGGTCAACTCGGTTGACACGGGTCACTGGGTCGACTCGGTCGACTCTGTTGACTCGAGTCACCGGGTTGACTCGGTCGACTCAGGTCACTAGGTCGACTTAGGTCGACTCAGTCACCTGACTGACTCGGTCGACTTGGGTCGACTTGGTTGCCTCGAGTCATCGTGTTAACTCAGTTGACTCAGGTCATCGGGTCAACTCAGTTGACTCCGGTCATTGGGTCAACTCAGTTGACTCAAGTCATCAGGTCAACTTAGTTGACTCAGGTCACTGGGTCGAGTCGGTCGACGCGGTTGACTCAGGTCACCAGGTCGACTTGGGTTGCCGGATCGACTCGGGCCTCTAGATCAAGATGGATCATCGGGTCAACTCAAGTTACTAGCGAGATCAACTCAGGTCACCACATGGGTCGCCAACTAGATCAACTTGGGTCACCAGATTAGCTTGGGTCACCAGCTAGATCAGCTCTGGTCGCCATATCAGCTTATGTCACCAACTAGATCAACTCAGGTCGCCAGCCAATAACTTTGACTGCCATAATAAATTGGGTCACCATAGTGACTCGGGTCGCTAGGTCAACTTGGTTGACTCAGGTCATAGGGTCGACTCGGTTGACTCAGTTGACTCAGGTCATTGGGTCGACTCAGTTGACTCATGTCACTGGGTCGACTCGAGTCACCAGGTCGACTCGGTTGACTCAGGTCACTAGGTCGACTCGGGTCAACTCAGTCACCTTACTAACTTAGGTAGACTTGGTTGACTTGGGTCACCAGGTCAACTTAGGTCATCAGGTCAACACGGTTGACTCAGGTCACTAGGTCAACTCTGTCGACTCAGGTCACCAAGTCAGCTGGGTCGTCGACTTAGTCAACTCTGGTCACCGGGTCGACTCAGTTGATTCGAGTCACCGGGTCACTGGGTCGACTCGGTTGGCTCGGGTCATCGAGTTGACCAGGTTGACTCGGGTCACTGGGTCGACTCGGTGGACTCGAGTCGACTCGATTGACTCAGGTCGAGTTGGGTTGCCGGCTCGACTCGGGCCTCTGGATCGGGATGGGTCACTGGATCAACTCAAGTCGCTAGGCGAGATCAACTCAGGTCACCACACGGATCACCAACTAGATTTACTCAGGTCGCCATATCAGCTTGGGTCACCAACCAGATCAGCTCTTGTCACCAGATCACCTGACAAAATTAGTTCACCAACCAGATCAGGTTAGGTCACCAATTAGATCAACTCAGGTCGCTAGATTAGCTCTGGTCGCCAGTGAGTAACTCCGACTGCCATAATAAATTGGGTCACCACAAAAACCCTGGTCGCTGGGTCGACTCAGTCAACTCAGTCAACTTGATCAACTCGGGTCACCGGGTCAACTCGGGTCATCGGGTCAACTCGGGTCACTGGGTCGACTCGGTCGACGTGGGTCCACCGAGTCGACTTGGGTTGCCGAATCAACTTAGGCCTCGAGTCGACTTGGGTTGACACGGTCGACCTAGTCGACTCAGGTCACTTGTTGACTCAATTGATTCAGGTCACTAGGTCAACTCAGTCGACTCTGGTTTACTCGGGGTCGACTCGGTCACCTGACCGACTCGGGACACCACGTCGACTCAGTCGACTCGGTTGACTCGGGTCATCGAGTCGACTCGGTTGACTCGGGTCATCGAGGTCGACTCGGTTGACTCAGGTCACTCGGTCAACTCGATAGACTCGGGTCACCGAGTCGACTTGGGTTGCCGGATTGACTCAGGCCTCTGGATCAGGACGGGTCACTGGATCAACTCAAATCGCTAGCAAGATCAACTCAGGTCACCACACGGGTCGCCAACTAGATCAACTTGAGTCACCAAATCAACTTGGGTCACCAGCCAGATCAGCTCTGGTCTCCAGATGACCTGACAAAATTAGGTCACTAGCCAGATCAGCTTAGGTCACCCACTAGATCAATTCAGGTTGCCAGCTCAGCTCTGGTCGCCAGCTAGTAACTTTAACTGCCATAATAAATTAGGTCACCACAGCGACTTGGGTCACTGGGTCGACTCAGTTGACTCGGGTCATCGGGTCAACTCGGTCGACTCAGTTGACTTGGGGTCACCAGGTCGACTCGGTTGACTCGAGTCATTGGGTCGACTCAGTTGACTCGGGTCACTGGGTCGACTCAATTGAGTCAGGTCCACTGGGTCGACTCGGTCAACTTAGGTCATCGGGTCGACTCAGTCACCTAACCGACTCGGTCGACTCAGGTCGACTCGGATCACCCGGGGTTGAATCGATCGACTTGGTTGACTCGGGTCACCGCGTCAACTCAGTTGACTCGGGTCGACTCGGTTGACTCAGGTCACTGGGTTGACTCAGTTGACTCAGGTCACCGGGTCGACTCGATTGACTCAGGTCACCGGGTCGACTCGGGTCACCGGGTCAACTCGGTTTGACTCGGATGATCGAGTCGACTCGGTCGACTCGGATCGACTTGGGTTGTTGGATCAACTCAAGCCTCTAGATCAGGATGGGTCACTAGATCAACCACAAGTCGCTAGCGAGATCAACTCAGGTCACCACACAGGTCGCCAACTAGATCAACTCGAGTCGCCAGATCAGATTGGGTCACCAGCCAGATCAGCTCTGGTTGCTAGATCACCTCACAAAATTAGGTCGACAGCCAAATTAGCTCTGGTCACTAGATCACCTCACAAAATTAGGTCGACAACCAGATCAGCTTAGGTTGCCAACTAGATCAATCAGGTCGCTAGATCAACTCTGGTCGCTAGCCAATAACTTTGACTGCCATAATAAATTGGGTCACCACAGCGACTCGGTCGCTGGGTTCGACTCGGTCGAGTCGGGTCACTGGGTCGACTTGGTTGACTTAGGTCACTAGGTCAACTCGGTCGACTCAGTTGACTCAGGTCACCGGGGTTGACTCGGGTTGACTCAAGTCACCGGGTCGACTTAGGTCGACTCGGTTGACTTGGGTCACCAGGTCGACTCAATTGACTCAGGTCATCGGTCAACTCAGTTGACTCAGGTCATCGAGTCGACTCGATCGACTCGGGTCACTAGGTTGACTCGGTCGACGCGGTTGACTCAAGTCACCGGGTTGACTTGGGTTGCCGGATCGACTTAGGCCTCTAAATCGGGATGAGTCACTTGGTCAACTCAAGTCGCTAGCGAGAACAACTCAGGTCACCACACGGGTCGCCAACTAGATCAACTCAGGTCACCACACGGGTCGCCAACTAGATCAACTCAGGTCGCCAGATCAGCTTGGGGTCACCAGCTAGATCAGCTCTGGTCACCAGATCACCTAACAAAATTAGGTCACCCAGCCAGATCAGCTTATGTCACCAACTAGGATCAACTCGGGTCGCCAGCCAGTAACTTCGACTGCCATAATAAATTGGGTCACCACAGTGACTCAGGTCGCTGGGTCGACTCGGTTGACTCAGGTCACAGGGTCGACTCGGTTGACTCAAGTCATCGGGTCGACTCGGTTGACTCATGTCACTGGGTCAACTCAGGTCACCGGGTCGACTTAGTTGACTTAGGTCACCAGGTCGACTCAGTTGACTCAGGTCACCGAGTCGACTCGGGTCGACTCAGTCACCTTACTGACTTAGGTCAACTTGGTTGACTCAGGTCACCATGTCAACTCAGGTCATTGGGTTGACACGGTTGACTCGGGTCACTGGGTTAACTCTATCGACTCGGTTGACTCGGGTCACCGAGTCGACTCAGTCGACTCTGGTCACCGGGTCGACTTGTTGATTCGGGTCACCGGGTCACTGGTCGACTCGGTTGGCTCGGGTCATCGGGTCGACTCGGGTCACTGGGTCGACTCGGTTGACTCAGGTCGACTGGGTCGACTTAGTCAACTCTAGTCACCGGGTCGACTCGGTTGATTCGGGTCACCGGGTCACTAGGTCGACTCGGTTGGCTCGGGTCATCGGGTCGACTCAGGTCACTGGGTCGACCTCGGTTGACTCAGGTCGACTGGGTCGACTTAGTCGACTCTGGTCACCGGGTCGACTCGGTTGATTCAGGTCACCGGGTCACCGAGTCGACTCGGTTGGCTCAGGTCATCAGGTTCGACTCGGTTGACTCGGGTTGCTAGCTCGACTTGGGTTGCTGGCTCGACTCGAGCCTCTAGATCGAGACGGGTCATTGGATCAACTCAAGTCGCTAGCGAGATCAACTCAGGTCCACCACATGGGTCGGCAACTAGATTTACTCGAGTCACCATATCAGCTTGGGTCACCAACCAGATCAGCTCTTATCGCCAGATCACCTGACAAAATTAGTTCACCAGCCAGATCAGGTGTAGGTCGCTAACTAGATCAACTCGGGGTGCTAGATCAGCTCTAGTCGCCAGTGAGTAACTCTGACTACCATAATAAATTAGGCCACCATAAAAACCCCGGTCGCTGGGTCGACTTGGTTGACTCAGGTCACCGGGGTCGACTCAGTTGACTCGGGTCATTGGGTCGACTCGGTCAACTCGGGTCACCGGGTCGACTCGGGTCATCGGGTCACTGGGTCGACTCGGGTCACCGAGTCGACTTGGGTTGCTGGATTGACTCAAGCCTCGAGTCGACTTGGGTTGACACGGGTCGACCTAGTCAACTCAGGTCACCGGGTCGACTCAATTGATTCAGGTCACTAGGTTGACTCAGTCGACTCTGGTTGACTCGGGTCGACTTAGTCACCTGACCGACTCAGTTGACTCGGGTCACCACGTTGACTCGGGTCGACTCGGTTTGACTCAGGTCGACTCAGTTGACTCGGGTCATCGGGTCGACTCAGTTGACTCAGGTCACTCGGTCGATTCGGTTGACTCGGGTCACTTGGTCAACTCGGGTCGACTTAATCACCTGACTGACTTAGGTCGACTTAGTTGACTCGGGTCACCAGGTCGACTCAGTTGACTCAGGTCACTGGGTCAACTCTGTCGACTCAGGTCACCAGGTCGACTGGGTCAACTCAGTCGGACTCAGGTCACCGGGTCGACTCAGTCACTTGACCGACTCGGTTGATTCGGGTCCACTGGGTCGACTCGGTTGACTCAAGTCACTGGGTCGACTCGATTGACTCGGGTCGACTCGAGTGACTCGGGTCACCGGGTCAACTCGGGTTGACTCGGGCCTCTAGATCAGGAGGGGTCATTGGATCAACTCAAGTTTCTAGCGAGATCAACTCAAGTCACCACACGGGTCCCCCAACTAGATTTACTCAGGTCACCATATCAGCTTGGGTCACCAGCCAAATCAACTCTTTGTCGCCAAATCACCTGACAAAATTAGTTCGCCAGCTAGATCAGGTTAGGTCGCCAACTAGATCAACTCGGTTGCTAGATCAGCTCTGGTCGCCAATGAGTAACTCCAACTGCCATAATAAATTAGGTCACCACAGAAACCCCAGTCGCTGGGTCGACTCGGGTCGACTCGATTGACTCGGGTCATTGGGTCGACTCGGTCAACTCGGGTCACCGGGTCGACTCGGTTGACTCAGGTCATCAGGTCGACTTGGGTCACTGGGTCGACTCGGGTCACCGAGTCGACTTGGGTTGCTGGATCGACTCAGGCCTCAAGTTGACTTGGGTTGACACGGGTCGACCTAGTCTACTAAGGTCTCCTGGTCGACTCGGGTCGACTCAATCGATTCAGGTCACTGGGTCGACTCAATCACCTGACTGACTCGGTCATCTCAGGTCACCATGTCGACTCGATTGACTCTTGTCATCGGGTTGACTCAGTTGACTCAGGTCACTGGGTCAACCGATTGACTCAGGTCACTGGGTCGACTCGGTCACCACACGGGTCAACAACTAGATCAAGTTAGGTAGCTAGCGAGATCAACTCAGGTCACCACACTGGTCCCCCAACTAGATCAACTCGGATCGCCAGATCAGCTTGGGTCACCAGCCAGATCAGCTGTGGTCGCCAGATCAGCTTGGGTCACCACATTGACTCAGGTCGCCACATTACTTGGCCAACTCGGGTCACCAGCCAGATCAACTCAGGTGACTCGGTTGACTCAGGTTATCGGGTCGACTCGGGTCGACTTGGGTTGCCAGATCAACTCGGGCCTCGAGTCGACTTGGGTTGACTTGGGTCACCAGGTCGATGCGGGTTTGTCAGGTCAACACGAGTCACCGGTTCGACATGGGTCGCCAGTTTGACACGGGTCACTGGGTCGACACGGGTCCACTGGGTCGACGCGAGTCACTGGGTCGACGCGGGTCACTAGGTCGACGCAGGGTCGCTGGGTTGACTCGGGTCGTCAAGTTGACTCGGGTCGCCGGGTCAACTCAGGTTATTGGATCGACTCGGGTCTCTAGATCAGGACAGGTCACTTGATCAACTCGGGTCACCACATGAGGTCACCAATTAGATCAACTCAGGTCACCAGATCAGCTTGGGTCACTAGCCAAATCTGCTCTGGTCGCCAAATCACCTAACCGACTCGGGTCGCCAGCCAGATCAGCTTGGGTCACCACATCACCTGGCCAACTCGGTTCGCCAGATCAACTCAGGACACGACATCGACTCAGGTAGTTAGCTAGATCATCTCAGATCACCAGATCGCCCGATGAACTCAGGTCGGGTGGGGTCTCTAGATCGAGTCGAGTCACCAGATCAAGTCGGGTCCCGAGCCAGATCAACTCAGGTCACCACATCGACTCGGGTCACCAGCCAGATTAGGTCAGGTCACTAGATAGCCTGACCTACTTAGATCTCCAGTGAGTCTGTCCACTTTTTGAATGATTGACCCATACTCCTCTTCAAGTATTATCATAGTCAAGTCTCCGCTTCTAGCTCGACAATAAGAAGGGCGTGACTCCATGTATGGCCTGAGTGATTTTTTTTTAAACTCTGGTTTTTTCATTCTTTTTGTCGTAGGGAGCCTCCTTTGTCTATTTTTTTTACAACTTTTGACCTCGCTCACGATCAAGCTAGGCCAACTCATTTAAACTTGGATCGCATAAATCTAATATGCACAATAGTAATGTTGATGAGTATGCAAACACATCAATGAAGTCATCTCAGTATGTCAAGTCCCCCAACTTAGATCACTCGAGTCGCATAAGTAACTCAGATAGCCATAATAAATTAGGTCACCATAGTGACTCGGGTCACTAGGTCGACTCAGGTCACGGGGTCGACTCGGGTCATCAAGTCAACTCAGGTTGCTGGGTTGACATAGCCGAATCGACTCAGGTCTTTGGATCGGGACGGGTCACTTGATCAACTCGTGTCGCTAGCCAAATCAACTTAGGTCATCACATGGGTCGCCAACTAGATCAACTCGGGTCGCTAGATCAGCTCTGGTCACCAGATCACCTGACCAACTTAGGTCGCCAACCAAATCAGCCTTGATCGCCACATTGACTCAGGTTGCCACATCACCTAGCCAACTTGGGTCGCCAGCCAGATCAACTCGAGTTGCCAGATCGACTCGGGACACCACATCGACTCAGGTAGTCAGCTAGATCATCTTGGATCCCTAGATCGCTCGATGAACTCAACTCAGGTGGGGTCTCTAGATCAAGTCGGGTCACCAGATCAAGTCGGGTCCTGAGCTAGATCAACTTAGGTCACCACATCGACTTAGGTCACCAGCCAGATCAGGTCCCTAGCCAGATCAACTCAGGTCACCACATCCAATATGCACAATAGTAATGCTGATGAGTATGCAAACTCATCAATGAAGTCATCTCAGTATGCCAAGTTGTCAAGTCCTCCAACTTAGATCAGTCGAGTCGCATAAGTAACTCCAACTACCATAATAAACTTAGATCACTCAGGTCGTTAGGTCGACTCGGGTTGCCGGCTTGACTCGGGTCTCTAGATCGCGATAGGTCGCTGGATCAACTCGGGTTGCTAGCTAGATTAACTCAAGTCACCACATCGACTTGGGTCATCACCTAGATCAGCTCAGGTTGCCACATCACCTAACCAACTCAGGTCAGGTCGGGTCACCAGATTAATTCGGGTCACCAGCCAGATCAACTTAGGTTGCCACATCAACTCGAGTATCCAGATAGATCAGCTCGGGTCACCAAATCACCTAACTAACTTAGGTCAGGTTGGGTTAGGTCTCCTGATCAGGTCGGGTCACCGGATCAACTCAGGTCGCTAATTAGATCAACTCGGGTCACTAACATGATCAACTCGGGTCAACACATCAGCTTATGTTGTTAACACATTCCAATATGCCAAGCTGTCTAGTTTGCTAGCTCGGATCACTCGAGTCGCATAAGTAACTCGTATTGCCAAAACAACTTGGGTCACCTAATTAACTCGAGTCATCAGATCGACTCGGGTCGCCAGATCGACTCGGGTCACCGGATCGACTCGAGTCCTCGAATCGACTCGGGTCACCGTATTGACGCAGGTCACCGGATCGACTCAGGTCTCCAGATCAGGATGGGTCGTCCGATCGACTCGGTTCATCGGATCGATTCGGGTATCCAGATAGATCAAATCAGGTCACCAAATCACCTGACTAACTTAGGTTAGGTCGGGTCTCTGGATCGAGTCGGGTCACCAGATCAAATTGGGTCTCCAGCCAGATCAACTCGGGTCAACACATCGACTCGAGTCACCAACCAGATCAACTTGGGTCGCCAGACCAACTCAGGTCAGGTCGGGTAAGGTCTCCAGATTGGGTCAAGTCGCGGGATCATTTCAGCTCGCCAGCCAGATCAACTCGAGTTGCTACATCGACTCGACTCGACTCGCCAACCAGATCAGCTCAGGTCATTAGATCACCTGACCAACTCGAGTCAGGTCGACGGATGAAGTCAGATCGCCAGATCAACTCAGGTCGCCAGCCAGATCAACTCAGATCATCACATCGACTTAGGTCGCCAGCCAAATCAGCTCGGGTCACCAAATCAACTCGGGTCACCAGCCAGATCAACTCGGGTTAACAAATTTGAGTTTTGACCCCACTCGCAAGCGAGCTAGGCTAACTCATTCAAACTTGGATCGCCTCAATCTAATATGCATAATAGTAATACTAACGAGTATGCAAACTCATCAATGAAGTCAACTAAGTATGCCAGCCTGATCAACTCAGGTCAACAAATTGACTCGGGTCACCAACCAGATCAACTCGGGTCACCAGATTGCCAGGCCAAGTTGGGTCGGGTCGGGTTGGGTCAGGTCTCTAGATCGGGTTGGGTCAGTTCTCTAGATCGGGTCGGGTTGCCAGATCAATTCTTGTCGCCAACCAGATCAACTCAGGTCGCCACATCGACTCGGGTCGTCAGCCAGATCAGCTCGGGTCACCACATCACCTAACCAACTCGGGTTAGGTCGGGTCACCCGATCAATTTGGGTCACTAAGTTGGGTGTGACTCCATGAATGGCACGAGTGGTTTTCTTTTTCAACTCTAGTTTTTTCATTCTTTTCATTGTACGAAGCCTCCTTTGTCTATTTTTTTAGGACTTTTGACCCCGCCCTGAGGATCGCCAACGAGCTCGACCGGATCCTGTCCGAGATCTTGCTCGTGAGCGAGCTCACCGGGATCCCGTCGCCAACGAGCTAGGCGTGACTCCATGGATGGCTCTAGTGATTTAAGTTTTTTATAACTTGAAAATTTTGTTCTTTTCCTTGTATAGAGCCTCCTTTATCCATTTTTTCCTACGAGTTTCGACCCCGCCAGCGACCTTGTTAAGTTCTCATCGCAGGTCTTGCCCTACTACCACGAAAGCCTCCCAGCGGTTATATGAAATGACCCCGGGTCATTTCAACACTGCGTCTAACAATAACTAGTCAGACTGCATCAAATGATGTCCACCTCGATCCATGCCAACTCATTCAAACTTGGATCACCTCAATCTAATATGCACAATAGTAATGCTGACAAGTATGCCAACTCATCAATGAAGTCGCCTTAGCATGCCAAGCTGTCAAGTCCCCCAACTTGAATTACTCCAGTCGCATAAGTAATTCGGATCATTGGATCGACTCGCATCGCCGAGTCAACTCGGGTTTCTGGATCGACTCGAGTCCCCAAAACAACTTGGGTTGCCAGTCGGATCAACTCGGGTCACCATCCAGATCAACTCAGGTCGCAAGATCACCTGACTAACTTAGATTGACGAAGTTGCCTAGCCAACTTGGATCGCTAGACTTGCCAGATCGACTCGAATCACTGGAGTCGTCAGATCGACTCAGATCTCTATTTCATGTCGGCCCTATTGCCACGAAGGCATCCCAATGATAACCAGTCAGATCGCAAGTTAAATCACATCAAATGATGTTCACCTCGATCTGTGCTAACTCATTCAATCTTGGATCACCTCGATCCAATATGCCAAGCTGTCAAGTCCACCAGCTCAGATCACTCGAGTTGCATAAGTAACTCAGATCGCCAGAACAACTCGGGTCACCAGATCGACACAGGTCGTCAAATCCACTCGGGTTGCCGAATCAACTCGAGTCGTCGGATCGACTCGGGTCTCCAGATTAGGACGGGTTGTCAGATCGACTCGGGCCGCCAGCCAAATCTACTCGGGTCCCTACATCGACTCAGGTATCCATATAGATCATATTGGGTCGCCAAATCACCTGACTAACTAAAGTTAGGTCAAGTTTGGTCGGGTCAGGTCTCCGGATTGGGTCGGGTCACCGGATCAACTTGGGTCAACATATCGACTCGAGTCGCCAACCAGAACAACTCGGGTCACCAGATTGCCAGACCAACTCGGGTTGGGTCGGGTCAGGTCTTCAGATCGGGTCAGGTCACGGGATCATTTTGGGTCGCCAGCCAGATCAACTCGGGTCGCCACATCAACTCGACTCACCAACCAGGTCAGGTCGGGTCACCAGATCACCTGACCAACTCGGTCAGGTCGACGGATGAAGTCGGATCGCTGGATCAACTCAGGTCGCTAGCCAGATCAACTTGGGTCACCACACCAACTCAGGCCGCCAGCCAAATCAGCTCAGGTCGCGAGATCAACTCAGGTCAACAAATGTGACTTTTGACCCCACTCACAAGTGAGCTAGGCTAACTCATTCCAAGTCTCTCATGGAAAAGTCCATGACTTCCCATTCCTATACCTATGCTGACGAGTATGCCAACTCATCAATGAATTCGGCTCAGCATGCCAAGTTGTCAAGTCCCCCAACTTGAATTACTCCAGTCACATAAGTAATTTAGATCACCAGAACAACTCGGGTCACCGGATCGACTCAATTCGCCGGATTGACTTGGATCACCGGATCACTAGAGTCGGCAAAGTAACCCAGATCTCTAGGGTCATAACGGGATAGGTATTGTTTACGGATGTAACGACCTCTGAGATGAGCCCAACTCGTCAATCGGAGCCAGCTCGCCAATCTGATTGAGCTAGCCGATCTGAGCCAACTCACCGATTTGAGCTAGCAAGACACCTCTCAAGAATTGAGTTTGAGAACTTCTCCACTAATGAGTTGTCCTCAAGATGTGAACTTGCATCCAGATTAGGACTTGTGGCTTGCACGAGCCAATGTCATGAAGACCTCCTACGTACATGCAACCAATGCATCTCATAGTCCAACATAGTTCTGAACTAGCTCATTACGCCACCATCTCGCACATGTTCCAAGTCTCCCATGGAAAAGTCCCCAACTTCCCATTCCAATACCTAGTTGATTTCACCTCGGATCGAGTCCCCAACAAGATCCAATGCCACTCTGCACAAAGCAGTCCATGCTACTTCATGCAGCTCGAATGACACCTCGACTTGACTCTAAACCTTACCCAGGCCAAAACTATTAACAACTTGTCGCACAACCCCATGAATGCTCCTCGAATCAAGTCCCTGACATGACCCTACTCCTGAGTGCACCAAACAACTCCTTTGTTACACCTCGGATCGAGTCCCTTACATGTCAGTTCAAGTCAGTCGACGTGTTAGCTCTATTTCTAGTATGAGGTGATCTTGTCACATCAACACTACACCCATCCATTGTAAGTTAGCCATACCACCACAAAGTCATCCAACAGTCATTATGAAATGACCCCTATCACATCAAGCTGTGTTGGTTTGTTTCAAGTCGGCCCTATTGCCACGAAGGCATCCCAATGGTAACTAGTCAAATCGCATCAAATGATGTTCACCTCGATCTATGCCAATGCTGCCTATGATTGATTTGCTAGCTCTCTACGGATATTTTTGGATATGCCATTTGATACCTGAATGCTATGCATGGGTTCGTGCATAGACGATTCGAGCTGAGCTTAAGGATGTTGAGTTCTCAAGTGAATATGAATAGGCGAGTTGTTCTATGGAGTAGAACTCAGGAATGCATGATGATGGATTGAGCTCATCTCGCGGATCCGAGCCAGCTCGTTGATCCGATCCAGCTTGTCGATCTGAGCCAGCTCGACGATCCGAGCCAGCTCGTCAAGTTGAGCCTTTTACGAGATTTAAATTTTTGCGACCTATCGACGTCGGCAAGCATTTGTATGGGGGAGAAAGACTCGGACTAATAACTTATCCTCGTAGGGGAGGTGTTGTTGGTGGATGTGAGGATTTTTGAGATGAGACCCAAGCTGGAACAAATTCTAGTGCGCATTGTGATTAGAGCTAAGCTAAAGGATATTGAGTTCTCAAAGGAATACAAATAGGCAAGTTGTTTTATGGAGTAGAACACGGGAATGCATGATGGATCCGATCCGATTTGAGCCGAGCCGGCTCGGCGATCCGAGCCAGCCAGCTTGGAAAACCGAGCCGGCTCGCTCGGCAAACCGTGCCAGCTCGCCGATTCGAGTCAGCTCGCTCGGTGATCCGAGCCAGCTCGCTTGGCGATCCGAGCCTTTACGAGATTTTAAGTTTTTGTGACTTATCGGCGTCGGCAAGCATTTCTACGTGGGAGCAAGACTCGGACTAATAACTTATATAGGGAGGTGTTGTTGGTGGATGTAAGGATCTTTGAGATGAGACTCGAGATGGAATGGATTCTAGTGCCCATTGTGATTCGAGCTGAGCTAAAGGATGTTGAGTTCTCAAGTGAATACAAATAGGTGAGTTGTTCTATGGAGTAGAACACGGGAATGCATGATGGATTGAGCTCAGCTCGTCGATCCGAGCCAGCTCACGGATTCGAGCTAGCTTGTCGAGCTGAGTCTTTTACGAGATTAAAGTTTTCGTGACCTATCCGTGTCGGCGAGCATTTCTACGGGGGAGCAAGACTTGGACTAATAACTTATATAGGGGAGGTGGTGTTGGTGGATGGAAGGATCTTTGAGATGAGACCCGAGCTGGAACGGATTCTAGTGCGCGTTGTGATTCGAGTTGAGCTAAAGGATGTTGAATTCTCAAGTGATTACAAATAGGCGAGTTATTCCATGGAGTAGAACACGGGAATGCATGATGGATTGAGCTCAACTCGGCGATCCGAGCCAGCTCGGCGATCCGAGCCAGCTCGGCGATCCGAGCCAGCTCGGCGATCCGAGCCAGCTCGGCGATCCGAGCCAGCTCGGCGATCCGAGCCAGCTCGGCGATCCGAGCCAGCCCGTCGAGCTGAGTCTTTTACAAGATTTAAATTTTTTGTGACCTTTCGGCGTTGGCGAGCATTTCTACGGGGAGTAAGACTCGGACTAATAACTTATATAGGGAGGTGTTGTTGGTGAATGTAAGGATCACTGAGATGAGACCCGAGCTGGAACGGATTCTAGTGCGCGTTATGATTCGAGCTGAGCTAAAGGATGTTCAGTTCTCATGTGAATACAAAGAGGTGACTCATTCTATGGAGTAGAACATGGGAATGCATGATGGAATGAGCTCAGATCGCCGATCCGAGCTAGCTCGTCGATCCGAGCCACGGTATGTACGATCCGAGCCAGCCCGTCGAGCTGAGTCATTTATGAGATTTAAATTTTTTGTGACCTTTCGGCGTTGGCGAGCATTTCTACGGGGGAGCAAGACTCGGACTAATAACTTATATAGGGAGGTGTTGTTGGTGAATGTAAGAATCATTGAGATGAGATCCGAGCTGGAACGGATTCTAGTACGCGTTGTGATTCGAGCTGAGCTAAAGGATGTTCAGTTCTCAAGTGAATACAAAGAGGTGAGTCATTCTATGGAGTAGAACATGGGAATGCATGATGGAATGATCTCAGATCGTCGATCCGAGCTATCTCGTCGATCCGAGCCAGCTCGCTGATCCGAGCCATGGGTATGTAGGTAGTTTTCATGAGATCGGCTCGCCCGGCCCACAAGTCAAACATCGATTCTCTTATTAAGGGTGAGCCCTTGTCTAGCGTTTGGGTCGCTCGGTACAAGCTGTTCGATTTGTAATGTGTGCAAAGCTTTTGGGTTGATATTTGGAAGATTTAAATTTTTTGTGAGCTATTCTCCTCGTTTCACTTGATATTTTGAAGATTTGAATTATTTGTGAGCTATTCTCCCCGTTTCCCTTGATTTTTTTGGAAGAATTGGAATTTTTGAGAGTTGTTCTCTTCGCCTCAATTTCTACGGAAGAGCAAGACTTGGACTAATAACTTATATAGGGGAGGTGTTGTTGGTGAATGAAAGGATCTTTGAGATGAGACCCGAGCTGGAACGGATTCTAGTGCGCGTTGTGATTCAAGCTGAGCTAAAGGATGTTCAGTTCTCAAGTGAATACAAAGAGGTGAGTCGTTTATGGAGTAGAACAAGGGAATGCATGATGGAATGAGCTCAGATCGACGATCCGAGTCAGCTCGCTGATCTGAGCCACGGGTATGTAGGCAGTTTTCATGAGATCGCTCGCCCGGCCCCACAAGTCAAACACTGATTCTCTTATTAAGGGTGAGCCCTTGTCTAGCGTTTGGGTCGCTCGGTACAAGCTGTTTGATTTGTAATGTGTGCGAAGCTTTTGGGTTTGATATTTGGAAGATTTGAATTTTTTGTGAGCTATTCTCCTCGTTTCACTTGATTTTTTTGAAGATTTGAATTATTTGTGAGCTATTCTCCCCATTTCCCTTGATTTTTTTGGAAGATTTGGATTTGTTGCGAGTTGTTCTCTTCGCCTCAAATTTCTACGGAAGAGCAAGACTTGGACTAATAACTTATATAGGGGAGGTGTTGTTGGTGAATGCAAGGATCTTTGAGATGAGACCCGAGCTGGAATGGATTCTAGTGCACGTTGTGATTCGAGCTGAACTAAAGGATGTTTAGTTCTCAAGTGAATACAAAGAGGTGAGTCATTTATGGAGTAGAAGACGGGAATGCATGATTGGAATGAGCTCAGATCGCCGATCCGAGCTAGCTTGTCGATCCGAGCCACGGGTATGTAGTCAGTTTTCATGAGATCGGATCGTCCGGGCCACAAGCTAGCTATTTTTTGTGAGCTATTCTCTTTGTTTCCTTTGATTTTTTTGGAAGACTTGCATTTTTTGTGAGCTATTCTCTTCGTTTCAATTGAATTTTTGGAAGTTATGCATTTTTTGTGATGTAGTCTCTTCGTTTCACTTGCATTTTTGGAGATTTTGATTTTTTTTGTGAGCTATTCTCTTTCTTTTCCCTTGAATTTTTTTTTGCAAGACTTGCATTTTTTGTGAGCTATTCTCTTCGTTTCAATTGAATTTTTAGAAGTTTTGAATTTTTTGTGATCTATTCTTCTTTGTTTCACTTGTATTTTTGAGAGATTTGAAATTTTTGTGAGATATTCTCTTCGGCTCAAATTTCTACGGAAGTGCAATACTTGGACTAATAACTTATATAGGGGAGGTGTTGTCCGCGGAAGCTCCCCCATGCCCCTCTAATAGAATCAGTGCTAGTGATCCCGTTTTGAAATCCGACGGACGGATGGATGAGCAGGTCGGATTTCAAAACGGGATCAGCAGCACTGATTCCATTAGAGGGGCATGAAGCCACCTGATTGCTATGCGGGGGCTGCTCAAAGTCCCGTCTTTCGAGTCGCTCGACGGCGCAAGTCGGAAAGGGTTCGACAGCGGTTGTCGTTCCAATGCGTCGTCGCAGTGACATGGAAGGCGATCTTCGGGTTAGCCCTTGTCTAGCTTTTGGGTCGCTTGGTACAAGGCGATCTGCTATGTACTTTCCGCGAACCCCTATCCGGGTACTCGTTAGCTATGCATTGGCTCTTGCATGTGTGGAACGGAGAGATGCGGCCTTCACAGGGAGTCGGCCTGAAATAGTTCTGTGCGTGCGAATGGAGCCGCGTATAGCTTTTGGGTCGGTTTGGATAGGGTGCCCCTCCAAGCGAATCAGTGCTGGTGCTCGGACGGATTTGCGGCTCAGATTTAAAATGTGAGGAGCATGCCTGATTTTATTTGAGGGGCATGAAGCCACCTGATTGCTATGCGGGGCTCCCCTGGGTCGTCTCTTTTGGGTCACTCGATGGCGCAAGTCGGAGAAGGGTTCGACAACGGTAGTCGTTTCAGCGCGTCGTCATTAGTGATACTGAAGTCGATCTGTGTGCAGCCCCCGTCTAGCACTTGGGTCTGCATGCCGCAAGAAGATTTGAATTTTTTGTGAGTTAAAGTCTTTTTCTTTTTTTCGTTTCACTGGAGTTTTTGCGAGATTTGAAGTTTTTGTGAGCTATTCTCTTCGTTTCACTTAAATTTTTTGTGAGCTATTCTCTTCGTTTCACTTGAATTTTTGAAGTTTTGAGTTTTTTGTGAGCTATCCTCTTCGTTTCACTTGAATTTTTGCAGGATTTGAATTTTTTGTGAGCTATTCTTCTTTGTTTCACTTGGTTTTTTGGAAGATTTGAATTTTTTGTGAGCTATTTTCTTTGTTTCCCTTGTTTTTTTTTGGAAGACTTGCATTTTTTTGTGAGCTATTCTCTTCTTTTCCCTTGATTTTTTTTTTGCAAGACTTGGATTTTTTGTGAGCTATTCTCTTCATTTCAATTGAATTTTTGGAAGTTTTGAATTTTTTGTGATCTATTCTCTTTGTTTCACTTGTATTTTTGAGAGATTTGAAATTTTTGTGAGATATTCTCTTCGGCTCAAATTTCTACGAAAGTGCAATACTTGGACTAATAACTTATATAGGGGAGGTGTTGTCCGCGGAAGCTCCCCCATGCCCCTCTAATAGAATCAGTGCTGGTGATCCCGTTTTGAAATCCGACAGACGGACGGATGATTAGGTCAGATTTCAAAATGGGATCAGCAGCACTGATTCCATTACAGGGGCATGAAGCCACCTGATTGCTATGCGTGGGCTGCTCAAAGTCCCGTCTTTCGGGTCGCTCGATTGCGCAAGTCGGAAAGGGTTCGACAGCGGTTGTCGTTCCAATGCGTCGTCGTTGTGACATGTAAGGCGATCTTAGGGTCAGCCCCCGTCTAGCTTTTGGGTTGCTTTGGTACAAGCGATCTGCTATGTACTTCCGCGAAACCCTATCCGGGTACTCGTTAGCTATGCGTTGTCTCTTGCATGTGTGCAACGAAGAGATGCGGCCTTCACAGGGAGTCGGCCTGAAACAGTTCTGTGCGTGCGAATGGAGCCGCGTATAGCTTTTGGGTCGTTTGGATAGGGTGCCCCTCCAAGTGAATCAGTGCTGGTGCTCGGATGGATTTGCGGCTCGGATTTAAAATGTGAGTAGCATGCCTGATTTTATTGGAGGGGCATGAAGCCACCTGATTGCTATGCGGGGGCTCCCCTGGGTCGTCTCTTCTGGTCACTCGATGGCGCAAGTCGGAGAAGGGTTCAACAACGGTAGTTGTTCAGCGCGTCGTCATTAGTGATACTGAAGTCGATCTGTGGGCGAGCCCCGGTCTAGCATTTGGGTCTGCATGCGGCAAGAAGATTTGAATTTTTTGTGAGTTAAGTCTTTTTCGTTTCACTGGAGTTTTTGCGAGATTTGAAGTTTTTTGTGAGCTATTCTCTTCGTTTCACTTGAATTTTTGGAAGTTTTGAATTTTTTGTGAGCTATTCTCTTCGTTTCACTTGAATTTTTTGAAGTTTTGAATTTTTTGTGAGCTATTCTCTTCCTTTCACTTGAATTTTTGCAGGATTTGAATTTTTTGTGAGCTATTCTTCTTTGTTTCACTTGGTTTTTTCGAAGATTTGAATTTTTTGTGAGCTATTCTCTTTGTTTCCCTTGATTTTTTTTTGGAAGACTTGCATTTTTTGTGAGCTATTCTCTTCGTTTCAATTGAATTTTTGGAAGTTATGCATTTTTTGGTGATGTAGTCTCTTCGTTTCACTTGCATTTTTGGGAAATTTGATTTTTTTGTGAGCTATTCTCTTCTTTTTCCTTGATTTTTTTTGCAAGACTTGGATTTTTTGTGAGCTATTCTCTTCATTTCAATTGAATTTTTGGAAGTTTTGAATTTTTTGTGATCTATTGTTCTTTGTTTCACTTGTATTTTTGAGAGATTTGAAATTTTTGTGAGATATTCTCTTCGGCTCAAATTTCTACGGAAGTGCAATACTTGGACTAATAACTTATATAGGGGAGGTGTTGTCCGCGGAAGCTCCCCCATGCCCCTCTAATAGATCAGTGCTGGTGATCCCGTTTTGAAATCCGACAGACGGACGGATGATTAGGTCGGATTTCAAAACGGGATCAGCAGCACTGATTCCATTAGAGGGGCATGAAGCCACCTGATTGCTATGCGGGGGCTGCTCAAAGTCCCGTCTTTCGGGTCGCTCGATGACGCAAAGTCGGGAAGGGTTCGACAGCGGTTGTCGTTCCAATGCGTCGTCGCTGTGACATGGAAGGCGATCTTCGGGTCAGCCCCCGTCTAGCTTTTGGGTTGCTTTGGTACAAGCGAATCTGCTTGTACTTTCCGCGAAACCCTATCCGGGTATTCGTTAGCTATGCGTTGTTTCTTGCATGGGTGGAACGGAGAGATGCGGCCTTCACAGGGAGTCGGCTTGAAACAGTTCTGTGCGTGCGAAAGGAGCCGCGTATAGCTTTTGGGTCGTTTGGATAGGGTGCCCCTCCAAGTGAATCAGTGCTGGTGCTCGGACGGATTTGCGGCTCGGATTTAAAATGTGAGTAGCATGCCTGATTTTATTGGAGGGGCATGAAGCCACCCGATTGCTATGCGGGGGGCTCCCCTGGGTCGCCTCTTTTGGGTCACTCGATGGCGCAAGTCGGAGAAGGGTTCGACAACGGTAGTCGTTCCAAGCGCGTCATCATAGTGATACTGAAGTCGAATTTGTGGGCGAGCCCCCGTCTAGCTCTTGGGTCTGCATGCCGCAAGGAGATTTGAATTTTTCGTGAGTTTAAGTCTTCGTTTTTCCTTGATTTTTTTTTTGGAAGACTTGAATTTTTGGAAGTTCTGAATTTTTTTGTGAGCTATTATCTTTCGTTTCACTTGAATTTTTGCAAGATTTGAAATTTTTGTGAGCTATTCTCTTTGTTTCACTTGGTTTTTTTTGGAAGATTTGAATTTTTGTGAGCTATTCTCTTTGTTTCCCTTTGTTTTTTTTTTTTTTTGTTTTTTTTTGGGAAGACTTGCGTTTTTTGTGAGCTATTCTCTTCGTTTCAATTGAATTTTTGGAAGTTATGCATTTTTTGTGATGTAGTCTCTTCGTTTCACTTGGTTTTTTGGAAGATTTGAATTTTTTGTGAGCTATTCTCTTTATTTCCCTTTGATTTTTTTGGAAGACTTGCATTTTTTGTGAGCTATTCTCTTCGTTTCAATTGAATTTTTGGAAGTTATGCATGATGCATTTTTTGGGAGATTTGATTTTTTTTGTGAGCTATTCTCTTCTTTTCCTTTGAATTTTTTTTGCAAGACTTGCATTTTTTGTGAGCTATTCTCTTCGTTTCAATTGAATTTTTGGAAGTTTTGAATTTTTTGTGATCTATTCTTCTTTGTTTCACTTATATTTTTGAGAGATTTGAAATTTTTGTGAGATATTCTCTTCGGCTCAAATTTCTACGGAAGTGCAATACTTGGACTAATAACTTATATAGGGGAGGTGTTGTTCGCGGAAGCTCCCCCATGCCCCTCTAATGGAATCAGTGCTGGTGATCCCGTTTTGAAATCCGACAGACGGATGGATGATTAGGTCGGATTTCAAAACGGGATCAGCAGCACTGATTCCATATAGGGGCATGAAGCCACCTGATTGCTATGCGTGGGCTGCTCAAAGTCTCATCTTTCAGGTCGCTCGACGGCGCAAGTCGGAAATGGTTCGGCAGCGGTTGTCGTTCAATGCGTCGTCGCAGCGACATGGAAGGCGATCTTCGGGTCAGCCCCTGTCTAGCTCTTGGGTTGCTTTGGTACAAGCGATCTGCTATGTACTTTCCGCGAACACCTATCCCGGTACTCGTTAGCTATGTGTTGGCTCTAGCACGCATGGAACGCAGAGATGCGGCCTTCACAGGGAGTTGGCCTGAAACAGTTCCGTGCCTTGCGAATGGAGCCGCGTATAGCTTTTCGGTCGTTTGGATAGGTGCCCCTCCAAGTGAATGAGTGTTGGTGCTCGGTACGGATTTGCCGCTCGGATTTAAAAATGTGAGCAGCAGCACAGATTCTATTGGAGGGGCATGAAGCCACCCAATTTTTATGCGTGGGCTCCCTTGGGTCGTGTCTTTTGGGTCACTCGATGGCGGAAGTCAGAGAAGGGTTCGACAGCGGTAGTCGTTCCAGCGCGTCGTCATAGTGATACTGAAGTCGATCTGTGGGCGAGCCCCCGTCTAGCTCTTGGGTCTGCATGTCGCAAGAAGATTTGAATTTTTTGAGTTAAGTCTCTTCGTTTCACTTGAATTTTTGCGAGATTTGAATTTTGTTTGTTGCGAGGTAGTAAAATTCTCTTCGTTTTGACTTGAAGTTTTGGATTTTTTGTGAGCTATTCTCTTCGTTTTTCCTTGGTTTTTGTTTTGGAAGACTTGAATTTTTGTGGGCTATTATTTATTCTTTTCACTTGAATTTTTGGAAGTTTTGAATGTTTTTGTGAGCTATTCTCTTCGTTTTCACTTGATTGTTTGCAAGATTTGAATTTTTTGTGAGCTATTCTGTTTGTTTCACTTGGTTTTTTTGGAAGATTTGAATTTTTTGTGAGCTATTCTGTTTTGTTTCCCTTGATTTTTTTGTAAGACTTGCATTTTTGTGAGCTATTCTCTTCGTTTCAATTGAATATTGGAAGTTGTGCATTTTTGTGATTGTAGTCTCTTCGTTTCACTTGCATTTTTTGGGAGATTTGATTTTATTTGTGAGCTATTCTCTTTTTTTTCCCTTGATTTTTTTGTGAGCTATTCTCTTCGTTTCAATTGAATTTTTGGAATTTCTGAATTTTTTGTGATCTATTCTTTTTGTTTCACTCGTATTTTTGAAAGATTTGAAATTTTTGTGAGATATTCTCGTCGGCTCAAATTTCTACGGAAGTGCAAGACTTGGACTAATAACTTATATAGGGGAGGTGTTGTCCGCGGAATCTCCCCATGCCCCTCTAATAGAATCAGTGCTGGTGATCCCGTTTTTGAAATCCGACAGACGGACGGATGATTAGGTCAGATTTCAAAACGCGATCAGCAGCACTGATTCCATTAGAGGGGCATGAAGCCACCTGATTGCTATGCGGGGGCTGCTCAAAGTCCCGTCTTTCGAAGGTCGCTCGACGGTGCAAGTCGGAAAGGGTTCGGCAGCGGTTGTCGTTCCAATGCGTCGTCGCAGTGACATGGAAGGCGATCTTCGGGTCAGCCCCCGTCTAGCTTTTGGGTTGCTTTGGTACAAGCGATCTGCTATGTACTTTCCGCGAACCCCTATCCGGGTACTCGTTAGCTATGCGTTGGCTCTTGCATGCGTGGAACGAAGAGATGCGGCCTTCACAGGGAGTTGGCCGGAAATAGTTCTGCTCTTGTGAATGGAGCCGCGTATATAGCTTTTGAGTCGTTTGGGTAGGTGCGCCCCTCCAAGAGAATCAGTGCTGGTGCTCGGACGGATTGGTAGCTCGGATTTAAAATATGAACACTAGCACTGATTCTATTGGAGGGGCGCATTAGGCCACCCGACTTGCTATGCGGGGGCTGTCCAGGGTCGTAACTTTTGGGTCAGTCGACGGTGCACTTCGGAAAGGGTTCGACAGCGGTTGTCGTTCCAACACATCGTCGCATTGACAAGAAAGGCGATCTTCGGTCAGCCCCCGTCTAGCTCCCGGGTCACTTGGTACAAGCTACTTGCTATGTCGCTTCGACTTCCGATACTTGAGTGCGCAATGGCTCAAGATGCTTTGCATTGGAATCAGTTAGTTATCATATGTGTCGGCGGATTGGATCTCAAGTCAATCTAGGCGGGTGCGACATTAGTTGCTAAGTCTCGATCGAAAACGATTTGGATTCATCTAGATGCATTGTTATCTGACTTGAGGAACTATGCGAGCGAGTTGGGTTACCTCCTCGTGGATATGTTGGATACGCGGTTATGACGGATAAGATGATGGATTGCGGTAAGAATGACGAATTTTTGGAAGATGAATTATTTTGGTGAGCCATGTTCTTTGTTTTACTTGAATTTCTGGAAGATTTGAATTTTGTTTTCTAGCTATTCTTTTCGTTTTCCTAGATTTTTTCGAAAGACTTGAATTTTTTGTGATCTATTCTGTTCGTTTCACTTGAATTTTTGGAAGATTTGATTTTTTGTGAGCTTTTTGTCATCGTTTCACTTGAATTTTTGGAAGATTTGAATTTTTTGGGAGCCAGTTTCTTCGGCTTAAATTTCCACTCAAGAGCAAGACTCGGACTAATAACTTATATAGGGGAGGAGTTGTGTGTTGTTCGCGGAAGCTCCCCCATACCCCTCTTATAGAATCATTGCCGGTGATCGGACGGATGTGTAGGTCGGATTTCAAAATGGGATCACCAGCACTGATTCTATTAGAGGGGCATGAAGCCACTTGATTGCTATGCGGGGGCTGCCCAAAGTCCTGTCTTTCGGGTCGCTCGACGGTGCAAGTCGGAAAGGGTTCGGCAGCGGTTGTCGTTCCAATGCGTCGACGCAGTGATATGGAAGGCAATCTACGGGTCAGCCCCTGTCTAGCTTTCGGTCACTTTGGTACAAGTGATTTGCTATGTACTTTCCGCGAACCCTATCCACGTACTCGTTAGCTACGCGTTGGCTCTTACACGAGCGGAACGGAGAGATGCGGCCTTCACAGGGAGTTGGCCGGAGATAGTTCTGTTTTTGTGAATGGAGCCGCGTATAGCTTTTGAGTCGTTTGGGTAGGTGCCCCCCTCCAAGAGAATCAGTGCTGGGTATCTCGGATTTAAATCTGAGCACTAGCGCTGATTCTATTGGAGGGGCGCATTAGGCCACCCGCTTTCTATGCGGGGCCTGTCCAGGATCGTGGTCTTTTGTGTCAGTCGACGTTGCAAGTAGGAAAGGGTTCGACAGCGGTTGTCGTTCCAACGCATCGTCGCATTGACAAGAAACGCAATTTTTGGGTCAGCCCCCGTCTAGCTCCCGGGTCGCTTGGCACAAGCGATTTGCTCTGTCGCATGCTGCATTAAGATTTGAATTTTTTGTTTGCTATTCTCATTTTTGTTTCATTGGAAGATTCGAATTTTTTGCGATCTCCTCTTTTGTTTCTTTGATTTTTTTTTGGAAGATTTTAATTTTTTGTGAGCCTACTCTCTTCGATTCACTTGAGTTTTTGGAAGAAATGGATTTTTTTGGTGAGCTATGTTCTTTCTTTTACTTGAAGTTTTGGAAAATTTGAATGTTTTGCTAGTTGTTCTTTTCGTTTCCCTTCGATTTTTTCGGAAGACCTGAATTTTTTGTGAGCTATTCTGTTCGTTTCACTTGAATTTTTTGAAGATTTGATTTTTTTGTGAGCTTTTTCCTCATCGTTTCACTTGAATTTTTGGAAGATTTGAATTGTTTGGGAGCCATTCTCAACGGCTCAAATTTCTACGGAAGAGAAAGACCCGGACTAATAACTTATATAGGGGAGTAGTAGTTCGCGGAAGCTCCCCATGCCCCTCTAATAGAATCAGAGCTTGTGCGCGGACGGATGAGTAAGTCGGATTTAAAATCGGATCACTAGCACTGATTCTATTAGAGGGGCATGAAGCCACCTGATTGCTATGCGGGGGCTGCCCAAAGTCCTGTCTTTCGGTCACTCACCGGTGCAAGTCGGAAAGTGTTCGCAGCGGTTGTCGTTCGAATGTGTCGTCGCAGTGACATGGAAGGCAATCTTCGGGTCAGCCCCCGTCTAGCTTTCGGTTCGCTTTGGTACAAGCGATTTGCTATGTACTTTCCGCGAATCCTATCCGGGTACTCGTTAGCTATGCGTTGGTTCTTGCATGCGTGGAACGGAGAGATGCGGCCCTTCACAGGGAGTTGGCCGGAGATAGTTCCGTTCTTGTGATGGACCGGCGTATAGCTTCTGAGTCGTTTGGGTAGGTGCGGCCCTCCAAGAGAATCAGTGCTGGTGCTTGGACGATTGGTAGCTCAGATATAAAATTTGAGCACTAGCACTGATTCTATTGGAGGGGCGCATTAGGGCACCCGTTTGCTATGCGGGGGCTGCCCATGCCCATGGTAGTGTCTTTTGTGTCACTCGACGGTGCAAGTTTGGAAAGGGTTCGACAGCGGTTGTCGTTCAAATGTTTCGTTGTAGTGACATGGAAGACAATTACTGGGTCAGCCCCCGTCTAGCTCTTGGGTCACTTTGCTGACAAGTGATTAATTCGGTTTTGGATGGATAAAATCCCCTTTGTGAAAGGTGGCATGGCGTTTGTTGGGAGAAAATTGATTAAGTCGGAGCATTGGCCTCGGGCCATTGTGAGGACTGTCGATTTCTTCAGGTACAACACTTGTTTGCCTAGTAACAGAGTTGACATGTAATTCGGCATTGCTCTCGATTGTTCTCGGAGTTGTACCTCCGGAACTTTTGGATCTTGCCCCTTCACTCCATTTCATCCTCTTTGCTTGGATGAACGTGTGCACTTGTACCCCTTTCCGAGATGGTAGGCGCGATAATAAATTGCGGAGTGAGCATTTCTTGTAGTTCTGCCCAGCCCTTGTGCAGTTGGAAGTTCTCATCTTCATATTTAGTTGAATTTTGCCACGCACGAGTGTCGTAGAGAATTGCGACAGTGTGTATGTCATTTGTTTGACTGAAAGATGCGCTTGTTCCGAAGTTTACGACAGTTGCATTTGCCATGGGCCTTGGCACTTGGCACGTTCCATCTTTGCGATACATGAGCTCCGACAGTAACAAGTGTTGGAATCGTTGCACGTAAGGTGAGTGTCCTGCTTTCATATTTCATCGTTGTCCCACTCTCCACCCTTTAAGCCTTTCCTAGTGTTTTTTAGCGTGGCCCGGAGTGCGATGAAAGGTTGGTTGCCTTGTACACAAGTGCGGTCTTGGCCATCTCGTCTTCATTTTCTACGAGGCACTATCGTCTTGCTCTGGTTTGCAGGGCAAAGTCCTCTCTGTCTGTGGAGTTAAACTTGCAGACGAGTATGGCCAAGGCTTTTGGTTGGATGCGGAAACCGTTAAGGCTGTCGAGACGGGAGTTGTCGTGCGGGGTGCACCAAAGAAGTGCGTAGGTTGGCATATGCCTGGGAAAATGGATGTCTCTGAGTGGCCTTACTCGGTCGCGTGCACGGTGCATACTCTCGGGGCAGTGACTGTTGCGAGCATGTGCGATTCGGGTGTCTTCGGGTAAAGGGTTCCGTACGGGATGTTCTTCCCAGGCTCCTGTGAACCGAGCATCCGTTTTGCAATGACCCAACATGCGTGGCCATTTCATGTCTTTCTGGATGCGGAAAGCGTTAATGTTTGTCGAGACGGAAGTTGTCGTGCGGGGT